>QLNU02015359.1:56776066-56802730 GCA_006491805.2 Dysdera silvatica | reverse complement strand
ATTTCAAATTCTCTAGTAATTCCAGGTGTGTGGGAAGCCTGAAGGAGTTTCACCTTTCACATAAAGCGGACAATGCACTGTTTTTTGCTGCACCTGCCAATAGTATACTACTGTCTTTTTTTACACCTTTAACGTATGTGGCATAAATACATCCTTTACTCCCTGCTTTTCGTAACTTTATGAAGACTTACAAGGAAATAGGATATTGATTGATTGTTTGGCTTTTTTATGGCGCAAGAGCATCTGGGCTATACTGCGCCGTAGGAAATAGGACAAAAAACGCCGGTAAATATGGAAAATAATTGGTAAAAAATAAAGAAAATAATGGGCATGGAAAACCGGTCTGATAATAACTTCCGTGAAATTAAGAACGTCAAGTACAATTATAGATGTAGGTTGGAAAAGTTTCCGAAATTGAAAATTTTTCACCCTCAAAATTTTTCGTGGAAAATTTTCTGGACTTGTAATTTTAAAAATGCATTTTTTCTTTTTAAAAAATGTCATAACTTCTCCCTTTCTCTCTCTTTGCATACATATATAATTGAAAGGTTTAAGCATAAAAAATTATACTAGAAATAATATAGAATATTACCATCAGTCATTCGTATCAATCATAATTCCTCCCTCTCCTGACTACATAAAATAGAAGCCTTTGTGAACATTAGCTTTTCATTTTCCATCCTATTAAAATATATTTTACATTTTCACTAAATCATTTTAAATTTCTTCAAATATTTAAGGTTACCAAACGTTTTCAGATGAAGGCCCCTCCCCCTCCTCTTTGTGATATCGCACAGGCTCACACATTCTTACTACTTTGAAATAACGCCGGAGGATAGGTACATGAATCTAAAATAACCTCATTTTTACATGCAAAATTATTATGCTTTTTACTAAATTACTAAATAGCCTACATAATGAAAAAAAAGAACTTATTGCATGAAAAAGATTCCTATATCACATTATGCTTTATTTTTTCAGTAATCATTTTAGGAAATCACCTATTTTAGTTTTGACATATAATATAATTATATATATATATATAATTTTATTTATGTATTTAGTACAATATGATATTTTCGTATTTGTTAAACTAAAGTGTTTAAAAGTATCAAATATAAGTGATCAGTATCACATTATTATATTAAATATCAACCCCTGATTCTGTGACCGAACTATTATGTAGTAACAGGTTAAAATAACAGTTACTATAAGAAGTAACAATAACGAGTTAAACCAATATCGTTATTCCAAAATTTTCTTTCTGAGGGGGTAAATATGTGCCAGGAATCACAGTTTATGTAGTGGTACAGGATATAAAACAAATGTTTATGAAATATTATATTACACTATATATTTCGTAATTGAAGTGCTGGAAAATTTTCCGGAAAACCCACATCACTACTTACAATTCAAATAACAGTTATTTTGAAACTGACATAAGGTTTAAAACATTTATGTTATTACAGTTTATTGAATTGTATGATAGTGTTGAAATACCTGTTATGTTGTCTCATGGTGAAACTCTTCATTACTTTGTTATAATTAGATGGTAATTTCCGACACCCACGTTTGAGCTCAAACTAGAGCTTTTAATATATAGGAGAAAAAGAGACATCGCCCAGGCTTAAAGTCAAACTCAGTTAGATCCCGAGTGCCTTAACCACTAGGACACCAAGGCACAGGAACAACACTCCCTTTCTTCATATATTATTACCCTTCTCAGGGTTAACACACTAGCCAAATGGCTAACACACAAAACCACTCGGATATGTTTATGGTAATTTTTTGTGGAGAATTTTATAGATTGTAATTTTTGACATGGATGCTTGAGCTCAAGCATTCAATGTATGGGAGAAAAAAAGAGACACTGCCCTGGTCTAAAGTCAAACGAGAGTAAACTAGTTGACGGAAGGACGCTAGTTCAAATCTAGGCCAGGGAATCTCTCTTTTTCTACTATACATTGAAGGTTCTAGTTTAGGATCAAGTGTGGGTGTTGGAAATTGCTATTTATAAAAATTCCCTATGAAAAATTACAAAAAACAGGCCCTGGTGGCTTTGTGTGTTGTCCATTTGGTAATTGTTCTAACCCTGAGAAAGGTAATAATATTCTACAAAAAACTGTCACAATTCGAACTATAAAGATTAATGACGAGACATTTTATGGTAATTCAAGGACTTTTTATGACGAAAATTCAATGAGCACACAGGGCACTGATATGGCTTTTCTCCCGTATGAATAAGGTTGTGCCGACACAAGTTCTGTTTATCCGTAAAGCCTCTTCCACAGATAGAACATTTGAAAGGACGTTCGCCTGTATGTACACGATAATGTCTGACATAACGAGCTTTTATTCGCGTTGAGTATGCACACATGTTGCATTTAAAATAATGACTCCCATTTTCTCGTTCATAGTTTTCTTTAAAACCGTGCACTTGATAATTCAGGAGGTAGGAACCAAAGGTATTCATACCTATAACAAAAACACTCAGTAAATTCTATTTGCATTTTATGTGAATGTGAGTCTAATAGTAGTTAGAAAGAACAACAGTATACATATTTGATTATAAAATTATATTAAAAGTATGAGAACCTCGCAATTCATAACAAGCCAATTTACAATCCACCAATTATATGACAATTCTACAAATCTATGTGTGTGACCACTCTACATACTGAGTCATCATTATCAACCATATTTTCAATCCACTGCAGGATGAAGGTCTCTGTGTTATCATAAATACACGTAGTATGGCAAAAGAAATACAGAGGAATGGGCCATAAGCTCACCAAGTGGCAAGCTGGACCTAAACAGTTTAATGAAGGTTGCGAACTTTGGTCACCTATGCTAATGCAGGACTTGTGTCATCCCTTCCAGAGAGGGCTGCTTCGAAGCGGCATTCTCGTAAGAGCCAGTGTTCTTGTCAGTAAATGGCTGAGGAACACATACTGAGTGTAGTATATTTTATGGTGTGGAAAATTAATTTCTGAGAATTAAACTCAGATCAACTGCATTGAAATTGAGTAAATCACAAGGGTTTACTTAACAGCAATTGTAAAGAAATCAAGCGTGTGTCTCATGATGCAAAGACAACAAAGATCATGCTGCACCATAATCTACAGCTTTTCAAGAGATCAAAATCACCTTGGTCTATGGAACCAAATCCTAGAATATGGGTGGCAGGGGAAAAATGGCGAACATACGCTAGGAATGGGATTTGAACTTGCACTTTCTGTATGGCAGACTGCTCTGTATGCTGCAATATGATTCATAAGGAAATCTGTTAGAATAGGAAAGTATATATGATATGTGCAGCAATGATTCAGCATGCACAGAAGCATTTTAGCACTCAGTCATATGCTTATTTATAGCTTAGCGGTACCTTTCCCTTCGCTCTCCCTTTTCATCTGGCAGAATTCTTTAAACAGTTTTCAGGTTTTAGGTTTCCAGGGCTACAACTCACCTTGAAAAAAAAAATTCCCTGACTAATCACAAATAAAACTTCCCAACTAATCACAAACAAAACTTCCTGACTAATAATAAACAAAACTTCCTGACTAATAATAAACAAAAGTTCTTGACTAATCACAAACAAAATTTCATGACTGATCACAAACAAAACTTAGAATTGAACTTCAGTGTTAGGGAAAATAGCTTTGTATTCACGTGAAATTTAGTCAGGTCAGAAAAAAATTAAAAACAAAAAGTTAGGAAGATTTTCCTGACTTTTCCAGGTTTAAGCAAAAAACCTCGTTTTTCCCTGATTTTTTTTTCAAATCAAATCAAATTATTCCAGCAACAAGATATACAAATATTTTATAAACATCATCTATATCGATTCCTTTTACAGATTTTAATTAACAATACATTTTTCAACAGGAAGATCCCTAAAGGTAAATACATATGTATGTAACAAATAATGATGTTTTCATATCCTTCCTCTCCACAGCTCTAAATAATTTCCCCATGGCTGTGGCAAAACGAAAAAAAAGGATGGTTATTACCACCATCTGACGAGGCCTTAATGCCATTTACCCTTTCGTTAACCGCTTGTCTTTCCCATTATTTTCTCCCTTCTACTCTTTATCCTTTTGAATAATCATATATATTCCCTTACTGTAGAGAACAATGCCAAATGTAATATAAGATCTAAATAACAATATGTGAACGAGTAGGAGTAAACATAGGAGGAAAACATAGGAGTAAACATAGGTAGGAGTAATAAACATAGGTATTTCAAATGAAAACAGAACAAAACTTATGTAGTGACCAACAAAGCAGCTTCCAGTTTTTTCTTAAAACCATGCAATGAAACACACAACGCCAAGGAAACTGGTAATTTCTTTCATAAGCTCTGTCCCCAACTATATTAACATTTCTTGCCAAATAATTAGCGTGTACAAACTTTTTCTTAATTTATCTTTATCTCTAGTGTTATATTGATGTAAGTGAAAATTCGAAGTTATTCCCTGTTTACATCTTTTTTAATTCTATTATAGTAGAGCAGCGAAAGTTTAGATTTAGAATTGTTGTTAAATAATGTATTAAAATGTGCATTATTATCCAAACCTTGTTTTATCCTTAATTTGTCAGTAGCTTAATAAATCTTTATATTTTTGACATGTTTACTCTTATGGCCATACTGCACTACAATAATTCAAATGTGAGTGTATGAGGGCATAATATATACAAACTGATACCTTAATTGGGACCAGAAAAGATAAATCTGAATTGTACCCAAATTTCTTTTTATTTTATTACAGATTGTTTTAATCTGCTCGTTTTATGAAAGGTTACTTTGCATAATCATCCCAAGGAATTTATACTTATCCACTGATTCTATGTTTTTACCGGCTATTCATATTTTGAAATTATCAACTTTTATTTTACGGTAACTACATAACTTCACTTTTGTTTTGTTTACATTTAGACTCAAATTATTCGCACATAGCCATTCACAAAATGTTTCCATTCTTTCATTAAATTCATGTTGAAGTGATGTTAAATGTTGTTTATGAAACAGTAATGTTGTATCGTCAACAAACTGTATGACTTCAACCATGAGCACACACACAAGTACTTCTAGGTGGGGTGGAGGGGCTGAGAAAAATTACCTCCTTCTCAAAGCTGTCGAGAATTTTAGTGAATGTACAAGATACCAAAACGCTACAAAAATAATTGATACTGCTTGACAATTAGTAATGAGCTAAAAAGTACCTTATTTTAAAATGTGACTGTAAAACTTTTGAAAGTAAATGCATAGCAGGTTCGGGTGAATCAAATTTTTAAATGTTTGGGGGGAGGGGGGCTTGACCCCCCATATGGGAACCTGTAACTTCAACTGAAGTATCTACATTATTCAAGTATAGTAAAAAGAAAATTTTAAGGATAATTTAGAATTCCCTGGAAATCCCAGGTTCTCCAAATGCATAAGAACCATGTGATTAGATTTATATTGATATATATATATATACGAGGGAGGACCCAAAAGAAACTGGATTTTTCTGCTAGAAAATTTATTCATGAACGTTTTTACAAAATTCCTTCTGTCACCTTCAAAGTACTCTCCATTAGATGCGATGCACTTGTCAAGTCTTTTTTTCCCACTGTTTGAAGCATGTCTGGAAGTTTTCAACTTTGATATCGTCCAGTGCCCTTTGCGAAGCTGTTTTTACCGCTTCAACATCATCATAACGCTTCCCTTTTAACGTTTTTTTAACGTTCTTTTAACGCAGAACAAATTTAGCGGAAACAAGTCTCATGTGCAAATCCTCAGTCAAAATCTGCTGGCACGAGTTCGCAACTCACGCCTGTCTCTGTTGAAATTTGGTCGATCGTGAAACGACGATCTTCGTTGATTTTTGGCAGATTTTTTCAATGTTTTCCTCGTTTCTTGATGTTGCAGGGCATCCAGAACAAGGTTGGTCTTCAACACTCATCTCACCACGTTTAAAGCGCCCATACTAGTCGAAAACTTGTGTGCGGCTCATAGCATCCTCCTGGAAAGCCTCTGTAAGCATTTGGTGAGTCTCAGTTGCTGATTTTTTAAGCAGGAAACAAAATTTCACACACACTCTTTGTTCTTTAAAAGTTGCCATAATGACTTCGCAGGCAGAACACACCAACAGTCAGAGAAATTCAACACTATGCTCACACGTTCACCTACACACTGACGCCGTCTGCACAGTTGTTTCGTGAAGGGCTCTACTAACCTCATCTAGCAGGAGAACTCTGTATTACGTCTACGAATGGCAGCGCTCTCAGTCCGGTTTTATTTTGGGTCCCCCCTCGTATATATATATATATTGCCTTTGTGTCTAAAAAGAAAGGTCTTCAACCAGTGTGTATTGCCAGTCCTCTCTTATGGATCAGAGACATGGAGTCTAACAGTTGGAGCAATACGAAAGTTACAGACAACGCAAAGGAGCATGGAGAGGTGCATGCTTGGAATAACTAGGAGAGATCGAAAAAGAAACACTTGGGTGAGAGAGCAAACTAGAGTAGAGGACATCATTGTTAAAGTAAAAGGGCTGAAATGGCGATGGGCTGGGCATATTGCAAGAAGAACTGATCAACGATGGACAACAGAAATTCTGAACTGGATTCCAAGAGACCACCGAAGACCTAGAAAACGTCCTCAAACTAGATGGGTGGATGAAATAAGAAAACAGGTTGGGGTGACGTGGAAACGAATGGCCCAGGATAGACTTGTGTGGAAAGCATTTGGAGAGACCTTCATCCAGCAGTGGATAGATAATGGTTGAATATGATGATGATATATATATAAAATGCATCGCATATTTTATGCAGTAATTTGTATATAAAATTGTCATATACATTTTAGAGACAAATATTGAAATTATGTAACAGTATCTGTAGTAGTATGCATGAATGATTTTAAGCGAAACAAAATTATTTATCAATTCGTATGAAGTAATAGAATACTTTTAAATAATAAGGGTTTAGAAAATTGAAACCATGGCCAACCTGTAAATTGTTGGGATTGACATTTTACATAAAATATTAGTTGCAAGTTGTCTACCAAATTTTCAAAATCTAACACACAATTCCCAAGGGGTAGATATAAAATATAAAACAAAATTAATAATAAAATTGTGCTTATGCTACCGTAATATGTACATTATCATAAAACAAGGGTTTGTATGAACATAGATAAAAAGAGAGACGCAAGTCATGAAGATATAAAAGACCCATAAGTGTGTCACATTAAATTAACATCTAAGCTAGAAGTACGTTTAGCAAGCAGCCTGCAGGTTTGAACAAAAGACCTGTTAAGTAGAAGAGATTGTGAAATCATACTGAGCCACGTCGGTTCATGAAAGTGAAATGTTCTTCACGTATAAGAACAATAAAGTACATTGCAGTGTAGGTGCCCGCTGGGCTGCAATTCCATTGCACGATGATAAAGGTGGATCCGCATATATGTTAAAAAATCATACAAATACATTGTATTATAAAATGATAATTGATAATAAAAGATAACTGACAGGTATGAATGGAATTCACCGATAAAATTTTTTATTTATGTTAAAGAAAAATTATATATATTACAAACATATACATTCATTTGGAGCGGACATGTCTGTAAATTAAATGATGGACAACTAATAACTGAACGTTGATCAACCAGAAGTATGTGTTTTCATATCCGATACCAAGCTTTCATAGTGGGATGTATATGCATGTTGATTAGACTAATCTTAATGAATCTTTTAAAAAGTTAGTAAACAAGGAACGATGATTTGCCTTTGTTAACTTTAAACATGGACAGTTGATTACAAATTCATAGAACAAAATTATACCTCATTTTAAAATGCAGTTAAAAAAAAACCAAAACCAAAAAAAAAACCCACCCATATTCAAAGACCATATTTTAATGCAATCTATCACATTTTTACAGTCACACAATGTTCTTTTTTTAATATTTGTAATTAATTGAAAAATGTTTGTATATATACATAACCCTGGGGTAAAAAAAAGTAAATGAATTGGACTATTTAATTCAAACATTTGATACATCAAAATCAGCAAATTTGTAAAAAAATTTTATTGTTCCAATTTGTTTTTTATATCATTTCAAAATTAGTTGTTTGCATCATTTGGCTTATTTTGTTACTTTTCAATTTAGCAACACGAAATTAAACAACTATAAAACAGAAATAATTGAATAAACTTTAAGACACGTTTTGATGTTACATATACTTTATTGATTTAATATACAATGTACGTTCTTCCATAAAATTTGAAGTTGAATATTCCATCTACATGGAATATAAGTGTTAACAAATATGGTCGCACAATAATTAAAAAAAGAATTGGGCTTACTGACAATGGAGAAAATTCCCCGCTATAAACAAATATGCATGAGAACAACAAATAGTGACAATGAGAACAAGATTCGATTTTTGCAAGTTTGGAGAGAGAGACCTCCATGCCCTCTTTAAGTTATAATAATTAAAAACTTTTTGGGCTTACCATGGAGAGAATTTCCTAACTATAAATAAACACACATGAGAGCTACAAATATTGACACTGAGGAAAAGATTTACTAAAATTTGAGAAAGGGGGACCTCCCATGCCCTCTTTAACTAAATTAATAACATTGTGAATGCATGTGAAGGAACTAGGACTAAGGGATCAGGACTAACAAGGGAACCTTTTATTATGTTTGTGGCACCTGGAGTCGACACTAGGATTATTTTGTATAGTGTTTAACACTGATTCAGAATATGTCTTTAGGTTTTGAAAAACTCATTTTTCGAGTAATTATGACCTCGTTAAGATGACGAGTTGGCGACCTTTTGGCAAGAAAGTTTAATCTCAATTTTGTTAAATACAATATAACCTTTTAATAGTAGTGGAACTGCACGTAAAAATGGGGAAAATGCAAAAAATTATGAAAATGTCCACATTTTAAAAATGAATAGCTGTCATAATGCAAAATGTCACAGTTCTCACGATCCAATTTAAAAGACAGTTCTTGGACATTGGCGAACTTGTAAAACTGCATAAATCTTGTAAGCATATGAGATTAGCGAAATGTCTAAAATGCACTACACTCGTTGAGTGAGCAGCCGGTTTAGACTACGTTGGCTACAAAACGACTTTGAGCTAAATCTTAAGCATGCCACAATACAAATTTCTCGCCAAAAAGTCGCCTACTCATCTTTAAGTGGTCATAATTGCTTGAAAAATTAGTTGAGAGAGAAAGACATGTTCTGAATCAACGCTAAAAATTATATAGAAAAATCCTAGTGTCGACTCCAGCTGCAACGAACATAATAAAAGGTTTCCCTGTAAGTACGAAACTGACAAGTGCGTTATCGATTTTTTTGTTCTCCATCCATTTTATGTGCACCAAAATAATACTTTATCATTTGAACCCTGAGATGTCAGACTTGATCCTAACGCTTTACTGTTTAGAAAAATACATTTAATTTTATTCTCATGTGCTTTACTTCAAATACTTCTACCTATATAAATCAGTGATTTGCCTCTTTTCACTAACACAAAACTATAAATTCAAACTATGGTATCTGGCCTAATTCCGTTTAAAAAACTGCCCTTATTTTTTCAAGTTTACTGGACCTAATTTTAATTTCCAGCCACTGATTACAGTGAACACCACATTACAGTGCATTAAAAAAATATAAATTAAAAAAAAATTGAAATTAAATTATATAAATTTGTATAATCATTTGTATGCCATATATAATGAAAAGGAGACAGATGCAATCAGAACCATTACAGGTAAGATAATTTAGATAAAAATACTGTGTTTTCATCAAGTTTTAGTTATGTTTGGTAAACATTCTTTCCTGAGAAATATTGCTTTACTAATTTTATAATTATTTTTTAGTGCAAAAAAGTAATTTTTGGAGGAAATTTTGTCCAAGTACAAGTTTTTAAAATTCTCAGTACACAATGAAGTATGAAAAACGTACGGTCCAGGAAAATATTTCAATAGCTTATTTATTATAATACACCAAATTTTAAATTTCCCTCACTTGGACCTTTGCATTTCAAATTTCCTTTACTTTCCTAGTCAGAAAAAAATTCCCTAGGTTTTCAATATGGCCAGGCACCCTGGCAAACCAACTTAATCTATGCATAAATAATGACAGTATTCGATTTTCTACTGAAACGAATTTTCTCAGAATCAATCTCAAATCTGAAATGGGATTCTTACATTTATGACATCTAAAATTAGCAGAAATAATTAGAAACGTTAGTTTGATTTCGCCATCAAATATTTCGGCTAACATATAATATTCTCCACCATTTCACATGCGTTTTGCTGTTTCTTTATCTGGGGTGATACAAATTTAATCTCCAATGAAGAGCTTCAATTTAAAACAGAATCTTTTCCTTCTTTTGCAACTACTTGCCTCTTGCTCTTATAATAGATGTTACTCAATACCTTTAAATCTTACAAACTGATAAACGTCTACATTATAAAATTGCAACCTTTATGTTTAACTGCATGAATAAAGATGTACATTCTTAACTTCTACCACTGAAACTACTAACCTACAAATATACTACATAAAATGCTCTTGACTTCCTTCTAAAGGTGAATCAAACCACTCACTGAATGAATAAATGAATTAATGGATCATCTTGCTCATCTATTATAAACGAGAAAGAAAAAATCAATCAACAATTCAGTCATTGAAGATTTACCCACTGCTATTTCATACCTAACTTTGCAAGAATTAACCTGGAAATGATGTACACTGACTGTATCAGCTTTAAAGTAGGGAACAGATTACCAATACATTGAAACAAATATTTTTTTCACTCTTGCTTTCTAAAAAAATAGGTCCGAAATACCTATTTAACTTATAACAACAAATTTCTTCTTATCATAATTGGTAAATTCACTTTGCTAGAAATTATTGTATTGATTTGAAAAGTCATGGAAAATCATGAGATGAAAACAAACTATAATAGAAAATGTTGATGGTGAAAATTAACGGAGAGTGATGAAATTTGATGCAAAAAGTTGATCAGAAAATTAATGTATAATTTTTAATTTCCTTTCTTTATGTATAACTTACTTGTAATGACTAATGATCACTCCTAGAGTAGTATGCATAAGCTTGGTGAGACTCACAAATCTTCGCTCTCTATTACTTAGGCAGTTTGTACATTACATACGAAAACAAAATGCTTATTTTGCCTGAACGTCCAAGTTGATAACAAATACGAGAATAAAGCCAAGTACGGCTAGCATCTACGAGGAAGTGGTCATAGCATTGGGACAACCTTCAAGTTGCAGGTTCAACTTCAACTCAACGTATCAGTTTCTTCTTTCTGGCTCCTACGCATCAAGGTGAAAGAGCTCAAAATCACGAGTTTATCATGTGGAATCAATCATAAGGTCATAATGACTAGGGTGCTCCTCTATTAAAAACTAAAAAATATCGATGTGTCTTTCTTGTGTTTTATGGTATAAGGGCCCACAGTTTTCCAAAGGATTCGAATGTCATGTAAGAAATCAAGACTCAGAATGTAGATTGGTAAAAAAAAATGCTAGTTACATTGAGAGTTAAACCTGGATTTTTCGCACGGTAGAAAATATGATGCTACACCACTGAAGGGCATTGATATTTCTATTAGCTACATTAAAGTTTATGACTGACTGTTTCATGGAAGAATAACAAAGACTATGCTGTGCAAAATGGGGGTTCATCTTTTTTCTTTTTTTTTTTTAACTGAAAAGAAGTTACATAAAAAAAAGAAAATTTTTATATTTCAACAATATGGGATAATAAATTAGTTCATTTGTTTACATCACTACTAAACAACAAATTTGTATACAAGGAACACTTGTCTAACGTATTTGACACTACTTGACAGAATGCAATGAAATTAATGAATATAATAAAAACTCAGAATAAATTGGAAAGTATGCAAAAACATCATTATATTCACAAATATATACATATAATTAAAAACATGTAAATGTATATAATTAAAAGCATGTTTGGGCTTTAGGTTAAAATTTTATACAAATGTGCAGAAAGTATTGTTTAAATATATATATACACTGGTGGAAAAGAAGTTTAAGGACAAATTATAAATTCCAAAAAAATTCTTAGATGTTTAGTCAACCATTTTAAAGACACCATCCCGGATTCTGACAGCTGCGGCATATATTCCATTCCGTGCCAGTGTGGCCAAATTTATATCGGTCAAACACGAATAGCACTGCGCCTCAGACTAAATGAACACGAAGCTTATGTCAGAAAGCAAGAATTTCATAAATCGGCTCTGGCAAAACATTCATGGGAATTCGGACACAAGTTTCTATTCTCCAATGCACATATTAATAAAAAAGTAACAACACTTGATTTCAACTTTTTTGAGGCATTTCATATCCTATCAAACATCAACCTTACAGTTAATTACCAACTAACTCCATAGTAACTTGCTACACTTGGAAAAACCTTTTGTGTCACATGGCTAGAGAAGACACTATGAATACACTTAACTCCTCCACATAATCAAGTTTCCAACCAACTCAATGGAAATACTGACTAACATTACAGACAAACAGAAATCGCCATGCTCTGACGAGGATAGCCATTGCATTATCAAAATGTCCACTAGCGATATTCTTTAAATTAACTGCACCAAAAAATTTGTGTAATTTTTGCTTCTATAGAACATGGTTCCTGCTTACAACAGAGAAAAAAAAAAACCCAACTAATCATAAACAAAACTTTCAAGCAAAATATGGTTGAAGGAAAATTGGCTTCGTATTTGTGGGAAATTTGGCTATTCAAAATAGAAAGATTTTTTCTCTCAACTTTTCCACGTTTGATAATAAAATCCCGTTTTCCCCCTAACTTTCAGGGATAAGTTCAAATTCCCAGAAAATTCCAGGTTTTCCAGATGCATGGGAAAACTGCAGAATTATATTCACACATCAAATAGAACCTAAAACAACCATTTGCTTGTTCTTGATGCTAAATTACAACAAAAATTAACATAAAATTGCGTTTCATGAATGTGCATTAAAGATAATTTGGAGAAAAGTATAAAGGCAACATAAAAATTATATGAAAATTCGTAAATAGTTAAGGATGTTGCTCTTATTTTCCATCATTTTGATCATTCTTGCTGTCGTGAATTGCGAAAGTCCATATGTAGTTTCCTCAGGGATGATTGTCCAAGCTTAATTTGATGACCAAAGTCAAGCCATACTCATTTTTGTATCGCTGACTGTTTTTGTACATTACAGTTCCCCATAGATTCTCCATGGGATTCAAATTAGAACTTCTAGTCGGCCAATCCATTAATTCCATAGAATTGGCTTTAAATCATAATTTTGAATGAGAAGATATATGAATCATGGCATTATCTTGCTAGAATAAACATTCCACTGAGGTAACAGGAGGAACCTCGGGCAGTAAATTATCATCTAGCGTGCCTTGATACGCTTCTAAATTTATTTTATTTTCTGAACAACAACTGGGGTGGTGGCAACTTTCTTGCAAAACCTCAGCATACAATTACATTGCAATTCCAAATTAACAACTGAGAAAATAATCTTTTCTTTGTGTAAATCATAACAAAAAAATGAGAATCTGGTTTAAATTAAATAACATATTCCCCCTACCCCCATCAGAAAAGACAACAGAGTTCCATTTAGAAACAAAACACGTTTCTTGGCAAAATTTATCTTACCAATTTTATGTTGGTTCATAAGAGGAGCTTGAGATTTTAATTTGGAATACAGATTTTTTTTTTATACAAAACACTGTGCGGCTAGAGGAATACAAATTTAATTCTCTATTAATCTGATTTGAAGCTTTTTTTTTTTTAAGTACGCTTCCTTAACAATTGTTCCTTTATGAGAGAAAAGTGAAACTGGTCTACCTGTATAATTCTGCAGGCTCTATGTTGTAGGAATCTTTAGAAAATTATAAATTACAGTCTTAAACTTGTTAATCCCTTTTTACAGTTTCATACCCCACTGATTTTACACCCTCTAAAAGCCAAAAAAAATGTTCTTTTCTTTTTGAAAGGTGATTACTTTTTGGCATTTGACAAATAAAAAAGAGATGTAAAACAACACGGTATAAATATATCATACACTTAAAGCTATCTTATAGGAAAAGCAAATTATGCAGATTTTCATTTTGATGTCAAAAAGCAAGTATTATACTTTTTTAAAAGTTGAATTTTACTTAAAATTAGTAAATAGCACACGTAAAAGAATTTTGGAAATCATTAATGCAACTTTTATGAAAACAGGTTTGTTTCAAATCAAGTTATTTGCGCATGATTTTCATCAACATCCCTCCAGCAAACATCAAGAATTGATGAATTTTATCCTGTCTTTAAACTTTTTCCCCAGTGTACATATGATAAAACCCAGATTCTGCATTTTTCTGGGGACTGCCGAAATAAGATATACGATGCAGGGAAAATATACATAGAGGGAGTGCCAGGTGTTCACAAATCTAGGTGCTATTGGTAATTAAATTTTTGCAGAAGATGAGAAGTAAGCTTTCTTTTCATACTTGGCTTTCTTTTTAAGGTAGGCAAGTACAGTTCTCATCTGTTTAGTATGGTTCTCCATGGTGTGTCAAGCACTAGTCATTTTACAGAATTAGTAACGGTATTTGGGACTTTGAAAACGAAAATGGTGTTCGAAGTGGGAAAAACGATATGTGAGAATAAAATCAGGGTTTCCTTGACTATATCGCACCCTTGCAACGAAAGTGTTACAACTCAAAATTCGGTGAAAATGACTTAATGTTACAAACAGCGCTGCATTTTGCCATGCAAAATGTTAGGTCATAAGTTATTTGGGTTTCTGCTAGTTGGCACATGTCATTAGATGAACACAACATCCCTCAATTCAACCAGAAACAGGTTTGTTTTTTTTTGTTTTTTTTTCATTTTCTGAAGATTGGGATTTTTTGAGTTGTAACACTTTTGCCATAAGGGTGTGATATATTTACAGAACTTAATAAATCCGGTCGCCCAGTCATCATTGGTGACTAGATTTTTGTAGTTGGTGAGTAGAAAATTTGAGCTCTTACTGAAAACATCAAAAACTCTTGTATCAACATTACAATGCATTTGGAATGTTTTTTCTTTTTACGGCAGTCAAATACTGTCTTTATCTGGCAGGTATGATTTGCCACAATTTATAAAGCCTTGTATATATATATGCGTGCACACAATCATATTTCAGTAATGTCTTCCTCTTATTTGTGTGCTTGAACTGAACAGGTTGTCATATGGCCAAGTTGATTACACTTCATTGTGCAAAAAGGACCCTCAAATGTTTTTCTCCGGCATGAACACGTGCATGGTTCTGCAACTGCCCCAATTGTCTGAACCGTTTTTTACACATATTACAGACGAATGGCTTCTCATTTACGTGACTGACTACTGGGGTTACCTTAGCTCTACTGCGTTTCATGGTTGCAAAACAGCACTCGAATATGTTTGTTTTCCTTTCGACAGTAGCAAACCCCACTGCTCTTACAGGAACAGTAGAAGGTTCTTCTACAAGCAAAAAGAAGAAAAAGTTATAACCAAATCATGGATTTGGAAAACATTCAGATAATATTTGAAACAAAATTATATCCAATTATAAGTATAACATACACAATATACTAAGAATAACCATAACTTTTACCTTTAGCTTACGGGACTGGAAAAAAGAAATTTGTCATTCCGTCCAGGGAAATACCGCTTCCCCGCCGCCATAATAAAGTCAATGTAAGTGGCACCTGAAAGCATTGCTACATCAGGTCAGTAGGAAGGTGTAGCTGTGCTTAAGTACAAATAAACAATGCCAAATAACTTTAGTGGACATGTACGCTAGTGAAAGATAAATAACCTACTCATAATCTAATAGTAGATAGTTAACTTTTGTACAAAACAGTGAAGAAGGAAGGTCCTATTTGTACAATAGGCCTTTATTTCGTACCCCCCTTTTCGTTACCACCCTCAATTATGCCATTTGTACTATTAAACTGACCACTGACTTGGGAAGAATGTGAAAGGGGGGGGGAAAATCTCTGAGGTAAGGCTCATCCCAGCCCCGTTCTTTTGGGAGATAAATCTGCTGCGATATACATAATCCCACACGTAAGCTAAAAATTAAAGAAACATACAACATATCTCCTTCCAGTGAGAATGGTTTAAAGTTTTTGAAACACAGAATTTTCTAAATATTGTACTGCTACATATTTTATGTTTAGTTTCCTTTTAACCAAGATTTTCAATCCATCATTGATCAGTTTTACTTCCAGTGTGTTCAGCCCATTACAGCCCATTTTTTACCTTTTTACTTTAACATTGTCTTCACATTCCATGCGCATACTTCACATTAAATTAAACTGTAATGCTAACAATGCTCCTTTTAAGCACATAAGGTTAATTTTATATAGCCGGAGAAAGTATAAAACAAATACAAAAACAGGATATACATTCGTCATGGTATCTGACTGAATTGAAGTTCAAAATTCCCTGATTATTTCAGATTTTCAAGACCAAAGCTTAAATCGCTTTTCAGTTACTGCAAAGCAATCTACTTTCCAGACCAAAGTTTAATTGGTTATCAGTTATTACAAAGCATGGGTGCCCATAATGGGGAGTGAAGAGGGGACTCAAGCCCCCCCCAGCCGTTCAAAAATTTTATTTGCCTAATTCTGCTATGCATTTAGTTTCAAAGGTTTTACAAGTAGATTTTAAAATAAGGTACTTTTTAGCTCATTACTAATTGTCAAGCGGTATCTATTACTTTTGTAGCATTTTAGTATTTTATACATTCACTAGAATTCTTGACAGCTTTAAGGAGGAGGTAACGATTTTTCTCAGCCCCCCCCTAGAAGTACTCATTTATTTTTCTCACCCGCCCCCCAGAAGTATTTGTATGGGCGTCCATGCTACAAACGATTTAACTTGTAAACAATATTATGATCTATCTTGTAAACAATACATTACAGAGCATTCAAATTTAAATAATGGAAATAAGTTTGAAAACTATAGAATCTATTAATACAAACCAAAACTGACTATAATTTGATTACAGTGAATTTACAAATATGAAAACAACATATAAAAAACAAAAAAAAAAAAAAAAGCATTCCTTTATGCTTTCTTTTAGGCTATTTTTGAAGGACGTTTAGCTAAAAGTATAAAGTTTTCAAAATGTTCAGTATGTGATGAAGTACAAAAAGATGAGTACAATTTAGAAAGACACTTTAATGAATTATTATAACACTAAATTTTGAATTCCTTGAATTAGGCCTTTAGACGTCAAATTTCCCTGGTTTTTCCATATTGCCAGACACACCAACTTATTTCAAATGTCGTATCAATTTCAGTGTATGAATATATATGACAGAAATTACACGAAAGGGCTAACAACTCTTCAGAAATTTGTGACATTGTCACTTCATCACCAGAGTTCAGGCCATTAATATTGTTCTAACACATACTTTACCTGCAAATAAATTTTAATATTTAATTAATTCAAAATAATAGTAATTGTTGTCCTTATTTTGGCTTTTCAAAACTTGATTCTGACAAAAGATTTTAATGTATATTCATAAAAATTAAATAAAACGTTTCTTATTTAAAATTCTAATGCCCTAGTCAAATTACAAACAATAATTGCTTAAAAAAATTAGATGACTGATATCAACTATATATCATCAAATTGCATTAATGTGAACTACTTTTAATATGAACTGTTTCCATAATCTGTCAAATTGTGTAGAAGTTCCTGTGCTTTTAATCTGTTTAACATGAATATGGCTAACATAAAATACCATTTAACTGAACAGAAAACCAATGGTCTTTGGAAAGTTTCCTCTGCTTAACATAAACAAAATGTCTCTTGAAAGAAAAAGTCTCTTGATGTAATTGCTTTTTTAGAGTTCCATTTTTTGGAAATAGATAGTTCTATTCTTTTTTGGAAATAGAGTTCTATTCTTTTTTGGAAATAGAGTTCTATTCTTTGTTAGAAATAGAGTTCTATTCTTTGTTAGAAATATAGTTCTTTCTTGGAAATAAAGAGTTCTATTTTTTGTTGGAAACAGTTCTGTTCTTTCTTGGAAATAGATAGTTCTATTCTTTCTTGGAAATAGAAAGTTTTATCCTTTTTTGGAAATAAGAGAGTTCTAAAGAAGGCCAAAATATATTTTGAAGGGTTATTTTTGTTCTGATAGTTATGGAGTGTGGAGTAACCAAGGTGGATAATTTTTTTCATTTATTTCTACCAACTCATATATATTTACACCATGAGATATTCGAAAGCCAGTTCGTGCTGCTATATTCCTTTAACATTGAAGCGTTAAAACGCACCTCAAAGTGCAAAACTCGTTGATTTTAGAAAACACTAGAAATTCTTAATAACAGCAACATAGAAATTTCAAAATTATTCTGAGAGGGAGGGAGGTAAGAACACACTAAACACATAATATACGTAAAATTGTAATTTTTTTCAAATTACAGGGGAGAATGGAGGAGATTTGGGCCTTATGGACCTATATAACTTGATGCCTATGCTAAATAATGTGGATTGTGCGAAAATGAATAAAACAGAAATTGACATAAAATTTGGAATTGCAAAGAGTACTTTATCAACGATTTTAAAAATATGCTTGCATAGTTAATAAGTACACAATATGCACATTTAGTAAAACAAGGATTATTTGAAGCACGTATTGAACAAAACATGGATTCTTTAAAGGTACACGCATGCTTTTATTTTTGTTACAAAATATGTACATGGAATAATATAACAATAAAGCATATATAATAATGGTTAAGTATTTTGTATATAATATCCAAAGATGGAATGAATAACGGTACTATAATCTTATTCTTTCTGGATAATGCAAACTATTTCCATGTGTATAAACATAGTAAAACCACAGTTTTGTGTTTTTCTAGAAACGGTCGAAATAAAAAAGTACAATGTGGGAAAAGGCAGAAAGCTTGAATGTCATTTAATTACTAATCCATTTAATATTTTGGATTTTGCCAAAATAAAAAAAAAAAGTTTAAAACAGGAACAGTGTATTATGTGTGAATGTAAAATCAGGGCTTCACTGTACGTACTCTATACAATGAACAGCTTTCAATTCCATTAACTTTGGAGTGATCATGTGACAACAATAGGATACTATTTTGAGTTAGGTGCTCTGGGTTGCTTTTTATTATTAAATGCAGTATGAATTCATTTAGCAGAGATCATGGTAAATTAACCCTTTGCACTCGAGGGGCTCGGGCCGAAGACCATTTAAATTGTCTTCAAACTGGAGTATAATAATTTATTTAACTCGTTAATAAATATTTTAATATTAGTTAATAAATAACTTAATAATTATAATAAGTTATAGTATAATAGAGAAGTAATAATTAGTTAATAAATAACTTCGTATATATTATTTCTTAAAACTTTGGAATTACAAGAGGTTAAAATTGATAATGTCATCCAATGATGCCTTATATAATGACATCTTGAGATTTATAAGTATAAATAAACATTATAAACACACAGTTTTTAAGCTTATAAGCGCTGATTTCTACTTAAAATCTTAGCTGCATAGTACTACATTAAATTTAACTTGCGTGTCTTACACTGTCTTGAGTTATAATTTAAATATAAGGCGTGAAAAAATAGTCCATAGATTACATGTTGAAGGTGAAACACACAGAAGCATTAATCAATTTTTGGACAATGCATTGAAGTGGAGGTCGTATGGAAACTGCTTAAAGAAACTGAAATTAGAACTTACATTTTTTAGCTGATACTAGAGCTCTATACTGGGCCAAAAAATGTGGGTGTCTAAATTTAGTTTCTTTAAAAATTAATAAGGGAAAATTAAAAAAAAACAGTCAAAATAATTACTACTATAATTTACTGTTCTACAGAAAATCAATGACTACTATAACTAAAGAGCCTGAAAAAAATAGTTCATGGGAATAAAATGATCGAGAGAGAGTATTAATTTTACTGGACTAATTGTATTACAGAATTATAAAGTAATCCAAATGCTCTCTTACTGATGTAAAATACATTAAACTAAGTAATATTAAGAGTAATAATCATGGAAGATATATTGATTAGGTTATTTAAGTGGAAACAATTCATGAAGCTTCAAGGTTTAGTCACTAAATTTTAAAAAATGAAATACCAAATGAACAAAAAAAATCATACACATGAATAAAAACATGAGAGTCCATTACACACTCATTAGTACTTTTATTAAAATATTTTATCAGAAGGAAACATGAAATAAAATATATAATAAAAACTACAAAGTATCGTCCCATAACAATTTTTTTTTATCACAGATTAGTAAATTGCAATCATTTGGCAATCATAGAATCCATATACCAAAGTAACTTGAAGACACTGCTTAAAAATGGCTACCTATTCCTTCTTGACATAGAGGAAAATTTATCGGTACACATTTACACATAATGTAAGTACACAGAAAAAAAAAAGTACGAAGTTATTATGTACATGTTCTACAGACCTTTCACAAAGCTGAGTTAAGGGTACACAGATTTTTTTTTTTTAAGACTGCATTTCGATCAATCAATATTTATTTCACAAAGATACATAATTATGCGCTATTGAATACAGTGGACCAACACTATGGTATTGGCTTGGCAGGAGACAGAAAAGAGCTGAATAAAAAACAGCTTGACGAGTTTCATTCAGCCCCTCTTGGACAATCAATTCTAATAATGAACAAAAATTTTTAAACTTCGTATTATACTAGAAACTTTTGAGAACTGAAATCCGGTATCTGGGAGGAGGGGGGGATAACATCCTATACTTTTATTAAACTGCAATTATTTAAATAAATACAGAGACGTTTAAAATCAAATTTATCAGTATTCAATAAATACTAGATTATCAAACTATTTCTGTTCCTTTTCAGGGAAGATTGCCGTAACAGTCAATTTTATTGCAAATAAATTTGTATAGTTTATGTTTTGGATGTATCAAAGTTCAAATATGAGTATCATTCAGGAAAGTTTCAGTGTGTTCGGTCCAATTTTCGGTAAATTACAACACACGATTATAATTAAAATAAGAGTTTGCTATACTCAATATTAGTCAAGTATATATCTAGTATATGTACACATGCATTATTTTTAATACAATTCTACACAACAAAACAAACATCGCCTCAATTTTAAACAGAAGGCTAAAATTAGATTAATATCAAGTAATAAAAAATTTAATGCAATGTATGAGATCAAGAAAGAAATAACTATTACTGCTATTAATTACAGAGAAAAACACGATGATTAGTATTTTACCAGTCATTAAGAAATGCTCTATGGGTATACACGTCGTGACTAGTTCAATGACTATATACAGCCGAGTCTCGCTAGTCCTGATATCTAGTTAATTCAGACGGATAGCAAAAAAGAAAAGTGCCTCAATTTTAAAACCTACTGTACGTTTTCTTTAGTACCATACAATCAATAAACTTTAAATTTCAATCAATAAGATGCTTTGTTTTGTATACAAAATCAATTTGTAGATTAAAAAAGTAGTCCTACGTTGTAGACTGAGACTAAAAAAGTAATTTTTATGATAAAAACACTCATTTTAATAGTTTTACCCCTCTAAAATTTGCTTTACAGATATTTTAAAGCTTATTATGTTTAATTCAGACTTTCGGTGATCTGGATGGGGTCTGGCTCTATGAAGTCCAGATTAGCAAGACTCCACTGTAATAAAATAAACACAGTAACTGTTGCTCCATTTTTAAAAACTAACCCTTCAATATTTGCAAACCATGGTAAATTAAGTTAAAAAAAAAACAGACGTGAAGAAGTTATGGAAGCTTATGAAAAACTATTAACTCATGAACAAATTCTTTTGACAATCATAAAAATAGGAGTTCTTGATCATGAGTTAAAAGATGCCGCTTCAGGCTCCCCTTTTCAGCAAAAGAACGTCTACAAATCTTGCACGCAAAGGGCCGTTCTCCAGTATGGGTACGTAAATGCTTAGTAACGTTATTTTTCCATATAGATGAATAATAGCAGTTGTCCACAGAGCACAGAAATCTCCCGTCTATTGTTCTTTGAAGTTCAGGTTTTTGAAAATTGAACATTTCCGATTCAATTAGAATACCTAAATAATGAAATAATAAATTAATGTGATGGTTTCCTATACAAAATACGTTCATATAGAAATAAATACCAGGAAGTTCAAATACATGCACGCATTGCACTTAGATATTATATAAGTATTGAATATTTGCATGACTAAGGTTTTTAAAAAGTTTTAACATACAACATGGCAACAGTGAAAATAAAATTTAATGCTTTTCAATGGAAAATGTATCATCGTAAAACAAATCAAAACAAGCACAAAAAGACAAATCGACATATAAAAATTTTATTCAAATTAATATGGATGACAACTGAATAATGAACATAGAAGTAAAACATCTTACTTTTACTGCAAATCATTTCATTATATACATATTTTGAGAAATATGTACACATTATAAAAAGAAAAGTCAGTCAAACCAATTTCCCATGAACCTACATAAAATAAAAAAAAATAAAAAAACAGGACTATTTTACTATATAAAAATTTCCCTTTTCCTAACTACAGTGGAATCTTGATACCTTGAAATTCAACGTGGGTTTTTTTTCTTCTTCTTTGAGCTTCAACATTGAGTTATTAAATTTTAAGGGGAAAGAAAAACCTTTTGATTTATGGAGAAGTTTGAGCCATCAAGGTTAGAGCTTTTAAGGTTCTACTATATTTAGGAGGCAACATCAAGTGATCTATTGCATTATCAGAAGTCAAAGCTGGAATTTCGATATGGTAAAGAGCAATGTATGTTGCATTTATGCCAATGAGAAGACTATAAAAAAGGAATCAATTTGTTTATGTTCTATATCTCAAGGACAGCTAAGTTCATGCTGCATCATAATCTGCAGTGTTTCCAGAAATCTAAACCTCCATTGCTTAGGGAACAGAACTCTATGCTACATATTGGCAAAAAAAAAGAAAAAAAGAAAACATTGCATACTATAAGTAGCCAAATCCAAATGTTTTGTTTGGTAGACAAATATGTTAGTGCTGCAATATCACACGGCCCATAAAAATGAACATATAAAAGGAAGTTTATTATTTGCATTTCTGTATTTATTCAGAATGCTATGTAAATGTACTACAAAAGTCCCATGACTTGTGTACTTGGATTTTACAATTTCGGCATATTCATTTTGTAAAGAATACTCAAAGGCATAAGACACAAGGATGTATTAAATTTTATTGTTTTGATTAATTGTATTAATTTGTCAGAGTATTCACTTATAAATCACAGAGTGTTTAGCACTGCAAATGAACACAAGAAACAGATAAACATATATACGTAAAGAATTAAAATGATTTACATATCATAAACAACAAAGTAAGCATAGGAAAAGGTACAACAAAAAAGACAAACACAAAATTGAGGAAATGGTATTTTTATTAGAAAGTATTCAAGAACTTCACAATTGGCACACAGAAATTAGAACAGAAGGACATTAACCTAAAAAAAAATGTAGCTTCCAAACGCCTACAAAAATTACTGGCCATTCGAAGTGCAATACCAATAAAAACACACAAGACTGGCCTGAAATTTGCAGGATAGATAGAGTATAGAAAAATAAGGTACTGACTAATTTGCGTTCAAGTCCAAGCATGCTGTATGTATAACCTCTTCATCCTTTCAAAGTGAATTATGTATTCAGTACAATGGCTTTGACATTCAATGACCAGGAGTGTGCATTATCTTTTCTTGTGATTTCAATATTGCTTTCTAAACATTAACGAGTTTTACATGAATGCATATAATGTTAAAGCACATCCTACTTTGAAAATGCTTCACACTAGAAATACCACAGGGGCGACAAATATGAATCGATACCGCAACCAGTGATATTGATGGGAGCAAAACTTAAGGGTGATGGTCCATGAATAGAGGTGGTCGTTAAGAGAGGTTTTACTGTACTAATGAAAAATGTGAATTTGGTATGTTTAATTACAATTTAAATCCACATTTTGAATTTTAAAATTTAAATGCAACAGTTTTCAAAAGAACCAAACTTTCATTGCATGGAAAACCAAGCATTAGACTACAGAGGGCAGGAAAACTGTACATGTTCTAAAATACCATATTTGTGAGTTTTACGGTGCAAGGACAGCGAGGGTCATGCTGTGGCAAGATCTACAGCTTTCCAAGGAATCTGAATTACTTATGGCCTAGGGAATAAACCCCCGAACTACAGTGAGCAATTAGTCGATAAGAATTTTTTTTTGCACTGTTGGGAATTGAACCTGGGTTAATGGCATTCTAGGCAAATGTATTACCACTGCAGGGCCTTTAAAATACCATATAAAATAAACGTATAAAGGTGGATTAATGGCACTATAGATGAACACATCACTACATCACCATACCATCTAAACCTTTGTTTAGTTAAACAGAGGTTTAAGATGGGAAGCTCCATAACAGTGATTCCCAACCTGAAGGTTACCACAACTATTTTTAGTTGCAATTATTTTTATAAGGAATTTCATACCAAATGTTTCCAATAATTTTAAATTTGAACACCGCTACCTTCCAATGTACTATTAATGGTTATTAAATTTAAAATATACATTAATATATATAATTAATATAACGTATATATAATTAATGTCCCACAGCTATCCACTGCCAAGAATACTAGAACTCGTCAGAGCACTGCTTCAAAACAGCCCTATTAGAGGTCACTCCATAGGAGGGTGAAACGAGTCCTGCCTCAGTGCACGACTACGGCTGTGGTGACTGAAGTTTGGAATCTTCATTAAACTGCAGGTTCAGCTTGCCAACTCATCTGGCCAACATAGTGAGCTTAAGGTCTCTTTCTCTGTATTTTTTCCACCATACTAGATGTGTGATAACAAAGAGACCTTCATCCTGATTGAAAATGGTTGTTGTTGATGATATATAATTAATATAATTTTGTATTTAATGTGTTTTCTTTACTCTGTTAAAAATGCTTTTATTATGCAAATGTGGCAACGACAAACACAGTGGGGTCGCAGATCTTTCGGCTACTATAAAAGGAGATCACGGATTACTCGGCTACTATAAAAGTGGGCCGTGACTTGAAGATGGTTGGGAACCACTGCTCTATAATAAAATAAAAGGCAGAGTGAAATAAGATGTTAATAAAAGCATCAATTAAAAAGAAAACATTTAAACACAACATAGTATTCATTAAGTTGAATAAATCCAACAATCTCATCACTTCACCAGCATTCTACACATGTTTTATACCTTAATTTTATTGCTAATTCTTGCTTGCAACTGGAATATAGGGGTCTTAGCTTTGTTTTTTTATATTTGATTTCTTCACAAGTAATTGATGTTTGTGTTTCATTATGGCACAAAAGCAGCAAACGCCATGCTATGGCAGGACTGACAGCTTTCTGGGAAATCCAGCATAGAGAACCAACATGCATACTGCAGTGAGCAGTTTTTTGGGAAGTGTTTTTTATTTTGGCATAATTAAAAGTAGGACTTGAGATAACGGAACTCTAGGCGAACAAGCTATGACTGCAAAACACAACTAATCAAGGAACATAAAACCAATCATAATATGCGATAGTAAAAGTAGTATTATTTAATGTACACTATACAGGGATACAGAAAACTTTTCTAAAAGCACAATAGAAATAAATAATGTTTGAATTTTCTTTACGGAAAGAGAAAATATAGGTATTTCTGTTAAAAACAAATTATGACACATTAAAAGAAAAGAACAATTTTGAGTGTTTAGAAATTACAATACCGTGACATAAAGTCTTCGTTTTCCCTCACATGGATAAGCATATGTCGTTTTAAACTACTCTGCTCAGAAAAGGTACGCTGGCAAGATCCACAGGCAAAAGGACGTTCACCTGTATGAGTTCGTAAGTGCTTATCGACATTATGTTTCCACCTGGAAGCATAGGAACACCCGTGAACATTGCAGAAAAATCTTACACCCCCAGCTCTTATAAAGCCAGAGTGCCGAACAAGATTAGTTTTCACCAAAGAAATACCTGGAAAAATAGTAATATAATAATCATACAAAGAAGCCATGAATTCTGCAATCGTAAATATAAGAAAAATGATTTATTTCTAAAACTGATTTAAATTAAGACATTTGGATGAAATATTTTGTTTTAATCAAACCTGCATCAAAGTCAAAATTAAGAATAGTTTGTGTATAATTTTTAAATTCACATAATGTGATTATTAAATGAGCACACAAAAAATTAGAAATTAAGGACTAAATGTCCCAACAAATTTGAAAATTAAAGAATGAGTTATAAAGAAAAAATTATAAAAATTTCAATGGTTGTTCCAATTTAATGATCCAAAATCATTTACAAGGTTCAGATGAAATTAAGGCTACATCTAAATAAAGCTAAATCAATGGTTTCTAAAATTGAACAAATGCCATTTCAAGTGAAACCAGTGTGGCCTGAAACAAAATCAGTTATATAAACTGAAATCACAGGTAACCCTTTAAGTATAAGATTCCTTCAATTGGATACACCTTACGAACACGACTCTACAAATCATGGCA
>QLNU02015359.1:56758883-56775966 GCA_006491805.2 Dysdera silvatica | reverse complement strand
CCATTCCTTACACTTTAACCTTCAAGATCAAGTAAACCCAATAGTATACTTAAAACAAGCCAAAATTGACGATGGAACGGAGGTCAAGGCACTGATTGATACAGGAAGTTCCTGTTGTTTGTTAAAAGAATCAGTAGCAAGAGTTAGGAATCCAACTATAATTCCAGAAACTAGTGAGCTATATGGTTTCGGAAATCAAAAGCTTCCCGCAGCAAGAACTATAGGTAAAACTGTAACTGATATTGAAATCAACACTGTAGTAGGGAAAAACATTACAGTTATGATCGTGAATGATAAAACACAGTCAGTTGATTTAATTGTTGGCCGAACACAGCTAGATTTAGCTTACGTAGGATATGTAAGAATAGGGACTGAATTATATATTGGGTATGCGGAAAAACATCCATTTGGTGAAATACAGTGCAGTATGGTTAAAGGGCGCATCAAACTGAAGGCTCTTTAAGGCACCAAAATGGAGAGTAATACAATAGTTTTTGTTAAAGCAGGAGTGGATGAATTTTCAGACGGTTTAATTATGATTGAAGGTTATATAGAAACAAACAAGGATCATTATTAGAAGTAACTCATGGGAAAGTTGTCTTTCCCAAATTCAACAGTTGGAATAAGGATACATTTCTAAAGGAAATGCAAAGTGATAGACGAGCTGAAGAAGTTGAATTAAGTTTCAAAAAAGAGATTGACATAGATGTTAACGTAAAACCTATAGATAATGAAATATATTCGGACAGCATGTGGAGTTCTAACCAGACTAAAGGAGATAAAAAGGATTACACATCTGTTATTGATGAAGTTACGAAATATGAACACTTGATTATGTCAGAGGATATTAAGATTGAAGATAGCTTGTCGCAAGGAAGGAAGAACTTTTGGAAATACTGAACAACTACGGAGAATGTTTTGCACTAAATATAATCAAATTAGGATGTACGAATTTAACCTCGATGGACATTAAGGAGATAGAAGGAAGCAACGCTGGGTGTACTAAGCCATATAAACAAATTCACAAGAATGTGAAGCGATGAAGACAATAATTGGGACACGGCGAGAACATGGCATAGTTTTGGATACACGATCACCGTATGCTAGTCCTGTATTACTTGTAAAAAAAGAAAACAGGAGAACATGGTCTAGTGGCAGATTTCAGACGACTAAATGAACAGACAATTAAGGACAAATTCTCACTGCCTCTCATTGATGACCTACTAGAATATCTGCATGGATGTAATATTTTCAGTTCCTTAGATCTCGCCCACGGATATTTACAGATGCCCCTTATTGAAGATGCGAAAATAAAGACTGCTTTCATAACTCCTGACGAGACAGGCCAATTTGAGAAAATGATTTTCGGTTTGGCCAACGCCCTTTCAGAGTTTCAACGTCTGATGAATCACGCGTTAGGACTACTACTTAATACCAAAGTACTATGTTATTTAGATGATATACTGATTCCAGCAAAAACGTTTGAAGAAATAACTGAAAAACTGACCGAAGTTCTAAAATGCCTGGAATCGGCAAAATTAACATTGAAACCATCAAACTGTGAGTTAGGTAAGAAGGAAGTTGAGTACTTGGGACTTATAATAAAAGAAAATGGAATTAAGCCAGGTTTGAGAAAAGTACAAGCAATTATAAATTTCCCTCAACCAAACAATGTACATGAAATATGTCTATTTTTAGACCTCGCAAGCTTTTTCACACGATTTGTACCCAAATATGCAGTTAAAGCTGAACCTTTAACTAGACTTACATGGAAAAACGAAAAATTTAAATAGAAGGAAGAATAGCAAAAATAATTTATAGAACTGAAGAAAGATTTGACAAGTCAATCAATATTGGCATTATATAATCCCAATGCTGAAACCAAGGTACATACTGATGCCAGTTCTATTGGAATGGCGGGAATGTTATTACAGATAGGAGAAGATAAAAAATGGCATCTTGTTTATTGTGTGAGTAAAAAGACAATCAAAATGGAAAAGAACTATCATTCAAGTGCATTACAATCAATGGCAATAGTATGAACATTGGATAGACTGCGCGAATATTTGATTGGAATCGAATTTACAATAGTTACTGATTACCAGGCATTAGTGTATCTCAATGTTAAAAGATCACTGAGTCCCCAAATAGCTTGATGGTCCAATCTAATTCAAGAATACAACTTTAATATTAGGCATAGGGCAGGAATGAGAATGGCTTACGTAGGTGTGATGAGTAGAGGGCCTGTGCCAAACTGCGAGGGTACTGTAGATGTAATTAGTAATTACCGAAAATAGTTTAGAGGTATGCCTGACACTAAGTGTGGATGACCAAATATTGATGATTCAACACGCTGATGCGGAAATATGTAATTTCATTCATATAGTGATAAAAAAGTGGATGAACGGACTACTGCTGAAAAGCA
This sequence comes from Dysdera silvatica, assembly GCA_006491805.2. Classification (NCBI taxonomy): domain Eukaryota; kingdom Metazoa; phylum Arthropoda; class Arachnida; order Araneae; family Dysderidae; genus Dysdera; species Dysdera silvatica. The sequence continues at coordinate 56,773,541 of QLNU02015359.1, read as the reverse complement.
GAAGGTGGAAAATTATGCATTAAAGAAAAACAGACACTATCGTGCAATTAAACAAGGAAATGAAGAAAAGCTAAATATGTTGTACCAAAACCCATCAGGAAAGGCATTGTTGTAAAATTTCATGATTTAATGGGACATTCTGCCGTGGATAGAGCCTCAATGAAAGTAAAGGGGTTGTATTGGTTCTCCCCAATGAAGCGTTATGTCCGAAGGGTCATAGCAATGTGTTTTGAATGTCTTGTGAACGAAGTTCCAAGTAGTAAACGACAAGGATTACTACACCCAATAAAGCCGGGGAAAAGGCCTTTTGCAATAATACACTTAGACCACCTTGGTCCATTCGTTAGGAGTGTCAAAGGCAATTGAGAACTACTCGTCATTGTCGACAATTTGACTAGATTCGTGAGACTCTACCTAACAAAATCTACATCTACTAAAAATGTTCTAAAGGCACTGGAGAGCTTCGTAGAAGATTTTGGATTACCTGAAAGAATAATTAGTGATGGAGGGACGTTCTTCACGTCTTATGCATTCAATAAATATTATAAAATAATGGCATATTATACACTTTTACTTTGATGCAACGTCCTCAAGGGAATGGTATGGTTGAAAGAATAAATCGTTCAATATTACCAGTAATTTCGACATGTATGAATGATCCTCAGTATAAAGATTGGGACAAAAGGTTAAAGCAATGTGAAAGAAACCACAAGTCAGACACCCTTTGAAATGCTGCATGGATATTCCCCACGATTCAACGATGGTATCCTTAGAATGTTGGCAGATCCAGATGCAAAAGAATGGAATAACCCCGAAACACTACAGAGTAATGCGGCTCAGATGACTTAACAAAATCAGGAGACAATGAAGATTGCTTATGATAAGAAAAGAAGTCGTGCAATACACTTTGAACACGGCGAGGTAGTTGTTGTAAGAAGATCATCTTTACATACCGAAAACCGAACAAAAACGAAATATTGTGGCCCATTAATAATTACAGAGGTGCTACCTAGTGATACATACAAAATCACGCAAGTAGAACAAATGGAGAAGAGAAGATTTTATTCGACCACAGCCCATGTCAGCCAGTTAAAGTCATGGCGATGTCAAGCTGAATCTGGAGAAGAAAATGAGGGTGATGATGATGTACTAACTTCTAATTCTAAAACTTACAATTACAATGCAAGTTCGCTCATATTGTTTATTTTTATTTTAAAAAAAAGTTTAGTTATTTTAGTCATCACTATTGTTGAGTGTTGTTACAAACATGAACGAGGGAGTAACGTCTATTTAGTTATAAAACTGAGGATGATTTTATGGTCGGGATGGTCGAATGTTAGTGCCGAAAAGAAGAAGAAAACGAGACAACCACTAGATGGAATGTGGAAGAAAGAAATAAGTAAACAGAACGAGTTTAGAGTTATTCGAATGTAAGAAAAGGGAAAATACAGTTTGTTTTTGTTAGTGGTGTTTTTAAAGCAACCGCTCTGGTGATTTTCCTTCTAAGTAGATCACAATGGTTAACATAAAATTTCCTACATGGCAACTAGATTTGTTAAGCCTAGCTTATTAACACATCAAGGTAAGAAATCAATTTCCTGAGATGGGGAAGTCAGAAATCAAATAGTTAACTCTAAATTTTAATATATCCAAAATTGATATCTTAATCACACAAGCAATATAAACCTGAATTAAACAATAATATAAATCAACGTTTATTGGCGTAGTGATACCAGCGCCGATGGTATGGCGTGATTAGATGGTGAAACGTTCGAAAGAAAATAAATATTTCTGCGTTCGGTGGGACCTGAACCCACGGTCAAAATATTTACACAGAAATATTTATTTTCTTTCGAACGTTTCACCATCTAATCACGCCATAACATCGGCGCTGGTATCACTACGCCAATAAACGTTGATTAATATTGTTGTTTAATTTAATCTACGTAGTGTTCGATTTATATAAATAAACCTGAATTATTGAAAAAATTTTAATTACTTAACACACCTTACACAATAGAACCTGCCTAAAGTGACCACCTTTGGGACTGGACTGCAATGGTCATCACAGACAGGTGGTCACTATACATTCTGGTACACGCCTAACTAATTTCCTAGCAGTTCTCTCTAATAAAAAGTGGTCACTTTATCCAGGTGGTCACTTTACCAGGTTCCACTGTATTTTCAGTTGTTTACGGTTAACACTACACTATTTACTATCGATAACGAATCATTTATCATTAAATCATTCTAATGAAGCATTTATAATCATAAAAAACTATTTATTGAAATGAAACTACTTTTCTATAGCACCTTTAAAGATATTATAAACCATAATACTTAAATATGTACTAACATACATAGAACAAATCTTTAACATCAGTTTCCAGTGCAACAACGTTATGAAAAAAAAAAAAAAAATTCCAGTGATACAGAAAGAACAATTTAATAACAGTTTTAGTGTAGCATGTTGTTGTATTATGTAGTACAGGTTGATTGATTAAACAGTAAATACAAATGTTCACAAATTAAACATCAGATGATTATAATGAGATTACACATTTACTAAGGATTGTTTTTACATATATAAAGAGTTGGTTGTTTTCAGAACGAAATTACACAAAAGTATTTTCATTATGTTGTGAAAACAAATGGACTTTTAGAGAACGTTTTTCCGAGAATGGTCGCCCACAAATCTTACAAGTGTAAGGTCGTTCCCCAGTGTGAATTCGCAGATGTTTAACAACGTTGTTCCGCCATTTAGAAGCATATGGACAAAGATAGCAGAGAAATCTTCCATCCTCTGACTTTTCAAGATTTGGTTTATATTGTACAAAGCCTGGTGGTTCTTCATATATTGAGATACCTACTGAAATAAGTAACTGAGTGTGAGCATATAAATAGCAATAAAAAAAAATAAGTAAAGAGATAATAGTGAGTACAGAGATAAACAGCAAATAAAAAGGTTATAAATAAGTAGAAATAATAAATAGCAAGCAAATAAGTAAAAAAATATATTCATCAGCTAAATATCCCAACAAAACAAAAATATGAAGACAGCTTTTTTTTTTACATATATTCTTAATTTCTTTTCTTATTAAAATATGTATGTAAAAAGATGTTCTATATTTATGACCAATTCTCACTACTTTTAAGAAATCTAATATTTAAAAATTCTTTTCAGCATGTGTTTTGGTATTTAGGTTTTTTAAGGTCAACGTTCGTCAGCATAAAAATTTGTGCCAACATTAAAATAACAATTCTGATTTCACTCCCATCGTTCTTGTATCACACTGGTTCCAAAACAGACAACAGAGTCCAATTGCTCATATAGAACCAATTTTAGAGGCGATTGTAAGTCTAAACCACATCCTTTGAACATACCAGAAAATTCCCTGAAAAGTTATGTAATATTTTTGGTAAAAACACTGATTTCCACAGGAATATAAAAAATTATAGGAAACAAAATGAAATTTTCATAATTTTTAAAAAGAAATCCCGGAAGAGGCAAGTTGAAATTCCCATAATTTACGAAAATCCTGGAACATAATCACTCCTACCATCTAAACAGTTTAGTAATTCACATCTCATTTTCTACATTCAAACCCGGCATTTTATACACATACATACATAAACCCAATTTATACCACTTAACCAGCACAGCATGAGCGTTATTATCCTTGCGCCATAAAAATACAAACCATGCTCATGCGAGATCGAACTCCATATATGCATTGACTGGATTTATACAAATCGAATTTTGTATTCATGACCTGTATATATATATGCATGCAGTTATAATACAAAAAAAATCTTACTGACAACGTAAGAGATTGATACACAGCATAGTTCACTTACAGTTATGCTGAACTATATCAAATATTTAAGGTAAAAATAAATAATTGTTAAAAAGTAATCTTTAATAATCAGCCTCCACCTATCCTTATAGCTGACCATTCCACATCCAATTTTGTAATTTCTATAATATTCAAAACTATTTCTGTAAACCGTTGTGTGTTCAAATTTAATAATTTTTATAATATTCAAAACCATTTCCATAAACCCTTATATTTTATTCTGCAAGGACGACAAAGGATATGCTTGTACTACAACTTAACGGTTTTGTATAGATAATACAAAAGAAGTATTTGTAAAAGCCAATACAAAATTTTGAATACATTTCACGGAAATTATAGAAATATAATTGAATAGAGCTGTTTATTTACCAAAACTGCATTTAAACTTATTTGATGTCTTTACATGTCTCTGTCATGGGATGTAGTATGTAAGCAGAGCTAAAACGTTTGCTAAAAATTAAATTTGCTTTATTCATGAATTTACATGGCGATTTTACACATTTTGGGGTTTTAAATATGGTTCATTAAATAGTACCAATGTTGTAGCGCAGGGAAGGGGAGAGTTCCCAATTTTTTCCTTATGTCCAACGTTCCTAAGAAATGTTTGCTTATTGTTCAGACACTAGACAAAAGTAACGTAGTGTCTGCAGTTCATACAATAAAATCCCCAGGAATGGATTCAGATAAATGCATTATCCTTATACAATCGCCAGGTAATAAAATCAACAGTGCCACTTATAAAAAAAAAATTCAGTGATAAAATCTAATAACATAGGAACTGTTAAAAAAAATTAAGGTCAAAGGAACAGCGTTAATTTCTTGAAATTCCCTGTGACAATTAATCTAAGTATACAAAAAGGAAATCATCAAAGCAATTAAATCTGGTTCTTTCTATTCCCATTCTAACAGTGCCAATTTAAAAAATCATCATGCATTTAGATACAGCAGATGCAATTACAAAACAAAACAAAAAAGAAACAAACCCACAGGACACTGTTATGCCAAAAATGCCCACAACTGCTTTAAAGCATGTGGTATCAATAAACTACTGCATCAGTGAAGGAAATCGATAAAGTTACTGAAAAGGAAGAATTTGAAGAATAATTTCTAAAATTGTATATTTCTACTAATAATCTGCAAACCTGTTGGTTGAAAAATTAGAACTTTGACTCCAAAATTGCAGAACAAATTCGGGAATCAAAAAAAGCAGGCATGCCAGGAAAGAGACAAGGAGTCTGAGGATGAAGAAAAAGATTACTGACCTACTGGATAAATATTTTGCTACAAATGACCTGAAGATTTCATAGGAATGGATCATGAACTCATATTTCTACAATTTTGAAAAAATGTCATATGATGAAGAGCTGGAGAAAGATCTTATTGATTTGAGACAAATCAAGCTCTTAAAATGCAATTTGACAGGAAAACTCTGGAAGAGTTTAGGTATACAGTACTGGATAGGTTCCAAAGCCTTGAGGAAAGGAACTCTGTGCTCCCATTCTATTCACAATAACGTACTTGCATTAATCTGGATTCAGCTCTCTTCTGCCAATCAAAACAAAATCTTCAAATCACCCAAATTTACAGGTAGTCTGTGAATTGTTGTTACTCAGAAAATTCCAAGTTTTGGAAAAACAGTGAACGAGAAACAGGAGCAAAGCAGTGATCGAATTTTATGTTGACAATTTTGATGGATTTTGTTGCTTATAGTTTTTCTCGAAAAATTAGAATCTAATTAGAGCATATCCATGTGATTAAGAGAGATATTGTCCTTTATCTGGAATTATCTAATGTGATTTAATTTTTGTGTTTTATGGCATATAAACAACTAAGGTCCATAGCTTTCCAAGAAATACGAATCTCTATTGCTTACGGAACCAAATCCCAGACAACGGTGAGCAGAAAAATGTACCATCAGAATCAAACCCAGGTTAATAGTATGGTAGACGATTGCATCGCTATGACACCAGCATACATCTTTGACAAGTGTGAATTCTAAATGATAGTTCAACATACCGTACCTTCACATATGCCTTATATTAAAATCATATCATACGTTAGTATGCCATATCTATAAAAGAAAATATTTTCTACGTAAGTATCATGTTTAGAAAAAGACACACTCCCTTCTGTATATAAAAATGGAAAAACTGAGTTCTCATTAAAACCAAAGGCTAAAATATAGAACATAAGCAATAGCCGATAAAGAAATGTTTATATGCAGTTTTCTTAGAATAATAAACATATTCGTAGATATAAAATTACCTTTATTTTTTAATTTCATAACAAAGAAAGGTATAAGGAAATTTTAGATATTTAATGAGATGCTTTGAAAAACCAAGTCCAACGTAAAAGTGGATGAGAAAAAAATTGCAGTTTAAACTCAAATGCAACTGAAAATTCAGAAGAATGTGAGCTAGTTAATTTCAACAGCCTACATTTTGCAACTGACAGGAGCCTGAAAGGATAAAAAAGACTTCATGCTCATAGTAAACTGTATAGGCAAAATAATCAATTTTAAACGATGCAACACTAGTCATCGAAGTACATTACAGGGTGAGACATTATAAAATGTCGTGTGCGTCTATGTCGTTCAAGATTAGCCTTTTCTCGGAACTTCTCAGTGCACAAATCACAGGCATGTTGCTTTTCTTCAGTGTGTATCCGAAGATGATTTGCTAAAGTTTCATGTCGAGCAAAGCCCCGTTTGCAAAATGGGCATTCAAAAGGCCGATTTCCAGAGTGAGCCCATCGAACGTGATTGGTGAGATGGTTTAAGTGATTGCTTGAATACAGGCACTGTTTACATTGAAAGTGATCCCCCTCTTTACAACTGGATGGCTGGGCGTCCTCAAGCAAAGGAGCAAGCAATCCAATATCGTCACTTTCCATGTTGAAGTTTTCTATAGGGGGGGAAAAATTATTTGTAGAAAAGAAATATTTATTTATGCATATATATATATATTAATTATAAATAGTACAACTCATGCACTGTCTTACGTATACAGTTAAACCTGCACAAGTACACATCACACAGTTGCACAAACACAAAATGTTAAGCTTAAAAAAATTTCTACCACTTTAATGTTATTTAAATCCGCTTAACAGCATATCTATGGCTGCACAAGTGCATACATTTTTTTTAAAGCCAAATTGGTATTTTATTATCGAATTTCAACTGGATAAATGCACAAAGAAAGCTAAAAACAAAATCATACGGGAATTCCACCTATCACATGGGGAGTGGGTCAAGTGATTCTTTTGTGCATTGTACTTTTCTACAATTTCATTCATTTGAAAAGGCTGTTGTCTAGGTAATATCCCTGCTTTTCAAATGTTTTGAAGTCTATGTTCTTAACAGGTTCATTTTGTTTATAGCAGATAGAAAACTTACCACCCGCTTAACTTTGGGTCAAAAGTTTGAGATTTGAAACTCTTTAAAGCATTAACTGTTTCTACTACATTTCTTGTGTTTATGAATAAATTAATGGTAATGCACAATTGTTAAAATAACTCCTGTATATGATTTATAAACTTTGAAATAGGAATATGCAATTTAATGACAAAGTATTATAAAAAATTTAGTAAAAAAATACATTAAACATCGCATTTGAAGACGTATGCTAAAGTGCACAATGTCTTGACTTCATGGACTTTCATTGCTGTGTCGATATGTACTTATGCAGTTTCAATATTATACATACATATATATACGGCGTCAGACTCGTTCACAATGAAGATGGAAGTATTCGATATATGTGTAACCTCGATATATCCATACTGACTGATGAATATCATGAAGTTTGAGGGATAAGTAAAAGCTTTGGTATATGCGAACCTTTGATATATCCAAGCTCCATATATGCAGGTCCGACTCATTATACAGCACTAATTATAGAATCATAGTTTACACATTTATATATGTACAATATAAGGTAAAGTTTTAAGTTTTACAAAGCAGTTAATTGGTACTAATCTAAAATGCATATTAAAAACAATATTATTTAACTATCAAATATATAAAAATCAATAAGAAATTACAATTATATAATAACTGTTATAGTAAAGTTAAGCAGAAATGGTAGAAATTCCACTTGTATAATATTAATTATGAAAATTAGGTATAGAAAATACATATATTTTTACAATAATAGAAAATATAAATTTCCTTTTATGTACATTAGATTGCTTAAATGCATAGACAGAGTATTTCATCCTCAGTTTTTGTAAAAAGGCGTCATATATTCTAATTTCATAAAAGATGCCACAGTGTCAATTACTGTACCCAAAAGGCATAAATTTGTCCCTATCATTTAGATATTTCAGCGTTTTATTCCTAATTTCTGCCTGCATGGTGCCTCAAATTTTTAACTGAATATACTCATGTTACCAATAAACAAGGCAAAAATGATCTAAATTAAAAACATTTAAAACTATCTAAGTTCAAAATGGAGGAAATAAAAATCTGTAAAGTTGTTTTATATAATTTGGCCGGCTGTTTTTCAGCCTGAAAAGTAACAATTTATACTGTCATAAAATTTGAAAGAAAACATGTTACAGAGTTACAATTTTAAAGAAGTTTAAGAATATTTACTTGTGTATTTTATAATTAGTAAGTTAAGTTTGAAAAATAAAGAAAAAAGTGGTTAATTTTTTTTTATTTAATGCAGTATTGATTTAATTTAAATTGTTCTACCTCATATTTATATAGTAAACCCCTAGAAACGGACACTCTTAGATGCAACTGCCCTATTTTTACAACTATTACTAATTATTAACTAATTAATTCCCCAAAACAAATTCCTTCACAACACTATCCCTCTCTCAAAGTCACCCCTTTTTAATAGACAAGTCTTTCACTCTGGTAAGCATCCGTTAATGAGTGATTTTAATTTATAAACACTTCAAAAGTCTTAATGGGTGATACCTACTCATGATAATGAAATATCTAAGCAACATGCCTTTTGAGTTGTTAGCAGAAAAAGCAGTCTACTTTTGTAAAACTTTTCACAACGATTAACAACGGAAACCTCTAAAAAACGCTTTGAAACTTTCTAGCATACCAATGCTTTAAATGGCAGCTTACAAACCTAACATCAGTAAAGGTTGGTTTTTTTTTATTTGGTTACTAGCATTTGTTAGTCTCGTGGTGCAAGGGTAACTGAGATCAGGCAAGTGCCCTTGCACCATAATACACGAACAAATGGCACAAGGACAACTGTGATCGTGCTGCACCAGGACCTGTAGTTTCCTGAGGAATCCGTACCTCTTTTAACTAAGGAATCAATTGTTTGCTTGTGGTTTTACAGCTCAAAGACTACACTGGTCATGCTGCACCGGGACCTACTGTTAACCTCTGTACCCACAATTTTCGGTGGAATCCGAACCCCAGACTACAGTGAGCAGTGCTATCTTTACGAAAGGTCGCACTACTTTTTCTCTGAGTAAGCATTTTTTTAACTGTTGGGAGCCTAATCTGGATCAACGGCTCACTAGGCAAACGTGTTACCACACTGTGCCACCATAGGGCTTAAGGAATCAAATATTGTACCTTTAAATTGCAGACAAAATCTGCCAAGTACTGAGTACCTGTTGCAGGGTTCTCACTCTACATTGGAGAAAGAAATTCCCTGACTTTTCCGGCTTTTTCCGGACCTTTTTGGCAAAATTCCCTGACCAGTCACAAAACTTTCAACTAAATTTTGGTTGTGAGGAAAAATGGCTTCACGTTCACAGGCGATTTAGCTATTCAAAATAGAAGTTAAGAAAGTTTTCCCCTGACTTTTCCCTGGTTTTGACCAAAACATTGTTCTTCCCTGACTTTTCCCCCGACCTTTAGTGGCGATTTCGAATTGCCTGATAATTCTAGGTTTTCCAGGATCTTCAGGTAGCATGAAAACCCTATTGTTGGAATCAAATGTTGGAATGAAACCCAGATTATTCATATGGTAATCAGAATGTTACCAGGTGCATAGGAAAGGGGGGGGGGGCTCCCCCCCATTGGCTATCAAAACACATATTCTCTAAGGTTACAAAACAAATTAAATTTAAATATAATCTAGGTTAGGAATATGTATATAGATCTAAGCATAGGTCTAATTGTAAATAAGGTATGCAAACATATATATAGTCGTACATATGTACATATACATGAGAGTACACAGGAGTGTGCACTAGAGTTCTATGTACATGAACATGCAGGTGTAACATTAAGGTTTAGACAATATGCAATCTAAGCATTAAAAAATTATAAAATTAATTGGCTACGGCCATCTTTGTTGACACCAGCCATAATTAAAACTTGATATAGATAACCCCCTCATCACCCAGGGAATCCTGTGAGTGCTGGGGCAGTCAATGGCACTTACAAGGAGAGTACACAAAGTGAGAATCGAAAATGTGTTTCATTTTAGTTTTATAATAAAGCATAAACGTTTCAATAAGAAACTAAAAATTTTTTTTACCCAAATCCCCCATGGGGGAAGTTATAGCCCCATCAAATTTGGCGAGAAAAGGTTATTTTCAGCAAATTTGGCTTGATGTGTTTTTTATTAACAGCAGGAATGGCGAGATATTTTTGAAGTGATGTCACCAAACTAGAATTAATGAACGATCCTTCATTCGAGATAAAAATATTATTGATTTCATAAGAATTTATGCATGTATTTTTAAAAATATTTAGAACTTTATTATTATTAATGGATAATTGTCTCATTTAATTATATAAAAAGCGTTTATTTCGCTTTAAAAAAATAATATGCGCACTTGGCTTTATTAAAAATTTAAAAATGTTTATGAAAATGAACAAGAAAATACAAAAAACAAATTGGATTTGAGCAATGACTACAATTAACAACCGAGGGATTTTCACAATTTAACGTGTAATAAGAATTTTTGGAAAAAGTGAAACACCATTGTTTGACATTGAGAAATCTATTTGGTTTGAGAACGGGGTATGTGCTGTTATTCCAAGCATATTTTATCATGTGATTGAATGTTTGAGCTAAAAATTGGTTATGTATCACTGAATGTAATTTTATCTGAAACGGAAATTAATATAGCAAATGAAATTATTGCTTTTGCTGAAACCATTGCCGAATCTGACAATTTCGAAGTTATTAACGATTTTAGTCTTGATCTGTATTGTGAAAACCTGAAAATTTTGTTTGTGGTTCGTCATCATATTCACAACAATATATGAAAAATGTTGTAGCTTAATCGTGGACGGCTTTAGAATGCCGACGGTCTATAAGCTCAAATCAAAATCATTTTAGAAATCACAATTTAGCATAATTTTCATAAATTCTTATGAAATCAAAAACAATAATATTTTTATTGCGAATGAGGGATTGTTTATTAATTCTCTTTTGGCGACATCGCTTCAAAAATATCTCACCGTTCCTGCTGTTAATAAAAAGTGTATCAAGCCAAATTTGGCGAAAATAACCTTTTCTCACCAAATTTGATGGGGCTACAACTCCCCACACCCATGGTGGATTTAGGTTAAATTTTTTTTTTCATTTCTTATTGGAACATTCATACTTTATTATAAAACTAAAATGAAGCACATTTTCGATTCTTACTTTGTGTACTCTCCTTGTTAGACAATGTTAGACAATGACCTTGTTAGACTCATCTACAAAAATAGAAGTGCTGAAGCAGTGATTGTGTAGCTCTGCTACATTACTTGAGAGAACAATCATGACATGCAGATTCTCTAAGGTTGGATCACATAATCGTATTGAAAGCTTACCATTATATACATATATTAAAGTTACTTAAGCCCTCACCACAGTATTTATGAATTGTCAAGTAACTGAACATTACTACTATGTCCTTGCAAGGTTTACTAACATTTGATGTAATAAATAATCTAGAATAACTTTTGTTATTAAAAATCAATAATTCCTACATTTTTTTTTTTATAATTTCTGAATAAAATGTTGCTAGAGGGTCTTTAGACCACTTCTAATTTTACGCAGTCCATAGGTGTCCCAGAAATTGAGTAGTAGCATCATAAGCTTGCTGTAATACGAGTAGTTTACTTCCTTCCAAAAAGCACCCTGACGTCCTTTAGGAAGGACGTCAGAGGTATCTGGGTTAAAGGTGTCAGTCCTATTTGTAATTTTTTTACGGCAGTTTCTCATTAAAAAAATGCGAGTTCAATCATGCAAATACCATACAATGATTTTTAAACGATTGATTTTAGCTTAAGAAATAAATGCCAAAAAATGTGACCACCTTAGGATTTTCTGAAACCTACTATTATATTTAATAGCACATGATTGGATAATTTTGTACATACGCCTTTAATAGTCGAGGATTTCTTAAAAAAGAATTGATATTAATGCAAAAATTATTTACTATAAAATATTAAAAAATTTCTCAAATTTTATCCATATTTCAGTAAACTTATTATATGCTAGTTATAGAGGATGACTAAATTAACATTTTATATATAACTACATAATTATGAAACTGACACTCTCCAAAGATCAGAAGCTGAGAGAGAAGGTAAGAAGTTACAAGACATGTGGGAAGAAAATAAGAGACTGTAAAGATGCGCTTGGGATGCAAGATTAGTTATCACATTTGTTAACGTACAATATTTAATACAATCACAATAGTTAATATCACATTTTAAGAACAAGGAAGATGCCAAGGAAATTATAAATATTAGAACAGAAGGTAATAGAATGCATTTATTTTCATGCTTTACAAAATACAGGAATATAATCACAAAGTAAATTGATGATTAGATATGAATTATGTTTGCATATCAAAAAATTGTAACAGAAAATGTAAGTAGAAGGACTTGTTACAGGCAGGTTCAAGAGCTTACTACAAAAATACTGGTTCCAAGACATGTTACAGAGAATGTAAATAAAGATTTGTTACAGACAATGAAAATACAGGTTTGTTACATAGAATATAGTAGACTTATTACAGAAAATACAGGTGTGGTATTTATTATAGAACAGAAAAAAACAAAAACAGTAAATACAAATACAGTGTTATTTCGTGTAAGGGACAATACTACTTTTAGGGGATGATTCTTTTAGTCCACATTATATTTATCAACAAACAATATACCTCCAAAGAAGGGGTACCTGCATTTAAGGGACAAAATGTCCAGCCCCACAGCTAATTCGTTATTAGAAATTAGCACTGCATATAGTTTCCAACAAGTTTAATTCCATTTAAAATAAATTAGAATGGACAATGCAGGAAGATTCGTACAAAAAAAAAAAAGTTTCACAAGAAGTATTTTTTTTTTATAAAAATACCCACCAAAACAATCTCTTACTCTTTTTTAGATTTGTATTTCTAATTGTGATATATCTGCAGTTATTGCATTAATTATACTAGTCACATAGTAATTACTTAAGAAGAAAGTATTATTTTGACAAGAGAATAAGAGGTAGCACTACAGAAGGGATTTCCATAAGCTGATTTGAAATACAAAAATATGTAAAAATTAATTTTAGATATTGAAATATCATGCACAAATTACATAAATATTCTGCTTTTGCTTATATTTAAAGCCTAGACTCCAAGCAATTCCTAAAAGAAAGCAAAGACCAGTAATGTATTGTCGTTTTAGAATTTGTAAAATACAACCAGTCTAGTATCACTCACCCTTGCTTGTGTTTTTGCAGCACAAGGACAGCAAAGGTCATACTGCATTGGGACCTACAGTTTTTCGAGAAATCCAAACCTCTTAAGGCCATGAGAACCAAATCCCAAACTATGGTGGAATGGCACACACACATTCTATGATACTGCTGAATGTCGCACCTGGATTAATGATAAGATAAACTAATGCATCAGTTATCACTGGATCACCACAGGGCCTTGTTTGTCATTCAGGGAGGACCTATTTCTTTAAGTGTTTAATAATCATTACTGTTCTTTTCAAAACATCCAAGCTGCACCAACGTTCCTTGCTCTTCCGTTTAAAATGGCAGGAACAAATTAAAACACTAAATCTCGAAGAACATATTTTGGGAATCCAAATAGGAATATTTAAATATGATAATTTGGATACCCGTGCCTTTTAGCTCGAATTAGAGCTTTTTGTTACAGGAGAAAGAGCCATTGTCCTCAACCTAGGTTCAAATTTAAGAACCATTAATTAATTATTAATTTATGGTTAATAACCATTATTGAATAATTAATTAATTATTCAATTATTTCCATTAAGCCTGGAGTGCTGTAACTGCTAGGCCATCGAGGACGGAGAACGAAGCTTGTTTTCTCCATATATGTAGGTTGTAGGATATTATTATCCTTCTCAGGAGTAATACAATTGCTACATAGTGGTCGACAAAGAAAAGCCTTCAGAGCACATTTTTGTATTTTTTCGTGGAGAATAATTATACGTGATAAATCCCACACCAATGGTTTTGAAGCGTTTACGCTATAGTTAACCTCCAAGTTACGCCTACCACATCATTAACCCCCTCTTTTTTTTTATCATGAACATAATCCCTTGTGTCCACATTAGCAATTCAAATACATGCTTATATGCTGAATTTTAGTTTTTCGTTGCTCAAGAGTTAATTTAATTAAAAAATTATTTTCTACGCAACAAAGGCTATTACAATTACATACTCGTGTTCAAAATTAAGGTTACACTTCATGTTATTTTAATGGGAGAGGTATGTATTTGTTCAGTAATTTTCGATGTGCTTTATTTATAAAAAATCATTTTACAGAAAATTAAAGAGCTATAAATGCTTTATATAACTACTACAAGAAAAAAAATTTTCAGGTATCTCATGAAGGAGAATCCACGATC
>QLNU02015359.1:56728764-56758783 GCA_006491805.2 Dysdera silvatica | reverse complement strand
TATTAAAAAACACGTATTTCTCATCACTAACAATTATAATTTATTTTAAACTGTATTTCTAAAGACTATGCGGTATATGAGATGGTCAATGCTGAGTATGACGCCTTAAACTATGATACATTTACACAAAACTTTGTAGAATGCAAAGTCAGCCTACTAAACTCAAAAGCTGTAATTTCACCAGTGAGTCACTGTAGCACTAAACACTTATAAGTCACACATATCCTCTCATAAATATTTCATTATCTTTATGACCAGTCCATGCATGCACCAGTCTAATTCTAGTATCACACGAATCATTCATTTACCGTGTCATATTTTTATGATATGCATTAAATCTGGAGAAGCCTAAGTAATGTGCAGATATATGATACCAGTTTAAAAATGCACGTTAAACAAAATGCCTTAAACGTTGAAAATCAAAATGTGTTGTTTCGAGGTTTTTATGCCACTTTGGGAAACACACAATAGCTACTTTAACCAATTTATAAAACTGGCCGGTATACGCCTCAGTCCTGAAAGAGAAGGATAAATCATTAATTAAAACCAACATGAGAAAATACAGTAAAAAAACATTCAATATCATTTAAGGAAAGGTACACATATTTAAATATAAACCATACCATCATGAGTATCATTAAGGTGCTCAAGTCGAGACTGCAAACCAAGGTACAAAAACAATGATTATCCAGCCTTATTAGTGTTCAGTGAATATTATAAACATGAATTCATCCAGGCTGGGAATACAGCGCTGCCACCTTAGGCGGCCACCCTTCCCATTAAACTCCTTGCACAACACGACGACGACTTCATCCAGGGTTGAGATTGCAGTGTTGCCTTTGGCGGCCACTCTTTCCATCTCTCGCATCCCCTAATTTATTCGCATAATGCCAACCCATCTGGGCACCAGAAAATAAATACCATTAAAAAAAATGCTATGTACGAAAATAGACAGCAATCTTAAACTTTGAATAGACAAATTTTGATGAACACAAACACTGATATATGCACAGAAATCATTGTGTCAACAATGCTACACATAGTGGCCAAGTTCTTTTTCTCTCTGAATCAGTGCCAACTTACAAGGTTTCCAGAGGCATGTGGGCATAAAGGAAACTTACACGACATTACCTCCTTTTTAAGAGGAAAAAACGGGAAGGACTGCTAAAAAATCTGATAATTTGTTCAGGTTTTGAAAAAATTTCAAAAGTCTTATCCCCAAGAAAAATGAATGGCATCCATAAACACCATAAATAAATTAAAAATTCTGTAACTCAATTTCACAACAATTCTAATAATCATAGTTTATAAATTCATTAATCAAAAAATATTTCAGAATTTTAATAAACAAATTACATACATTTTAATAATTAAATCATTTTCATATAATTTTAATAATTATACATTTCTCAGTTTATTAAATTACATTTCTCATAGTTCTATTAAATTCACATTTCTCATAATTTTATTAAATTACATTTCTCACATAACTTTATTAATTACATTTCTCACATAATTTTAATAATTAAATTACATTTAATAATTTTAATATGTGTTTTCAGAATAGATATATGTGAGGGTTTATTTAGAAATTTCGCCCTTCATTCTAGATAGAAAATCAGTTCCGATTTTGCATTCCATACATCGTCTGTAGTCATACTAGATAAAATTGCAGTTTTAATCGAAGATCTTATTGCAATCATTTCACTAACATCTGTACCTCTCCTTAGTAAATTAATAATGACTGGACAGTCCTCAAACGGGATAAGTGAGCTCATGCACCCGATATGCTGGAACATGTTCACAAAAATCAAAACCTTGCGAGCTTAAAATATGAATCCACTAATATAAGATTACTCTTAAGGAATAAAGATGTCAATCGTTTTTGGCAGTTGCTGTTCTCACGTTTTCCAACTAATTTCTGTGTAATAGATAATTTCAATGAATGAAATGAAAAATGATAATGAAAATAAAAATGGATGGAAACCAAGAGTGCATCAAATCACAGTTCAAAATTATACAAGTACGATAAAGTCACCACAGTATTGTATTGTTTATATATTTTACAAACCAATATAGACTGCATTCTATGTTACCTGAAAAGTGACTGATGGCGTGATATCCAAACCAAAATACATTTACGCACAGCCAAGATTACTGTGGTTGGTTGGTTGTAATTTTCCGGAACAAGGACAGCAATGGTCATTCTGCGTCAAGGTTACTGTGGTTTAAAATTTAGCCCAATGAGCCCACACAAAATTACCACAGTGAAATTAATTTATTTGAAGTTTTAAGGAGTAAGGACAGCAAAGGTCATGCTGTGCCAGGGCCTAAAGTCTTCCGATGAATCAACCTCTTTATGTCTAGGGAACTAACTGCCCCACTATGGTGAATAATTGAGTCGATAAGCATTTTTCTTTTTAGAGGTATGGTTGGGAGTAGAATACTGGATATAGCATGATAAGCAAATGCATTACCGCAGCATAACTACAAGGCCATAGTGAAATTCAAATTGGTGTCAATTGCAGGAATATGTCATTGATATTGGCATAGCCAGGGGGTGGTTTTGGGGGTTGTAACCCCCCATCACAATGAAATTTTGTATATTTAACATAGGAATATATGAGTTGTAGCTCTGTAACCCTTCCCATTAAGCCTATAACCCGTCCCCCTTATGAACTTTCTGCCTACGCCTATGGTCATTGACGCCCTAAAATACAACACAAATTTATTTAAGAGGAATCATGTTACATTACAACTTTAATATAAATGTCAATGAAATCTTTGTGAAGGCTCAACAGTTTATTTTTTTTTCCCCTTTCTGCATTTCAGCTTGTTCAATAATTAACATTAAAACGGATTAAATAAGCAGTTTAATTAAACCATAGAGCTTTTTTAACAGTTTAACACGACAAAATAAAATAAGTTAATAATGATTAGTTTTTACATTGTTATATTTTGAATAGTACTTGGTATACACATTTTATTCAACCTTAACAGTAAATAACAAGTTACTAATTCAATAGTATTAAAAATATTCAATTGCATGTTGATTTTTTTTCCTTTTTAATGTTATTAAACGTATAAACACAAAATATGTGTGAAAACAATGAGTTACACAAAGAATTTACAGATGAAGTGATTAAATATATATTACAGAGAAATTAATAAATAGTAAAACAATACAAGCAAACATATACAGGGTTTGTCCCAGAAGTTCCCGGAATGATTTTTTGTAGTTGGCAACGCTGGCTGACGGGGCGGAGGAGAAGTTGGTGGGGGATCTGAGCTTGGAAACGAGACCGGTATCAGTCGCCTGCGGGCAGTTGTTGAGGCAGGGTCACGCTCCGCGCAGAGGTATCTACTGCACCCTCGTCGATCAAAAAATGGACCAGTTTTTGGAGCAGCGTTATGCAATCAAATTTTGTGTGAAACTGGGTAAAAACGGGGCGGAGACACTCGAAATGCTTCGGAAAGCCTACGGTGACGGGGCGATGAAAAAAAGCCAAACTTTCATGTGGCACAAGCGGTTCCGGGAAGGTCGGGAGTCCGTCAACGACGACGACCGCTCTGGACGCCCGTCGACATCACAAACGGACGACTCGGTGCAAAAAGTGCGTCAAGTTTTGGACAATGACCGACGATTAAGTGTTCGGGTGATTGCAGAGGAGTGTGGAATACCCAAAACAATCGTTCATCGCATTTTAACGGAGGATCTTCAAATGAGGAAAGTCTGCTCGAAAATGGTGCCAAAAGTCCTGACGAGTGAGATGAAGGAGCAGCGTTTGTTGAAGTGCCAGGAATTGCATGAACGCTACGAAACGGACCCAGAATTTTTGGACAGAGTGATCACAGGGGACGAGACGTGGATTTTTCAGTACGATCCCGAATCAAAGCGCCAGAGCAGCGAGTGGCACACCAAGGAGTCTCCTCGCCCGAAAAAAGCAAGGATGAGCAAATCGCGAATCAAGGCAATGCTCATTGTGTTTTTTGACAGAAAAGGTGTGGTTCACAGTGAATTCGTGCCACAAGGACAAACAGTCAACAAGGAGTTTTACTGTGAAGTGCTCAAACGGTTGCGCAACAGGGTTCGACGCGTCCGAAACGAAATTCGCGACAATTGGATCTTGCACCATGACAACGCGTCAACCCACACCGCGCTCATTGTCTCCGAGTTGCTGGCCAAAATGGGTGTGGCAACGCTGCCCCAGCCGCCGTACAGCCCCGATCTGGCACCAGCGGATTTCTTTTTGTTCCCAAGGATCAAAAGAACCCTGAAAGGAACTCGGCATGGGACGCTGGAGGCGGTAAAAGCAGCCGCGACGACCTCACTGAAGGAGATTCCCGTTGACGACTTCCAGGGCGCCTTCAATGATTGGGTGAAGCGTTGGCAACGGTGCATCGAAGCAGGGGGAGAATACTTTGAAAAGTTCTGAAAAGATTGTAAACTGATATTGAATAAATGATTTTAAAAAAATCATTCCGGGAACTTTTGGGACAAACCCTGTATATACAATAAAAACAAGGATTTCTAAAATTGTTCATAGCTAAGCATTCTTGACAATTGAACAACTGTTTTCCTTTCCAAAGACCAGGCTTTTTAAAGGGTTCATACACTCTCCCTCAAGTTTTCAAAGCAGTGCATATGTTTCTAATGGGAAAAACTGCTGTTAATAATCCAAATGAAAGTGTGTTTCTCCTGAACAGTTATAAAAAATTTCCCCCTCCCCTGATTCAATAATTTTTATACATTTTTCCATTTAAAAAACAGTTCCCTTTAGCGTATCTGATTGTTTTTACGTTATTAGAAGTTAACCAGATCATGCAAAACTTTCGACATACTATAATACCACCACAGATAGTTTTCCTCTTGCTACAACAAGAGATGTTTTCACTGACTTACATACTTGTTACTTTCTATAAGCCAACAGGTTTATGACTCAATGATTAACTGCTTCATTTTGAAGAAAATAGCATGTGGCTACTGAAACAGCTGTTAATGATGTTAATAAATTTTAACTGCGACAATATCGTGTCTTTTATGATAAAAGTGAGTTAAAATTACAACTTGTTCATGGAAAGGAGTTATGACAGTAAATTTTGTTTAGATAATTTAATAGATAATTTAGTTAAGTATTACTGGAATAGATAGTGTGTGAATATATATATTATTTAAGTTTAAAATACTGGTTTATATATTAAAATGCAAAATATTTCCCAGCTTTCTAGATAACCCACAGAAAACTCTTGATTATTCCAGCTATATGTTGGATCAGTGATTCTTTAACTGCGGTAGTTCAACCGCAGACCTAAGCGGTCTGTGGGACTGTATCAGGAGGTCTACGAGATCCTCCCAGTGCCCCACAAAAGTTCGGAAAAGTACTAAGACACGAGCATTTACTCTTTAATGCTAAGAATAAATTATGAGGGAACGAAAAATTCCTTCCCCAAATGGTGAAAATCAACGATGAAACACTAGAAATAAATATGTATGATGCAAATTCGAGACTTCAAACTGAATTAATTTTGGGGGGTCCGCGAGGGCGACTGATCTCTGAAGGGGGTCCGCGGTCTAGGAAAGTTAAAGAACCACTGTGTTGGATCACTTCTAAATGTAAAGACAATGCTCAGTGTGACAGATTTGCATCCTTAATTTTTAATTACAAATTTGTATAAACTTGCTTGGTTTTAATAGATTGGTAATAACCTCATTCCATAAATTTTAATGAACAGGAGTAATTCTTACTGATATACGATTTAGAAAAAATATTTTGTAAATAAAAAGAAATTATTGAGCAAACATCTTTCATTATTTCAATTTCAGTTAAATTTCAAATCTAGTCGAAACTGTAATGGCTATAATGATCTGAAGCAACACACATTTATAGCAAAACAAGTTGTACAAAACCAATATACATTTGTTTTTAAAATTTTGATTTACAAACATCATAAAGAAAACGTTTTTTAATGCATTAGCCATGTTATTCTTTCAGTGAATGCACAAAATTTATTAGTTTATATGTAATCTTTTGTACCTTAACTGTTAGTAGGAGGAGGGGCAGATGGGTTTGAGGATTTTCAGCTTCTTTAAAGAAGGGATAAGATACCACTTTGATATGACTGCTTACTCAACAATATTAGTCATGGCAAAATCATTTTATTATATCAACTAAGGGTTAACATTTCTTTCATTTATAATTCAATTTAGAACCTTAATGATCCGAAGTTTTTTTTAACGCTTCCAGGCAATAAATTCTTTTTATTATTTTTAAAATATAATTCCATTCAACTGAATTACCACTAAAAAAATCATAAGAGTTCAAGAATTTCTTACCAATAAGATGTATGACTAGAGTACTTATTATATTAATGAAATAACTTAAGAAAACAAAGTTGTAAATTTTAAAGGTATAAACTGTGCAGATACTATTCTATTTCTTCAGTTTGTATTTATACAGGGTGGCCATAAAACAACTTACCCTATTCTGGATGCTCTAAAGCGATGAGGAAAAAACTATCGTCAAGGAATTTGGAGGGTAGTTTGTTTAATGAGACCATGGGGGAAGCGATTTTTATTTAGTTCCAAATTTCACCACCATTGGGAAAAAGTGGCAGTTCCAAAGCAATAACTGCTGTTTTCAGACAGTGTGGACATTCTAAATTTTTACAGAAAGGTCTGTTTTGATAAGGAACATGGTTTTATGCAAACGAACAAGATTTGCACACCTAAAGCGACACTTTCCCCTTGGTGACAAAGTTTGGAACTAAATTAAAATTGCTTCCCTATGGCCTAATTAAGCCAGCCTCCAAATCCCTTAAAACTATCTCTTTTCATCACCGCTTTGGAGCATCTAGGTTAAGTTATTTTATGGCCATCCTGTATATCAAAAGGGAATTTGTAGACTTTACATAAAGGCCCCCACATCTCTCCCTTAGAAATCATAAAAAAAGGAAGTGTATGTAGCTGATGCAATAACAGAAACACAGCAGAAAATAAATCATAATCGAAGAAATACAAATAAAGTGAATAATATGCCCAAAATGCTATGGAATTATGAGGGTAAAGGAGATAATACAAATGACAATGATAATAAAATACAAGCAGAAATGTATTAACGTGTTCGCTGCCAACTACACAAATATTCATAGTTGGCAAACTGAGTTTACTTGCCAGCTACGAGATAACATATTATTGATCGTCTTAGCTAAGTCAGCGAGTACAAGTATTGCAATATGAAATGCATGCAACATTTATGTGTTTGGCGTACAGGAAGGGACTAAATATTCTTGGCGTACTAAAATGGGTATTTATTTCTCAAAACATAGATAAAAGGAGATCTCAAAACGTAGATTTAAAAAATAAAACAACAGAAAATAATTTAAAAGCATGAAAATGCAGATAAGATCTTGGAGCATGTGAACAGGTGCATCATACCAGCTTCAGCAGTTAACGTGTTAAAATAATAAAGTGTGTGAATATATATAATATATAAGGAATTAAATAGCAATGCGTATGTGTGTTTCTTTACTGTGTATTTTTTTTCCTTCCCTCACCCGCTCTTCATAATAATTTTCAAAATTCTTTTAAGGTAAAATTTTCAAAAAAAATAGAAACCTTTTAATGTTAGTTTCTTAATCATATTAATTTATTGTTTGTGAGTTTTATAGCACTAGGACGCCAAGGGTCATGATGTGCCAGAACCTCAAGTTTACTGAGGAATTTGAACATCTTACAGCTTAGGGAACAAATCCCTGAATCATGGTGAGCCAGCTAGACATTAAGCATTTTTTTTTTTTGGTATTGTTGGGAGTCTACTAGACTCCCAACATACGGTACAACGCTATACTTAGTATGCATATATGGTAATGGGAAGGGTGTGCCGCCTAAGGTGGAACTATAATCCAAGACAGTTTGTTTGTTTTTTGGTTTTACGGCTCAAAGACTACAGTGGTCATGCTGCGCCGGGACCTACTGTTTTCCGAGGAATCCGAACCTCTTAAGGCCTGGGGAACCAAACCCCGGACTACAGTGAGCAGTGCGATCTTTTATGAGATCTCTGAGTAAGCGTTCTTTTTGCACTGCTGGGAGTCGAACCCGGATTAGCCGCGCAATAGGAGAACGCGTTACCACACTGCGCCACCGCAGGGCTAATCCAAGACAGGGTTGGACATTTTGTGATCCCAACTGTCAGGGGCAATGGGAGGAAAGCAATCACGACTGGCATACAAAGATGCACTGCTCGCACTGGTTTCTACACTTAACATCAACCATATAAACAACCATGGTCGATCTTCACCCCCCCAGGAGAGCAAAAACAACTGATGGATGGAACAGAAGAATACTCCAAGGCTGGCTGATGCTCCTACAGTAGCCTACTAAACCCCATATGACAGGTGGCCCGTTCCAACTCAATTCAGGCAAAACATGTCAGTTGACCCTCTTAGATTTATTCAAAAAAAAAAAAAAAAAAATTTAGCTACTCTTACAAAAGATGTAAGATATTCCAAAGGGATTTACTCCAAAAAATTTCTCACTTGCTGCACAACTTTGAAATTCAGAGAAAACCACATTTTTTATAAAAAATGTCAGAAATTAAATATTTTAAAAATCTTACTGCATTTCAACTATTTGGGCTATTCAGTTCATTTTTGTTTTGTTTGGTAGCTAATGAATTGAATTTTAACTTTACATACCTAAAATATGCACGTTGTCATTATTAGTGAAGTAAACCACTCCACTTTTAAGGCACAAAATTTCGTTTTTTCTTCCACTTTATTTTTTTTCTGACACTAAAATTTTTTTTAAAGAAATAAAGATGGCAGTGTATAGTCTCCCAATAGTAGTTTCACAGCAAATTTTATTTGTAGCCTAATATATACACAGTCTAGGCAATTCAACTTCAAAATACGCGAAAGTACGAAAATGCCCTATTTTCAAGTCGAAGTAACTCAAATACCCATTTTTTAAAAATCTGAGTTGTCGTTATGTTGTCCTAATAGCAGACAATCAAATGGTGGGGACAGAATAGTATGCCTCTTAAATTTTTAACGTTTTCTTGAAAATGACAATTTCTCCGCATTTGCAGGTCGAAAATAGAAACTATACAGAAAAGAAAAAATTACATTAGGACAAAAATATTTTAAATCAGTTCTTAAAGTTAAAACAGACAAGTAAATTATTATAATTTCACTATAAACGCAATATTGTATATAATACTATTGTAGTTCACAAACATGTACGATTGTTCTGTACAATGAAATTCCAAAGCCATCCTGATTTTCAGGCCCCACTGAACATACTTTTTAGTAAGTGAATTTAAGTTATTCATTTGGAAAAGAAAAAAAAACCTCAAACTGAACTTTTTTTTTTTTACAGTTTTCTGATTTTTGTAACATTAAAACAAATAAAATAATCGTAAACAACTCTGTTAGCTTAAATTTATAAACATTATACTAAAATAGTTACCAAGTAAGTTTACATAAAGTTCAGACACTGTGGAAGTGTTGGAACTGGCTTAGCTACTTTCTATTGAAAATGTGGAGTCAGGCAGATTGTCCGCTTGGAATGGGTTCCTCAACTTTCAGCAGTACATTTTTTAATGGCACCGCACATGCATCGTCTCTCCTTCCACATTCCTCTAGCCATTGGAGCCCTTTAGTAGGGCCATGGGATGCATGAATTATACCGTAATATCTTCAAGTTCTATAGATATGCTTTTTACCCGTCCCATCCACCAATTGTCATATATACACCCAACAAATTCCCCTACTACAAAATCACTCAAACAGTACTATTTTCTTCTTTTTTACTTGGCTTGTTATTTCTACTTTCTGCACCTCATTTAATAAATAGTTTAATTGTTCTTGCCATATAAGCTTCATTATTTTGCACCAACTAGTAATGCCATATCAATTAAAAAATGTTATGTTTGCTGTATGTTTTACATCCAAAGACTGTAATGGGATTTAAACAGGGCAGTAAGGCTAACCTAACCTGTGAATCACAATATGTATGTATCCAACCAGTGTCGTAGCTTAACTTTAAAATTGGGCCACCAAGTGTTTATCAGTCTCACCACCTTGAATAAAAGTCATAATTCATATATATATGCCATCACGATGATGAGAATGAAGATATATGTATGAATTAAGACTTTTCAACTCAAGAACGGGATGGTGAACAGTTGGAGATGTTCCACTTTTGAATTCACGTAATGCCATTGCATCTAACTAAACTTACCAGGGATGTAATCACAATACGTTCATATTGAACTGAGTTTACTGAGAGTCGAACATAGCTCAGTATGCCGGTAGATGATGATTACAAATATTAAAACAAGTCAAAAGTTACTGCTGCTAGTCAGGACAGGATGTTCTGTGGCCCTAGGCATAAATGGCAACCATGTTGTTATGCGAAAGCATAGGCAGAGTAGGGGCTCAAGACCCCATTAATAGCAAAATTACATTTGTCATACATAACTTCCATATGCCAAAGGTAAGGTCAACTAAAAAAAAAAACAAGCGTTTGTCAGGGACTGAAACTGAGAAAGGTGTGCAAGGGATGTTACAATACGAAGAGAGACAGCAGATCATTCAGGGATTGATAACTAGGGCTGCATTTAGAGGATGGGCACTAGGGCCCTGTAAAGTGAGAGAAGCCATTAGTAAATAAAAATATAGGCAACTCCTTTTCAGTTGGTAGCATTGAGCTATCACCCAGGTTCTTTGCCCACTGCTGTTTATACTAAAGCTGACCTTGCTTGGATGGAAAAAGGAAAGGTTTAACTCATTTTTTTAATACTTTACATCCTAAGATATCCTAATCATCTAAACCAGCGGCTCTTTAACGTTCTTAGACTGCAGATACCCTTCAGAGATCACTTCCTCTCGCAGATCCCGAAGAATTAACTCCAAGTTTAAAGCCCTGAATTTGCATCAAACATATTTATTTCTAATGTTTTATTACTAATTTTCACCATTTAAGTTATTTGTTTTTCCACCACCACCAATTTGTTTTTAGCATTAATAAGTAAATGCTCTTGCCTTAGTATTTTGCTGAACCTTTGTGGAACACTGGAAGGGTCTCGCAGACCCCCAGGGGTGCACAGACCACAGCTAAAGCAACGCTGATCTAAACCAAAGGACAGCTTAACACACTCTTCCACATTAATAAATTGCATATTAACAAATAATAATTAATTATTGTACCCTAACATTAATTGATGCAGTAGGCTAACCCTAATGGATTCTCACACGGTTCAATTTATGAAGATTTAAGCTCTGTTAAATCAATGCAAATCTGATGGCCGATCTACTCCTACGCCGATCTGATCTGCCGATCTACTGAGATGTGTTTAGACTTTAACTTCTAGGAGCATCTAACAGATGTGTATGGTGGTTAAAAATAAGGAGCAGAGTTCTTATCAGTGTGTCACATGACATACGGTTGCCCTTTAGCCCAGTTGTGTCACTTTTTTTTTTTTTGTAATGACATCACATATACCAGCAAATTATGGTTTCACCGAAGTGAATTAATTAGTCTACTTTAATGATAATTACAGTAGAATGTATTTCATCTTTATTATTTAAATAGTTAGGACTCTGCATGTCGCAGCAGTTGTTACTCATCAGGCAAGAATGGTATTTGCCTGCCTCATTACAAAAACTTGGGAACCTAGTTAGAAAAGGAGAATCTTACTTGCTAACTGCAAAAGTCTAGTGGCAGAAAAAAAACTGCCCATTGAAAGCTACCTTCATTCATAATATAGATCTTTCACACCTTTGAAGCATAATAAGATGAATTTAGGTAGTAATGCCATAAATCGAGGTTGTGATTTTTATGGGGCGAAGGACAGCAAGGATCATTCTGCGCCAAGACCTACAGTTTTCCAAAGTATCTGAACCTTCTATCGCCTAGGGAACCAACTCATAGACTACAGTGAGCAGTGTTTTTTTGTTTTTTGTTTTTTTTTGGACACAGTTGAGAATCGAACATGGGTAACGGCATGCTAAGCGAACATGTTAACAATTCGCTGCTGCAGGGTTCAAATTTAGGTGGTAACGAGGATGTTCTATGTATATATCTGTCGGACACACAGCTTATCCTAGCAAGACCATTGAAATACACATTTCTGATTGTTATGAATAAAAAAATATATACATGTTTGCCAGATATCCATGAAATTAATTTTTTTTTTCATATCTTCAGAAGTCATTCCAATATATTAATTTAATCAGTTTAAAATAAGGAAAATTTTATACACACAATATTAAATAAACAGTCCATATGAAGACGCCACCATCATCCAAAGGTACTGAAATGTCTCATCATTAGCAGCAATGTAACTGATTTCCATGAATAGAAAAGTCAATAAAACTGATTTTTTTTCCATTCTCCACAGAAATCAATTCTTTTTCTGATGAGTCAAAATGTGGTAATCTAACGTCTGTTTTTTTGACAATGCCTTTCCACAAATTGGACACTTGAACAACCTTTCACCAGTATGGCTCCGCATATGTGTTTTAAGATTGTGTTTATAAGGAGTCGAATATGCGCATACTGAACAACCAAAATTAGGAATATTTACATTTCTTTGAAAATGCGTGCTACCTGTTGAGGGCAATGTTACGTGCCAACCTGAAAAGAAAATATGCATTTTATTAAACAAAATTACATATCACAGAAATTGCAAATTACAGTTACGTTAAAAATGAAATATCTGATGACGAATATGTTGATGAAAAACCACTTTTAGTAATAAGGAACACTTACAAAAAAAGTATGGCCACACAATATTACAGAAAGATATTTTGATTATTATATTTACAAATATATTGTTATAAAAAAATTAAGCTCATGGATGGTGCAAAGCCAACAATAGTGAAAACAGATACACAATTTTAAGTAAAAATGTGAACTTTTGATATAAATATGAAACTTTTGCACTGCACCAACTCCTTCCTTCCTTTACCAGGAGAAAAGGAGTTTATCATCTAACCTAGAATGTCCAACGAAAGTGGATTCACAAGTTGATCCAAAATATCTTTGTGCAGCATATATAAGCTGTGCAGTATCTGTCATTTCATGCTTCTCGCCTCTCGATTACACCCCCTTACATACGCTTCGCCATGTCATGCACCCCTCCCCGTGATAATTCCATTATCCATTTTGGATAAGATTAGTGAACAAAATTCTGTATTTTTTTTTTTTTATTATACCAAATATGTGCAATTACGCTTAGAAGTTTATTCTGAACAATTTAAGCAATTAAAAAGTTCATTGCTTTTTTTAAAGCAAAGTGCATTGTGATGTGCGATAGATGACATTGCCTTGCTAATAAATACTTGTGGACTCTTAATTCTATTTATGTTGGTATGAAAGTAGAACATTACCAAAACCACCTACTTTGTCTATGCCAAAACTAAATATATGATGCAAAACACAAAAAAATCAATACACTGCAATACTATTAAGTTGTCATAACACTTCAAGTACATATTTTAATAAACAAACCTCACAAAGAGGATCAAAAGTAACAAATGTGAGTTTAAACAGCCACAAATAATTATAAACAAATTTCATGTAATTATATTAGAAATCCATGTGGCAATACAAAAATATTTTTCACTGTTTTGTATTTTACGACTACACTCATGCTGTGCTGAGGCTTACAATTTTTCAACGAAACCAAACCTATTATCTAGGGAACCGAACCTGCTATGTAGGGAACTGAATCTGTTATCTAAAGAAACCGAACCTGTTATCCAGGCAGCCGAATCCCAAACTACAGTGGGCAGAAAAATGACACATTCTATACCATTGGAGTTAAACCTGCATTAATAGTATGACAAACAAAAGCTTTACCACAATATCACTCAGGGTCGGATTTAGAAGTTATTCAAGTGGGGAGCGATTAATGACTTGATTTTTGAAAATGATACCTCATTGGACCTTTACCTTGTATCTTTTCAATGTTAAATTTTCATTCAAGGGGAGCGATCGCCACCCCCCACCCCCTAAATCCACCCCTGACATCACCATACCTATACAAATATGGTGAGCTGTCAGAATTTTAATAACTGGTTTGCTAAGCTAAAAAGTAAATAAAATTAAAAACAGTGTATTAAGAATTGAAACAATTGTACACCTCTAATTCACCAGTGTAACACCTTAAAGAGTTTCTATGGAGCTTCAAAATGTAACTTTAAACATAAAATTCTATGTCCCACATTTTGTTTCATACGGTTTGACTCACAAAAGTCAAAAAAAGAAAAGAAAATGAGTCAGGCCAGCTTGAAATCGGTGACCTACAACTTTATTATTTGCTAATTGGGCTATTGAAGTCATAGCTGGTATTGTCATAACTTCCTATACATATAATGTTGACTTACGATACTTTAGGTTTCGAAACAGAAGACCATAAGAGAAGTAAATAGACAAGATTCAGTTTTACATCCCATGTTTTGACTCATAGTAAAGATCCACTGAACTCTAGTATGAGCCAAAATGCAAGACATAAAAATTATTCTTTTCATTCAATCTCCCTTCAACTTTCACTTAAAAAACAAAATGAAAGCCTTAAAGTTGAACATAAAATTCTGTCCAAATCTTTCTCACAATGTCTTTTTTATTGTTCAGCTGATATCCATACATTCACAAAATCAATTTAAAAAACGAGTAGAGGATAAAATATAGTGAGTAGAGCTTGTTGATTAACCTGAAAATTTAAATATATATACACAAACATATACACACATATATATATATATATATCTTTTTTATTTACACACACACACACACACACACACACACAAAAAAAAAGGACAACAAAAACACACAATTAAAAGTACTTCAGAACATTTTATTATTAATTTATTAAGGCATATTTACATGAGTGTTGAAGTATTAAATGACACAATTCAATCAAAATATAATTATACATGCGTTAGTACAAAGTAGAAGATAGCCACACATAATACAATAAATCTTTCAAAAACAAACCATATAAAACAGATTAATAAATTTTAAAAAAAAGTTAATAGATCCATTATGTTCTGGTTAATTAAACTGCAACGAAGTTTGTCTTTTATGTTACAAGAATGGGAAAGGCCATGCTGTACCGCGGAACAGTTTTCTGTGACAGTTTTCACAGGTTAAGTTCAGTTTTCTGAGCAATTTGAATCTCCTGCCTTGAGAACCAAACCATGAATTATGATGGGGGGGGAAAAATTCCACAAAAGTATTGGAATTAAACCTTGGTTAACGGCATGCGACACATGCTTAATGCACATAATGGTGCTATAGTAATAAGACAAACATGTTATTTTTTGCATCACGGTAAGGCAGAACATTACTTAATGTACTTAGAACAAAATACAGGAGGCCCTCGACTTTCGTAAGTTATTGGTTCATGAAACACATTTAAAAGTAGAGCAATGTAAAGAAAAAACAAAATTTTGGTGTTTTTAAAATATCCGTTTTTTAATTAAGTTTAAATACTAGTATATATAATAAATACTTTATTATTATATGACGTTTTCTTCAGAAATTCATCAAGAGATAGTTGAATTGTACTTTTCTTTTTTCATTTCTTGATAAAGAGTTCAATAACGCACAGTATCTTTTTTCTATTGCACTTTGCACATGAGATATATGCTGTTCTTTTGAGATCACATTCTTCCATAATAGTCAAAAATATCAAGATGCATGAAGGCTTTGCTCATATTCTTGATTATCAAAGTCTTAACAATGAGCTTGCTATCAGGTTTTTCACCTTCACGTTGAATTTCGTTCATCCCTTGTAGTTTAGTTAAAGCTTCATATGACAAAGGTTCCAAGTGAGATTGCATAACTCATCGTTATGTTGTATTAACTCATTAATATAGATGAAAAGGTGGTAAGCTTCCATAGGGCTAATGTAAAAATGGATATGGCACTCCACCTAATCGGCACGTTAACATGTGTATTGCAGAGAAGCTTTCGAGCACGGGCTGCATGGATCACATTTTCAACATTATGACTACCACTTAAATCAAGTTTTTAAAGGTTTATTACATATTTTAAATTGTCATTTTACTTTAAATCAGGCCCATTAATAAAAATTTATGTAATAATTTATAAAAGAGGGGCTTCGATCAAGAGGAGAACATATGGTGCATTTTCACTTCAACTTTTGAATACCGGACGGTACGAAATATGTATGAAATAGTAAATTGTACAAAAGTCAAGGATTGCCTATATATAAGAACATAAATATATAAAATATGCATAATAAATAAATATAAAAATTACTTTCAGAAGGCATTAAACAGATGGTGTTACTTTGATTTGTGAGTATGTACATGATAATTTAATGTTCCTTTTTGAGAAAATCCTTTCTGGCAATAAGGACACGTATAAGGTCGTTCCCCAGTGTGGACTCTAGCATGGATCATAAAAGTTGACTTATATCGTGTCGTATATGGGCATTCAGGACATTTGAAACCAGGCTGCTCATTCCACTTCTCAAGATCAGAATAAAGACGTGTGGATTGATATGATTGATATCCAACTTCAGAAAAGTCTGTTGAAGAAACATATATATAAATTATACTCATAAGGAGCAAAGGTAAGTAGAGTGACCCCACCATCTTCAAATATACACAAATTAAACAAGTCAAAACATATATAAAATCAGAAATAACAAAAAAAAATTTAGAAATGCGCAAATTCCAACATTTGTATCACAGAATCCAAAGAAATTTCTACACTTTTGTAACTACATTCGAGGATATGCAACTTTTTCTTCAGCTATTACACATTTAGTGATTACCTACACAAAAAGTGCTTTTCGAAATGTACAGTGATTTTTTTTACATTAAACATTTATAATACTTTGGTGAAAATCATCATTCGTATTCTTTGATGCTCTCATGAACGAAGAATATATATTTTATGAAGATTTATTAAGGCTGATTTTATAATATTGGTGGCAAGTGAGGCTAAACTGCCACCATGCATAAATAGGAAATAGAATTATACATAACAGTTCTATTTTATCAATGTATGCCTAGTCCGAGCTTTTTTTTTTCTGTTTCAATTTCTCATTTTTAAAAATATTTCACCGGCCTTTAAAATCCAGTTAAGAATTTCAGCTTAGTTAAGCTATAGTTAAGTTATTCTTTCCCCTTATTGGACATAATGCTAATAGCCAAGATAAACATAATTATGACATACCGTATCAAAGCATAGAAGTATATTTTTAATATGTCTAGAAAATTATGCAAAATAACAGTATAGGCTTTTATGTGTAATTTATGTCCAATATAATGCAGCATGTAAACAAATTTATATAACATTAACGTTTTCATACAATTTAAGAAAATATGGCAACAGTACATATGGTAAACAATTACTGATTCTCATATAACTTATTCTGATTGAAATTTAAGTACAGTAGGTTCCCTCTTAATCAGCCATGGCTGGAACTTGACCCCTGTCGGGTTAACGATTTAGCAATTAATTCAAACTAGCGATTAACTGACCAGTTAATTCAAAAATTAATCTGTCACAGAAAATATTATAAAATTATAGTATTATAATGAACCTTTTAAATTATTTTAAAATATTATTTAAACAAGGAAAGTTTAAGTTTTTACAGTGCAAGGACAAAAAGGGTCATGCTGAGATGGGACATGTTTTCCAAGGAATCCAAATCTCAAAGCTTAGGGAACCAACCTCCAGACAAAGGTGAGCAAAGTCAAGACAAACATGTTACCACCGCAGGGGCCAAAAGAAGGAAAGACATCAATGCAAAATCGTAAAACTATATAAAGTACATCAAATATTAGTGACACTGTTATTAAGAATAGTTTTTTTTTTCTAATGTTCGGTTGAGTATCTCAATGCATTTCGAATAGACACTGCTGTCCTCTGAAATGACTTGAGTGAGCTCTTAGTGAAAGCGGAGTGTTGCCATTTCAAGCAACACTCCGCTTTGCTTTTTGGAGGCACTGTCATTGACAATACCTCCGGGCAGCAGAAAGCAGTTTGAAAGAGCAAAAGGCAGAAATTGCTGAAGCTAAAAATCGATTTTGACTCCCAACTCTACAAATATGTGGAAAGCCCTATTAAGCCCTCCATATTAAAACCTTTGACCCCCTTTCATGCATAAAGCCCTTCTAAACTATTTCCAGCTATTTGGAGACACTATCAATAACCAATAGTAGATTGAAATGGCAGCACTTCATGCTCACTAGGAATTCACTGTAGTAATTTTCTGACTAAGGGCAGTGGAATCTTTCTGAAATGCGTTGAAAAGATCGACCAAATGTAACCGGCATTTAACAAACTGCTATTAATATTTAAGAAAAAACACGCAGCAGTAAAATGCTACATCGTTGTTCAAAACCAATGATGGAAATTGAGTGGGAAGCAGGTATTCTGCCAAAAATAAACAGTTCAAGCTAATTTCAGCAGAGTGCTAGCCAATTCGAATAGGACTGATTATGAAGGAATCTACTTAGCAATGTTCTCTGCTTGGTCAGCTGAAAATAAGGAGCAGAAAGGCAAAGTATTTAACAAGCACACAGAATTTTCATTCACACATCTTTATACCTGTTTTTGTTTTAAGATGCAAGGACAAGTAACCATCATGTTGTGTTGGGACTTGGATTTTTAGGAATCTGAGCCTTTGCTGTTCTGAAATTCTTTTATATTGAATTCATGAAATGAAAAATGGTGCATGTTCTATGGTATCAAAGAAATTAAACTGAAGTTTTAAATGTGGATTTCTGCCCATTTTTTACCTAGCTCAATTCTCTATCATTGGTGTGACTGTTTGATGTGCCATACTGCTGAAGACTATCATTTAGCTGCCTTTTAAAAAATATCTTACAATGGTGTCTGAAAATAAGTATTAAAAAGCAAAATTCAGTGATTTATATGAAACAAAAAGATCCTATCAAATTTCCGAATCATCATCTGAGTTTGATTTCGAAGATCAGAAATTCCTACAATAAAATACTTTAAACTAGTGGTTCCGAACTCAAGCTGCAACCCCCCCCCCAACTTTATAGTAGTTAAATAATCTATGACCCCCTTTTATAATAACCAAAAGATCTGCAACCCCTTCTCTGTCCACTGCCACCCCATTTGCATAAAAGCATTTTTAACGGAGTAAAGAATACACATTAAATATAAAATATAAATTATGCATATTATATTAATTACATCATCATCATATTCAAACAGTATCGATCCGCTGATGGATGAAGGTCTCTCGAAAGCTTTCCACAAAAGTCTAACGTGGGCCATTCGTTTCCAAGTCACCCCACCCTTTTTTCTTATTTCATCCACCCATCTAGTTTGAGGACGTTTTCTAGGTCTTCGGTGGTCTCTTGAAATGCAGTTGGGGATTTCATTTGTCCATCATTAATCAATTCTTCTTGCAATATGTCCAGCCCATCGCCTTTTCAGCCTTTTTGCTTTAACAATGATGCCCTTTTCTCTAGTTTGCTCTCTCACCCAAGTGTTTATTTTTCGATCTTTCTCCTGGTTATTCCAAGTATGCACCTCTTCATACTCCTTTGAGTTGTCTGAAACTTCCATACGGCTGCAATTGTTAAACTTCATGTCTCTGATCCATAAGAGAGGACTGGCAATACACACTGGTTGAAGACCTTTCTTTTTAGACACAAAGGCAATTTCCCCTTCAGGATAAAACTGTTTCTTCCAAATGCACTCCAGCCAAATTATATTAGAAAAATAAAATATAAAAGTAATTTTTCCATTTAACATCTGGCAACTTCTCATAAGTTGTTTGCAATCATCCTGAAGAAGGAGGATCCATTATCTTCCGAAAACGTTTCATTTTTAAATAAATTTTAACTACATTTTTAAAAAACGTTGTCAGTCAAATTGTTTTACATATATTATTGTATACTATACATTATAATATAACAATGTAAATATAAAGTTAACTATTAGTAGAATATTGCAATGTATGGAGTATAAAAATGTTGAAAACATTTGGTATAAAATTCCTTATAAAAATAATTGCAACTAAAAATAGTTGCGTAACCACCAGAAACCAGTTTGCGACCCCCAAGTTGGAAACCATCGCTCTAAGTATTAGGTGAAATATGGAAAATTATAACAAATTCACATCACATTCATTTATTATCAAAATTACGTATACAATAAGGGCCTCTGCTAATACACTGGGTTAGGTTAAAACCCTTGCTGAAAAGCAAAAATCGCCGAAAAATATAACATCTCAAATGCACTAGAGCAAGACCAAAAAAATTGTATGAAGTATAAAAAAACTACACATGCTTCTCAACTTATGATGAGGTTACATGCTGATAAACCCAGCATAAATAAAAATATATTTAATATACCTAAGCCTGAAACTGCCCACTGCGCCTTACCCTTGCCCATATGCTTTGAACACATCACATACTGCTAACCTAGGAAAAGACCAAAACTCAAAGTTCAAAGCACAGTTTACTGAATATATATCACTTTCACATCATTGTAAAATCCAAAAATGTTGTCGAGAGTGTCATGCTGAAAAATGCCAAAGGGTTAAGTGTGAAATAATATAATTAAATGCCTCTGAATTAGCCAAACATGGAAACATTAGTTACTCTAATTAACTGCACAATTATAATTATTTAAGGCAACATTAAAATGTTGACATCTTTTATAATGATACAATCGTTTTCTCTCTTCTAAAAGCAGTTCTAATAAAGGGAGCTCTGAGACTTCACATTCCATTATACTTATATCTCAAACAGTAAGGGCATTTTTTTTCTTGAAACCTAGCATTGCATGCATCTTCTATGATTGAGTTACCAAGACAATTACAATAAAAATTTAAATCCAATAATTTATCATGGTCCAAAAAATTTTAATGCTTTCAACACAATTTTTGTCTTCGAGTAGAAATTGCATGCATACATACATCAGAGTAGAAAGATGGTTCTTGTAAGCTAGAAGAATATCGATTCATAACTTTAAAAACAATTTTTAATTGTTAATCTTTACTACAGGTGAGATGCTTCAAACCTCAATAACACTGCAGAGTATGTTTTCAAGAAATTTGTAATGTTACGTTAAACTGTCCCTCATACACAAGTACAATATCAGTCTTATTAAAAAAAAAATGAAAAGTTCTTTCATACAGTGTCTAGATAAGTAACCTTAATAAAAATTACAAAATATGTGCAACATTGGTAAAGCAGTGCTGGAAACAAGTAACAAAAAGAAAGCATAGTGACTTATGAGTAATGAAATCATTGAATGTTATCATTCATAACATGATGATAATGTCATGAAGTGACATTATGATACATTTTGAGAATAGTTCAAAAGTAATAAATAATCAATTCAGTAAAGGCTGTTCAGAAAAGTGTCTACAGTTTTATATTCCAAAATTTTTTGTTAATGCTTGAAAAAAATTGCATACCCACTTCTAATGGTTAACAGAATTACGAATTCATCAATGCATGAAGCCATTAAATTATGTTTTTATAATTTGTTTAGTGATGTTTAAGATGGATAATGCTTCTGACATTCATGTTTAAGCTAAAACTAACAGTTCATTCTAACATTCTAGTGTTTTTTGTAAAGAAGAAAAAGAGACCATCCGGACCTATAGTCAAACCAGGGTGCCTTCACATAAACCTGAGCACCTGTACCTGCTCGGTCATCAGAGCAGGAGAACAATACTGTCTTAATATGTAAGACTTTAAGATATTAGTATCCTTCCCAGGGTGCACACAATTGGTCATTACATGAAACCACTAAGGTATATTTTTTCTTTACAAAAAGCTCTAGTTTGGGCTTAAACACAGATGTCAAACATGTCATCCATCTTGTTTGAATTTTGTAGCACAACAGCCACAAAGGTCACGCCGCATCGTACAGTTTTCCGAGGAAGATGGATCTCCCAAGGCCTAGGGAACCAACCCCTGTTCTACGTTGAGAAGTTGGCCAGTAAGCCTTTTTTGCTACGGTTGGGAGTCGAACCTAGGATATCAGTAGGTAGCGAATGTGTTGCCATCGCACTACCACAGGGTCGTTATCCCTCTTAGACACAACGAAGAATTACAGAAACATGGCCCAGTGACTTGATGTGTCGACCAACTGGCAATTATGTTAACCTTGAGAAGGGTAACACTACCTTATAAATATTACATACAAAAAAAAAAGCATTGTTCTCATATCCTGGGGCTAAGCATGTTAAGGCACTCCAGGGTTTGTTTCCAAGCTGGAACAGCGGCATTTTTTTCTTTAGAAAACGTTCTAGTTTGAACTTAAATGTGGGTGTCACAAAATGGCATGCATTGCTGTTAGTGTCTGTATTTTCACATTCTAAGACTGTGCAACAGGGATGGGACAGATGGCATAATGTGACCTTTGAACCATGACATTTACACATGAACAAATTTACTGGAAATCAAACCAAATAAAATGCATTCAAAAATCCGAAAATTAGATGTTATGTACAATGTATAAGACTTATTTTACACAAGTAAAGATAATGAAAGTTCAAATACGAAAAGATAAGTTACCAAGTACAAAAAAAAAAAATGTAAATTATATAATACAAAAAATGCAAGTTATCTAACATAAAAAATGTAAGTTACCTAACACAAAAACTAAGTTATCTACTATAAAACTAAATAAAAGGAAGGAAAAATTATCTGCTCTACAAAATCGAGCCATCGTAAGTATGAGGGCCATCCAGAAAATAACGACCATCTGGCTGTAATAAATTTGAAAAAAAAAAATGTTTAAGTAATTAATTTCCCTTACACAAGAGAACCTTACTTCACTTCTCCACATAATCACCACCTTCATTTAAGCATTTTTCATATCTGTTCGTAAGTTTTAGAATCGCCTCGTTGTATCCTGCTGTCACCAGTCCACTAAGCCAGTTGTTCATAGCCATCTTGATGTTGCCACTACGTTACTGCCAACAAAACATTTCTCGTCCTTTGCTTAGAAAAATTGTCAGAACATCTTGGGTATCACAAAATTTGTGTACAATAGGGTCCTTAGAAACTGACTGGTAAACACAAAAGCAAGAGAATGGGCTCAGCACTGTCAATTTCAATGTTGGTGTAACCAGAGATTTGTTAGACACATTTGGATGGGACATTTCTGAACATCCACCTTACAGTCCAGACTTCAATCCAAGTAATTTTCACCTCTTCACTAAGCTGAAAGAGTTTTGGGTAGGAAAAGACATAGAGGTGATGACATCAAGAATGCAATGAACTGGCATAATGGACTAGAGGCATGCCAGTATGATGTTGGGATGTTAAAGTTTGTGGATAGATATGACAAATGCTTAAATGAAGGGGGGATTAGTATGTGAAGAAGCAAAATAAAGTTCACTTATGCAAGAGGAATTAGTTATTTGAATAAAAACAAATTTTTAATGTATTACAGTCAAATGGTAATTACTTTCTGGATGACCTTAGTAGCAGCAAAATAATTATAATAGCAGAAAAGAAGAATAAGGTAATTTAAAACATCGAATGGAATGCGATACTACAAAAAAAAATATTTAAAAATGAAAGGCAGCATATGTTATTGTATATTACAGTAACAGGATTCTCATTTGCATTGCAGCAAAAAATTGCCTGCTTAAGTGCAACCACAACTTTAATTGAATTTCAGTTTCGGGCCAAATAGCTTCACATTCACATGGAATTTAGCTATTCAGAAGTTAAGAGGTTTTCCTTAACTTTTCCAGGTTTAATCAAAAAAAAATACAATTTTCCCTGGTTTTTAGGGACAATTTCGAATTTCCTGACAACTCCAGGTTCTTCAGGTGCAGGGGAACACTCAGCAACATGATGGCAAAGTATCCCTACATCATCTTCCATCATATATGATAATGCAATGAACAAAATAGATGAAAATTTTATCGTACTTTAAAAAGATTGCATAGTTTTGTTATGAAGATTCATGAAACTTTTAAGTAATTTACAGAACACTTTAATTAGTAATCTTGCATGAGCTTGTAGAACCCAGTTTAAAACACATACATTGTATCAGTTGCTAATGTTTTATGAGTACCAATGTGATAATCTAAAGATCCTTTTTGTGTAAATCCTTTTTCACAAATAGGGCACTTATATGGACGTTCTCCAGTATGGACTCGTACATGTTTCTTAAGACTTGACACATATAATGAAGCATATGGACATGAAAAACATTGGTAACCAGGGCCTTCCTTTTTTCTTCCAAATCCCACATATTGCTTCACACTTTTATCACGGTTGTGACCTATGTAAAAATCAGTAGAACAAAGGAAGTTTTAAATAATGGAAAAACATTCCATTAATTTTTTCTGAACACAAAAATAACCATATTTAAATGAATAAATATTTAATAATACAAAAACAGTAGTCAGTCGATTTACGTTTTCATATTCTAAGATGGTTGAATATGATGATGATGATTCTAAGACACAACGTAAGATGGCTGAATGAATGGAGAGAGAGAGAGAGAGAGAGAGAGAGAAAATCGAACTTCGAACTCTCAGAACTTAGACTGATAGGCAACTTGATGGTAGCAAAAGCATTAGTAAGTACTTAGTGCCAAACCTCTATATTATGTATATTTCCTATATATAAAAATCTGGTGCTCTTCACATGAGCAATTTACAGGAAATACACTGAAGATGGGCTTGCCACTAAATAGCACTTTGTGTGTGGTTGTCTGTCAAAACTATAGTTAGCCAGGAAATATATTACACAACATTAATATATCTTATAAAATAAAAATGCATAAAAATAAAATAAATTTCAAAACTTTCAACGTAAAAAAAAATACAAAACGTGAATCTTTAATGATTCTAATTAAGAACAGAATAAAATAAAGATTTTTGCAACAATTACATTTGCAGACTGATGCTGCAAATGTAGTGTTGCAAAAATCCTTTTTTTGCTACACATTGACACACCACATTTGCAACACGTGTTGTTGCAAATGTAGTATGCCAACATACATGAGAAAATAAGGCCATTTTTCTGCATAAAGTAAACAAAATGCAAATCAAAGTGTTGCGAACCATGTAAAAACAAAAATGGATATTTAATGTAAAGCATACTTATTCTATAATGGTGTAATTTTCCAGGTACTGCCTTCTTACTGTGTACGGACATCTTAAAACTGAATTATTTTATATACTTAATTTTCTGAAAAACATAAAATTGTACTAGAAAAAACAAAACTAAGCCTAGAAAATATCCTAATGGGTACATTTTATTTTCAACATAGAGCTGAAATAACACGATTTTTGTTATTTCATTTATATTCAATAAAAAAAAGCCTGCTGGTAAACGTTAAAGTGGTGATTTTGCACATTTAGGCAAATTAAAAAAAAATTAAAGTATTACTTTAAGAACTATTCATTAACAATTATTTTTAGCACTAGCTGCCGGCACCGAGTGCTACATGAAGCACAAAATACAACACCCACACAAGTAGACTAAATAAAATTCATTTGTTTTGTGGTTTTACGGCTCAAAGACTACAATGGTCATGCTGCGCCGGGACCTACTGTTTTCCGAGGAATCCGAACCTCTTATGGCCTAGGGAACCAAACCCCGGACTACAGTGAGCAGTGAAATCTTTATGAGACCTCTGACCTGTTGAGAGTCTAAACCGGATCAACAGCACACTAGATGAACGCATTACCACACTGCACCACTGCAAGGCCCACTAAGAAAATTAAAAATGGAAAACGAATACAAATAAAATTGAAAAATAAAACACAAAATACTGAAATCATTCAATGTTTATGAATAATATGGAAATGTACTCTTACACTCAAAGGTATTAAAATTTTATTAACAAATCGGCGTTCAGGTAGTGAAATTACAGTATTAAGTAATGATACAGGTGCATATACATAGGACAACCTCGAACAGTGTTGCAATTTGGAGTACCGAGGGAACAGCACAACTCCTCAAAAAGAGAACCTATTTTATTGGTCCATAATTGTCAGAGAAGAAAAGAACATACGGTCAATTCCTTTTTTTCTTTTTTTAAATCATCACCCTAACCAGGGAATGTAAAAATCTTAATTTAGAGTGGACAGAGATGGTAAAACTGATTTAAATGGTTTTTAAAATAAATTCATCACATTATCATAAACATCATTCATTGCAGCTCTTTCATATCTGCAAAAGCTCAAAATATATCTAGTATGATTGTACAGCACCCAACAACTTAATTGTACAAATACAGTGAAATCTGTCTATAACCACCAATACTGCCCATAACAGTATATCTACCCGTAATATTTTCCACAGTCTTGACATATGTACAGTTACTAGGTTTAGTTTCGTCCATGATAAACTGCCAAAACGATACCTTTTCCCAGTCCCCAGAGCATCATTATAGATAGATTTCACTGTGTTTGGTGTTGGATACTAAATTTCTGATAGTTATGCATATGGCAAGAAGTGTTCATAATTATATACACTCTTCGTAAAAATAGAATGTTATATTCAGAAATGGATTGCTTAAGTGTGTCATGTCCTTATAAAAGGAATATGGCCTTTTGTCGAAATGTGAGCAATAACAAGTACACAAACGTATTTATTTATGCCTTTAAGATACAAAAGCAAATGTCTACTATGAACACCCCCAAAAAATAAGCAAATTATTTGTCTCTATGTATAAACATATGATAATTCAAATCTACTTTTCGAAGAAAACGTTCTTGACAAATATGGCATTTATATGGTTTTTCCATTATGTGGACACGCATATGTTGTTTTAAAGCAGATGTTGTTTGGGCGGAATATGAACAGACTGAGCATCTGAAGTGGCGTTCACCAGTATTAATGAAATGCAACAAAGGTTTTTGCCTCTGATCCCGAATCTTCCTAGAATACAGATCTGTGAACCGAAAACATAAAATTAGAAAATTTCAAAATTAAACTCTTTTTGTAAATTTCACCAATCTTCAATACCTATATACAGTAGAACCCTAATTATCTAAAATAAATGTGGGGGCAGGCTTAATTTTGAATAGGCAAAATTTTGGATAATCTAGAAATTTAATTTTCAGTGCAAAGGCACAAAAAAACTACAACATTTATTCAAAAACCTGTTCGAATGAATATTATTAAGCTACTATATTTAAGTGAAAGCCGTCACAAAGTATATGTATGTGTTAAGATACTGCTTCGAAGATAGTCCAAGATAGTGTACATATCCAACATACAGGGTGTTTCAAAACTAATGGACCAAACATTCAGGGGTGACAGAACACATAAAAACACTTTTCGTCACAGAATGCATAGCTCCAAGTGAAGAAGTGAATGACAGAGGGTGTTTTCCATTTCTACACATCCCATCTTACATAATGCAAAAACGGGATAGGCATGAAATGTCAAAATAAAGCTTAAAGATAGACAAAATGC
Organism: Dysdera silvatica; assembly: GCA_006491805.2. Lineage (NCBI taxonomy): Eukaryota > Metazoa > Arthropoda > Arachnida > Araneae > Dysderidae > Dysdera > Dysdera silvatica. Next base: position 56,731,348 of record QLNU02015359.1, on the reverse strand, counting down.
CAACTGCTTAATGTGATGAAATGAAATCAAAATTGCTGACATTAAATAAATGTACAAATTAAAGCACATCTGCAAACATTAATTACCTTACATAGAATCTCTTCTGATGTGGTTGGTGTTCTGACACTTCTGTCATGGCCTGTATAGTGCATAACAGCACTAAAGGGTCCCTTTTCGGACAGTTGGTAGTGAAAGCGAGAAAACATTCTGTGATCGGAAACACATCAATTGGAGAAGTGCTTTCAGCAAAGCCTTTTCATTTTCCTGCCTTTACTATCGGCAGGACACAACTGTAGACAAAACACATGTCCACTTTCTCCACATGGCCATACTGGTCCATTTCGAGTCACTTATGACCTTGCATATGAAAAGCACTGCTTTTATAGGCGTGCCTAAAAGAAACACTCTAGGGTGAAACCACCTTCATTTGCAACCACGCATGCTACAGTGAAAAGTTTGTTTCAGTGCGTTTTAACACCCTTGAAAGTTTGATCCATTAGTTTTGAAACACACTGCATATAAAGTATATACATATCTTTGCATAGGTCTAATATCTACAATTTGTACCAGTTTCTCTCTTAAAGCCAAAGCATACAAATGAACAAATGCGAACATTTTCGCCAAAAACGTTGAATGGATGTCTGCTTAAAAAAAAAAGAACAAAATTAGTGAAGCAAGAAATTTCCATTACGCAAAGTTTGGATAATCATTGTTCTACTGCACATGTAGAATAACATTTATTAGAATTATTTAGATAACAATTTTGATAACAATCTATATCAGAGGATATAAAAAATTTGTTAGACACACAATGCATTTCTTTCTTTCTAAACTGTACTTAACTAAAATTTTATTTTTTTAAATATCATCTTTGTGACAACGATAATTTTCCAGCTTCCCAAAATAATTTTAGTAATAAATAATTCTAATAATACAACATTCTATTGCAAAACATGGACATCTGATGTTCCATGTATACAATCTATGAAAGAAAAACTTGTACATCAAACACGAGTGCCCTATGTCCATGTTAAGTTTGTTAGGCGTATAATATGCACGCTATATCAAACCATGGTATAGAATGCATAAAGTGTGTACTATAACAAACCATGGGTGAATTGAAATTGATGTTTCGTTAAAGTTTAGTGTAAATTAAGGGTTACCAACTTTTATATGCTCAAGAATGCTTTATTGGGCCGTTGGAGGGTGGCAAAATTTGAATGATTTTGATTTTAAAAGTTACTATTCTGAAGATAAAATTTTCTTATGCGTGTACCCATTGAAGCTTCCTTTCGTTTGCATTTTTTTTAATGTGATTTACACCTGTGTTATGAAATAGGATTAGCGACTCCTGGTGTGATGGTTGAACAAACTTCATAATTAAAATTTTACAATACTCTTAATAATGAACATTGAACATGTGCCTAATATCTGAACTGAACCAGGACACCAGTTGTATTTTTGTTCATCACATATAGCAAACTAGATCAGTTAAGCAAAAAATAGTTACATTAATGATTCTTCCATTAGTACTTTGATGTGTTAGGTATTTCATACAAAACTAAATAGGAATTCATATAATTTATTACAAAATAACAAAAATAGAATAAGGCACAACAAAGAATATGATTTACCACAAAATAACAAAAACAAAACGGAAATTAGAGGCAACACAAAGATGAATTACAGTAGAACTTGTCTATCTCAAAAGCCTGTACATTTCGAATTATCTATATTTCCTTTTTCACATCTATATTTGCATTTTCAGTCTAAATGCAATGCATATTTCCATTCTCGAATAATTTTCTTCCAAAACCTGCATATCTCCAATCATGGACCGAACATAAATACGAAGCTCATGACGTCACATGGGTGGTAGAACAGAAAAATAACAGGTGCAAGTAGCAAATTCCTAGGAAATCTACAAAGGTGCTGTGACTCCTTTCAGGGTTTTCAATAGGGATTGGGAAATTCATACAATAGGGGATTGGTGGAATAATAAACAAATGGCCAGTTTTACCCTTCTTTTCTTGAAAACTGTTTCATTTAGCTTGTGAAATGTGAGGGGATATAGAATACAAAGTCATTTTATTGTATTCTATGTATGTAGTATTCTGTGCACCAGTTATGTTCATTTTGCGATGTTAACAGATGCAAATGGCGGGCATGAAAAGAAAGTTGAACGTTCTTTCGATCGAAAAAGAAATGAAAAATATTAAAATTTTTGGACGGAAAAATTTCCAACCGTAAGAAAATTATCTAGCCAAATAATGTCAAGTGTCAGAAGCTATTAACAGACTATTTTTTTTAAGGTATGTCAAAAATGTTTTATTTATGCCTATATACTTGTTATTAAAATACTCTCAATAAGATCTGCATATATAGGAACCTGTATATCTCGATAATGGAGATTATCTTCTCGATTTCTTTCTCCTTTCCGCAAGATTTGAGATACACAAGTTTGACTGTATATACATAATTCAAAAAAATAATTGTGTGTACAACGTAAGTATACATACTTTAAAACATACATAAAGACACCTATATGGTAAAGAATACAGATGCAAAATAAAATGTATTTTAC
>QLNU02015359.1:56701064-56728664 GCA_006491805.2 Dysdera silvatica | reverse complement strand
CTTACTCACAGGGTCAGTTCCTCTCATATGTTGATGACTAATTCTGTTCATTGATTCAACAAATAAACAAAACCATTTACATTTTGGTGACTTACAGAAATTAACCCAAGTATTGAATAAATTTGCCACATGAATCAAAGCCTCACGTGTGTTGTGCATACCCAAAGTCGTACACCAACTGTGTGAACCCAAAGCTGCATGCCAACTGTGCATACTTAAAGTCATCACCTAGATGAATCAAAACATGCCTCTCACGGAGTGCTTCATGCAATGAATGAAGACACTTAAGTAGCGCCAAAATAAATCGCCAAGCGCAAATCAAATAACTCACATAGTACTTAGAGTCACTCACCCAAATAAAAATGTTACAACAGACAACAACACTCCAGGCAGACCAGATCTAAAGACTTCACCAGCCAAGCATCCTACCACATTCCAACGCCCACACGTAGCAGTCGTCAAGTTCATTTCCCGATCGTTACGTTACCATTTGTTCAATATAAACGTTGATACTGGAGGGGGAGTGTGTAATGGATTTCACCACTAGATGTCGCCACCTGTTCATCTAATTCGATTGTTGATGAAACATGTGATGTCAACAGTGATATAATAAACAACGCATTTTTTTTTTTAGTTTTATAATACAACGTAATGGTAAAATAATAGCAACTTAACTTCTGAAACTTTTCCGCTGTTGCTAGAGGGGACTACCTGTGGGAACTACTTTCTACAATTGCAGTCAACCGAAAGAAAATTATAATTACAAATCCAGGAGTCTCATCGTCGTGTTTTCTGATTCTTTCAAAATACATGATCAAAAATAATATTAAATTATCTCTCAGTTTTCGAATAAAAATAGTTTCTAAATTTCAAACATCGCCTTTTGATTAAATTAAACCATAGATCTAACACAGCTCTTAAAACCTATTGCTGTTGCCTTGTTTGAGATTCGAAAGGTAACTTTTCTATTACAGATGCATGTGAAATTAATCCTAATTGATGGTGATATCGTCATGGAAATAAATAAAAAAAAAGGGTAAAAAGTAAATATAATCAGGCAATAACTCAACATCATATATATGCCAGTTTATATACTTCATCCAAAGTACATGTGATCTAAATTGTCACAGGAGCAGGAAGACAATACTATGAAATTCTTTAATGTCACTAACCCAAATTTTGTACTTCACATTATAGCTTCTTGAGCAAAATGAGCTCCTTTTCCTGAAATATACTACTCCAATAAAATCTTAGAAAATGTCCAGACTTCTATGTGGTGGTATAGTTTAAAGAAAACTATAAATGAAGATTTTGTACCTGTTTGTTTATGCACCGACGATATTGCCTGCAATACTGGTGGGCTTGGAAGAATATTTTTCTTAAGCTATTGGTCTATTCCTAATAAATTAAGAAATTGTTTGAATTAGGAAATGGAAGCAAAACTAATCTTTTGCTATAGATTACTTCATTGGAAAGATCAGTGACGTAACCTTTGAATAAATACTATAAACATTTCAACTAAACCTATTTTACTTTAAAATGCATCCCTTTTTGCCATTTGGGGTATTTTGGTAAGTTTTTAATGCACAAAATATTTATTTTCTGGGTTTCTGCCACTTACTGCCGCTTTTGCGGCAGAAACTAGCTTCTGCCATGGCGGTTTTAACCACTTTAGCAAGGAACTTGCCAACCCTGATCATAATGCATATAGTATACTCATATTTCTCTGCAATATATGCATATACATGAGAATTCCAATTATCTACAATCTAAGCATCTGGATCATTCAATTAACCAGACTGATTCTTCATCTGGAAAACCAAAACCTTATGACAACCATGGTGGTCTTCGTAGTGGCATAGGAATTTAAAAATTATGGGGGGAGGCTTAAGTAACTTTAAAGAAGATCATGTGATGTGACATCAAAGAAAATGTGTTTTAATATTCGATAGGTGGGGGGGGATTGAGTCCCCCCTCCCTTCTTACACTACTGACTCCTTGTCCTTGATAGTATTACAAATCCAATTATGTGAATTTTCACGTATCTCAACCATGCACATGTGACAGAATATACATGACCAAACACATGGATTCCTGTTCATGAGATTAAAAGAATGTGAAGCATGTGCCCACATAAATCTTCTTTGGCTAAACATTCATGGGACGTTGGTCACAAATTCTCATTTTCTGAGGTGCAACTTATCAAGGAAGTGTTTCCATCACTCGGTCCTCCTCCCCCACTTTTTTTCAGAATCCCTTTACCTCTTCTCCAATGTCTATATTAAAATCAATGACACTTTCACTGATTTAAAAAAACTTCGTTCAGTTTATAACAAGATACGTCATCGCAGACTTCTGTTTCCCAATTAGTGGATTTGTAATCTATATAGTGGCAACAGCTTTTGGGATCGCTTGTGAATATAGAGTTAGCTTCATTTTGAAGGAGCTAGCATGTGGCTAGTAAAGTGGCTGTTAACATTTTAAATTATGATAATTTATGATGGTTTATGACCAGTCAGAATGAAATTCAAGACATAATATTTAAAGTTTTATGTTCTACAATTTCACAATGGATTATTCATCAAAGATCATGCAAAAAGCTTTGCATGACTACCACAATATACAGTGGAATCTATCTATAATGATATTCTATCGACGATAATGATATTCCAGGAAAAGATGTTATAGATAAGGTTGAACTTGATACGCTGATATATCAGTTGGAATTGAAGAAAATATCACTATAGGTAGATTTACCATCACAGGCAGATTTCACTGTATTAGCACATACCCAAACTCGCTAGAAATTTAAACGCAGCCAAATATCTAAAAAATATGTTCAAATAAACAAGCCAATTTAATCGGCCAATGAAAGTGCAAAACCTTAGCTGCTGAACTTTGGTTGGTTAATAAAGTAATTCTTACTCAAAGAACCAATCAAAAGACTACAGAATGAATGGTACAGAAAATGTTAATATACATACACACACAATGAATATGATTGTATTCGTTGTAAATATATATAATGGTTACAAACACACAATGTCTAACGAACTGTGTACTAAATCAACTACTGATTACCTTTCTAACTAGCGTACAGTGATAAAATACAACATATTTCACTATTTGGACATCACGCAACACAACTGCATATAAAAACAAATATCTATACAATCTAGCTTTTGTACTTCAGATACATTTCCTGACTTAACTGTGCAAATATGGTTAATCTTCACTTTTCTTTGTGAGTATAAATGTGGTAATCCATAGTTCCCTTTTGAGCAAATCCTCGATGGCAAATGGGACACTTATATGGGCGGTCACCTGTATGAATTCGAATATGTTTTTTAAGGTTCGATTTGTACTTTGTAGTATACTCACACATAGGACATGGAAAAGAAGGAAAAGAAAGCGATGTGAGTTCTTCAATTCTGTTAGTACAAGAACCTATGGAACAAAATAAAGGATTTCAACTATAAGAAAAGAACAATTGAACTTTTGTCTCAAAAATAAAATTCTCTTTATTAATGTTCTTACAATAATGCACAATTATTACATAGATATAAAATATGCAAGGTAACAACCATTAGTAAAAATGATTGGTACATAAGATAACTTAAAATCAAAACTGTAAAATCTTGACATAACAGAAAAATTACAGGGAATTGTCTTTCAAAATGAAGGGCAGGGATTGTTATATTAATATGAACTTATTATAAAAGGACAAGTTGACAAAGTTTTTTTACAAAACATTAATAATCCTTGAATGACACAAAACACGTCGTCATGGAAAACATGCAATACACATGACAGCTTCACCATTTAATCTGTTTTTATTGCAACTACTTCCAACTGTACTAACCATGAAAGAAAGAAAAACTGTTTCAAAATGAAAAATTTTAGTAATTTATTTTTACAGTTTAATATACTTACTACAATTTCTACTATTTCACATAACACTCTTGATAATATTACATCAATGATTTTTTTTCCCCATTAGCCAATGATATAGCAACAACAGATGTTAAATTACTTGCAAAGAAAAGAATAGTGTGATAAGAGTACTTGACTGGTAATCAATGATTGTGGGTTCGGGTCCCACCAGGCGCCGGAAAATCATTCTTTTCTTTACGAGTAATTTAACAATTCTTGACAATTTTTAAAGGTCATACATAAAGACAGTTTAATATATATGGTGTCTTCATTTTCAATATAAAATCCTTTGCAATTTTTATACACCTTAATCATTTCCATGTGCTCAGGAGAAAGACATTTGGTGTCATAGTCCTCCATAAGGTATGTTGCCATTGACAGCCAACTGCCCATCACCTTCGGTTGAGGTGATGTTGTGAATGAGAAACCTGGACTTCTACGAAATAAAACCGCATCATCTGAAATGATAAATACAGATTCTCTTTGGGAACCTACAATAGTTGTGTTCGAGTATGGAGGGCATATGCTGAGAGCTTCAATTCTGCTTTTGTTATGAAGCAATACACTGTCCCAATTATTGCAGTGATGGTCTCGGAGGGAGCCATCACATACGACAGTCACCCCTAACAGTGACATGATGATTATCAACAGTTCAGTGATATATGCAGAACATCCTGTGGCTGCATGCACATGGTTCTTGCATGGAAGGGCTTCCCAAGAGTAATTTTTCAGCAAGGTAATGTTCAAATTGACACAAGTTTCGAAAGGCCTCCACCAGGTTGACAGAATACCGAAGCTTGCACAGTCCCCATTGTTTATCACTGAGCATTTATGGGACCAACTGGAATGCAAGCTTCGGCAGCTTGCAAGTGTGTGGGATCTAGAAGCCCAGTTGAAACATTTGTAACAAATGTGTTACAGAGTACCACATGAATCCTGTATGTATCTATGCCCAACTAGATCACATCTTGTATCCAAGTTAGAGGTACCCAATAAGATTCCTTCTTCAGGGTTCTCACTCGTATTTTTCCAACTTTTTCAGCAAGATTCCTTGACCAGTTATAAAACTTCCAAACTAAATTTCGGTTGCTGAGAAAATGACTGCACGTTCATAGGATATTTAGCTATTCAAAATAGAAGTTAAAGTTTTCCCTGGCTTTTCCAGGTTTTGACTAAAAAATCTTGTTTTTCCCTGATCTTTAGGGAGGAGCCCAAATTCCCTATTTCCAGGTTTTCCAGATTTCCCAGGCTGCATAGGAACCTTGTCCTTCGAATTATTTTTCCAGTTTGAACCGATTTCCCCAATAAACAACTTCTTGCACTAGTATTTTAATCACTTGCATATATCAACATTACCTTCACACATAAAGTTTCATTCCATTCCAATAAGTCCTTTTTGGTACATTATTTTGTCAATGAGTGTACATCCAGTAATAAATTTAAAGAAAATAGTAACAAATAAATTATCAAATTAAAAAATACCCATTCCTCCCATTGCAATAATCATTAACTACAGTAGAAACTGTCTAAAGTGACAACATTTTGGACTGGACTGCAATGGCCACCATGGACAAGCAGTCACTATACATGACAGACTTTGGTACATGCATGATTAAGTCCCTACCAGTTTTCTTTTATAGAATGTGGTCACTACATTCAAGTGGTCAATTTACTAAGGTGGTCACTTTACCAGGTTCCATTGTTATGGTGACACTAAAAGCAAGCCAAGGTTTTAAAAAGTTCGAGGACCATGGCCAAATTCCATAGTGTTGCACAAATGTAGTAACTGCCAAGAAATTGCAATTAAAAAGTGTTTTTTCCAATACCTTTATACTCAATGATGTATATTTTAGCACTCATATATTGTCAAGGAGGAAACTTCTTAAGGAAGAAAAGATAAACATTGCTGGAATTAGCCATGAAAATTATTTTCTACCACTCTCAATACGTTTTTGTAGTTTAGCTAGAACCTCTTTGACCAACAGGAGTTATCAAAAAATAACTTTTTTTAAAGACAAAAGTTGTATTTCAGTTTAAGAAAATGCCAGGATATATAGTAGGGTGTCCCTTATTTTTAGATTAATTTTTTTAATGCATACTCCCTCATTTTTCTCATTTTATGTTAAATCACTCAGAAATGAATTTATTATTTGGATTGTGTTAACTCACGTTGAACTGTATCGAAACTTCTTAAAACTTGCATACTTAGGAGAACGAGGAGCTACATGATGACGTGTGCACATCATTCTTATCAAATTTCATCAGATACTAATCAAGCCCAACAATATTGTGCCATTCGTTCAGTCAGCACATATTGTACAGTTCGTAACAAATATCATGTCCATGGAATTACAAAGTTAAAAAAAGAATATGTATTTAGTGGGAGGCGCGAGTCAAATATTTGGATCCGAACTTCTGTTAAATCACCAAATTTTCACAATGCTATTTTATAATGTTCGCAAAGTCAAATTAATGGTCCATGAAAGCTCACAAATCTCACCATTCATGAATGTGTTATATTTTTGGAAAAGGCGAGAGAACCCACGAAATGTTTTACCTAGTTGAGTAGAAAAGCTTTCAGACTTGTAACAACTTTGGAGGGACCTGCAAAAAGATATCAAGAAAACCCAAAGACATTTATGAGCACCATAGAAAAAAGCTTGAAAGCAATTTAGAGAACCTATTTCATATTGAACATACAATGCACTTTGGTTAATGAAAATAGATTATCATCTCTGCTGCTGCAAAAAGGGCTTGTCAGGATGGCCTGGTTCCTTAGCTGGAGTTGATAAACTTGCTGAAGAAGAGAAGGTGAGACAAATGGTGTTCAGAAGAGGAAAATCGGCAAATACTGTAATTTATTACTGCACCGACTTCTTTGTTAGCATATGATCTTACAATTCCTAATATACAGAATGCTTCTCCTTCCAATTCATATGAGAATGCTGCAAATTCAGAAGAGCAGTTATCAACTACAATTGAGAGTGCAGTCTGTTGTGAAACAAAGTAGGAAAGATTTTATTACTAAAAAATTAATAGCTTTAGATAGGTGTCAGTTGTGCATAAGAATGTTTTCATTCTGTAAGTGACAATCAAAGCTCTTGGATATAATATTGATCATTTTCCAATAAATAAGTCATCTATCCAACAAATTCGCACGGAAAAATGAAAGGATGGAACATGGCAAAGCTATTGAAGTTGATTTTCAAAGTAACGTGCTGTAAGTTGTTACTTTTCACTGGGATGGTAAATTGTTACAAGCTCTTAATGTTTGCAGTACTAAAGAAGAACATCTTCCTATTGTAATTTTCCATGAAAACAAGGAACAACTTATTGATGTATCAAAACTGGACCATACTACAGGTACAAGCTGTTTGGAATGCAATCAACGATTGGAATGTCGAAGATAAAGTGCAGATCCTCTGTTGTAATACCATGGCCTCGAATACAGATCGTATCAATGATGCCTGCATGCTTTTAGGACAAAAATTAGACTGGGAATCGTTACTTTTCTTTTGCCACCATCATGTCTACAAGCTTGTATTGAAAAGTGTGTTTGAAGCTAAAATCCATCAATTTACAAAGTTCAGATATTCCAGTTTTCGAAAGCTTTCAAAAGGAAATTAGAAAAACAGTAATCCCAATGAGATCTAATCCTGCAAAGAAATCATAAAGCACATTTTAATAATTACAAAATCGATGATTTGGGAGAATTCAAGTATTACATAAGCAATATTTTGTCCATTTTATACCCACCCCCCGGTAAGCAAAAATTAACATTGGCTAACATAGGAAAATAAGTCTAATACCCCTCCCCACACACACCTAAAGGTGCTTACATAATACTTGGACTCTCCCTTTGCTACAGTTCTATGGAGCTAAACGTAATGGAAATATCATAAGAAATGACTGCTGAGAGTTAATAGAGCTCTCTCTTATTTTTAGGCAGTGATGTTGATTGATATGGAATAAAAATTAAGCCTCCAGGTGCCATGCACCAAGTTTGGACGGCGAGAGCAAAAAACAATTTACTCTCTTAAAATATCACTACTCAGCTCTCAGTTCAAATTAACTAAGAAAGACATGGCAGCACTGCAAGACGTGTGCTTGTTCATTGTGACATCCTATGTTAAGCCATGGATGAAATATATTTTTGCAGTAAAAGCTCCTTACCCGAATCTGTACTTCCTAAAATCGATGAAAGCATATGAAAATGTTGGCAAAGTCATTTTAAAAGCAGCATTAAAGAAGTTTAGTCAGCATTTACGGTATTTAACTGATGAAATAGCTGTCTTGTCACTATTTGATGAGGTGGTTAATCAAGAAACAAAAGCCAAAATGGTTATAGATTTGAACAAAGAATGTGTTTTGAATTTTGGGAAATGATACATTTCATTAAATGAAGAACTCTGCGTATGGTGAGTTTTCGAAAAAAATTAAAAGTTGTTAATATTTACATATCCTTGCTTTTTATACAAGATTACTATTTATCTTTAATTTCAGATAAAAACTATAGGATTACTATTGATTTATCTTCAATTTTAGATAAAAACTACAGGATTACTATTGATTTATCTTCAATTTCAGAAAAACTATGTGGTTTTATATTCATCAAGAGTAAGAACATACTCTCTCGTCCCAAACTTAATGAAGGTTTTCTCCATGAGTGCTCATCCTCGTGGTGAAACATTTTTGGAAGCCAAAGGTATTGCATCCTTGATTAAAGCAGGGAATGATACAGCTGAAAGATCTGTAAAATTGATGCAAAACTTCTATGGTCTAATTACAGTAGAAGAGGAACAAAATTTACATTTTTTCTTGTGTATAAGAACGCATGTGTACCCTGATTGTAAAAAAAAAAGACACTTTGAAACTAAAGTATCTCCTATACTTCCTTTGTTTAATGTCAAATGTTTATCAATTCACGATTTAAATACCTTTTGGTTCTGTTTTACTGAAAATTTTGAAATTTATATTATCAACTGAGTACTAATTTCCACATACCATGTGGAAATAAGTCATAATGACGGTCTTCAATTCAGCACGGGTTAACATAATCCTAGGGAGCTAGTATTTCATTAATCAGTGTTTAAGGTCAAATAGAATAAATTTTGAGGGTATGCACATTGGATTTCGTAATTTTTTTTTTGCCCTATATAAGGGACACCCTTATATATATATAACAAATAAGTAGAAATGTCAATGCTAGTGAATGTAGAATCTGATCTAAACTATTGCACTGCTCAGTGAGCAGTACAATAATTACGGTTGTATGCACAGTACACAGTAAACTCCCTCTCAACCGGTTTGGCTTTAATCATCCCTTGCCCACTTAGCTGAAACTGGTTTTAACTGTTCACTTTCAGCAGAACACTTACACTCAATTTTTATCATAGTGGCATGCGAACAATGATGGTGTTACATTTTGCTGTTGCTGTACATGCCTTTTCTTGCTTAAATAATATAAACGTCATTTAAAGAAATTTATCTTTCATTAAAATACCTCACCTGTATATATATAAATATATATTTATATATATACATACACCACTCTTTCTATGAACAGTTCAATTTTTTAATTAGCCAGCCAGGATCCTGTTCCTGTTACAGCCAGTTAAAAAGGAGTCTACTGCAATAGCAATTATTTCATTTTTTAAAAAATTAATAAAATGTGAGTAAATCAAGTTAACAAGGAAGTGTAAAAAAATCAATAAAATAGAGTGAACACAGCAAAGTTCTAAGAGAGTTTTTCTAGACCATAAAACAAAAAAATGTAAAATAAAAGCCATAGACAATGTAAAAACTATGGTTTAGAATATAAGTACGTAATACAAAAAATCCATCACAAAAATTATGCTTTTTACTTAAAATATCAAAGTAAAGAGAGGTAATCTTTATTATGAGTAGACATGTGATAATCTAGTGTTTGCTTCTTTGTAAAGCTTCTTCCACAAATTGAACATTTGAAGGGACGTTCACCAGTATGAATATACATGTGTATTTTCAAATTATATTTGTAGCTGGTGTGAAATGAACACACGGTACAACAAAATTTAGGAGCACCCATATTCTTTCGAAACCGTGAAGATCCAAATTCCCTCATGCTATCTAGAAAAAAATAAATAAATATATATTTTAGCAAGGAAAACTGGAAGTAGCGACAAAACAATGGTAGAATTGTAGTTTGCATACAATCAGAAAAACATTAAAACAAAACTAAATTTTGTAATTACACACAATTCATACCACCATTTCAAAATAACGAAGTGAACGTGATATTAGCATATTGCTACTAGACACAGGGGTGGACTGGGTCCTCTCAATAGACACATAACTTGAATTTTTGGAGGATGCAATTCCCATCACCCATGAAAGCACACCGACCCAGTTACCCCCACCGACAGGTATACCAAATCACTCACTAAATGGCTCAATGAATGATCTTGCCCATTTATTGTGCACAAGCAACTTTGTTCAGTGAGTCAGTTCAAGTGATTGACACACTGCTAATGGCTACTTTGTAGTTTCATGAGTATTAAGGTTTAACATTGTACAGCCTTCTCTCCCATTTAATAACTATATGTGCTGTATTAGATAAATTTTCACTATTTTTTACCAGCTGATTACAAATATTATATTCTCTAAAAAATGCAATACGATAATGTAGCATAAAAGTAATTTATATTTTGAATTCACAAATATTCATTTTACATGAATTGTATTCTAATTGTTAACGCTAATAGTTCGTTTATTTCCCATCCTGCTTTTCAAAACTGTTTGACATCATGAACAAAGGCTTCAATGAATTCTTCAGAACACAAAATTTACAATTATGGTTACACTAATTCAAATTTAGCCCACTCTGTTTAAAAGATACTGAAAACAGGTTGAAATGATCCAAGTGCCGTAACTAGGGTTAAGAAATTGTTATTAACACCCAAATACTGAAGGCTGATAAGTATTTTTTTGAGAGTTTTATGCCGCAACAACAGCGAGAGTCATGTTATGCTAGGGCCTACATTTTTTTAGAAATCTAAACCTCTTATGACCTAAGGAACCAATCTCTGGATGACAGCGAGCAATTAGTTGCCGAGCCATCCTTTTTTTGGAAACACTGCGATCAAAACCTGGGATAACTACACATGTAGGCAAACACGTTACCACTGCACCACTACAGGGCAATTGTTTTTCACAGAGCCAGTTCTAACACTTTATTCAATTTTGATTTTAACGAAAAATTGTGTTTTAAAAACAGTATAATGTATATTTATCTTTTATAATTAATCATGAAAGTGTTTTGTAGTTCAGCTTTTTTTTTTGATAGCTCAAAGACTACAATGGTCGTACTGCGCCGGGACCTACCTACCGTTTTCCGAGGAATCCGAACCTCTTATGGCCTAGGGAACCAAACCCCGGACTACGGTGAGCAGTGCCATCTCTTTATGAGATCTCTGAGAAAGCATTCTTTGCACTGTTGGGAATTTAACATGGATTAATGGTGCATTAGACGGACGTGTTACCATACTGTGCCACTGCAGGGCATAGTTTAGCATGTCTACTAAACTATTACTACTAAACATGTCTACTCTACTTAACATGTAGAATTACTTAAGGATGTAATGAGCCTCAACGAAAAGGTAAGGGTGGTATAGATTTAATAATAACCTTTTCACCTTCATACTTTCTACATTGCATCATTCTACATTGCATCATTTCCGAAAGAAAAGCATCACACTTGTAAATACACTGCCTGATGAAGTAATTACATCCTCACCGTTATGCATTTAAAATGAATCTGGTATTAAAAATATACCCCACGTCACGAATGGTCTAAAAAAAAATTTCTTTATTTTACCTTTAAATATAATAAAACTTAATTCAGAGTAATTCCTTTCTGGCTAATGATTTTTATAATTAGCATGTTCAAAACTTACCTTAACAGCAAGGAAAAATATATTTATGGTTTTAAATAATTCACAGCAAGAACCAACCAAACTTTTTTTGCTTGTGGTTTTACGGTTCAAGGACTACAATGGTCATGCTGCGCCGGGACCTACTGTTTTCCGAGGAATCCGAACCTCTTAAGGCCTAGGGAACCAAACCCCGGACTACAGTGAGCAGTGCGATCTTTATGAGATCTCTGAGTAAGCGTTCTTTGCACCGTTGGATGTCGAACCCGGGTTAACGGCGCACTAGGCAGACATGTTACCGTACTGTGCCACTGCAGGGCACATACAAACTTTATTTTTATTTCAGTGCATGGACAATGAAGGTCATGATGCACTTGGACCTAGTTTCACAAGGAATCTGATCCTCTCAAGGCAGGTGTCTTCAACCTTTTTCAGTCCAAGGGCCAATTTTGACGCAGTATAGCCCAGATGCTCTTGCGCCATAAAAAATCCAAACAAACCAATGGCCAATTTTGCTTATTCTTGTAGGCCCGCGGGCCGCACTACTGTATCAGCAATATTAGGACTGAACAAAGGCAGCTTGTGGGGTTCTCCCCCTCAGACAGCCTTCATTGGTGTTTTTTCCTTAGATCTCTATGTTCTGTGTACCGACCCAAAAATATTTGCTGGTCTGCAAAGTTCAAACTCTACCTTTAATCTCGTGGCTTTTGCTCACGCTAGTAAGGTCGTAGGCAAATGCCGAAAACTGCAGAATGTAAAGCAATGTGTGTTCTATCAGCGAAATTTCTAGATTTGTTAGCCCAATGGGGAAAGTTTCAAGGATCGCTTAAAAATATCAATATTCTAACCCTCAAAAGCTCAAATATTTCCATGGCAATAATAGTTGTTTGAAATCACCCACGCGTCCTCACAAAAAGTATTCCTTTTTATATGAACACACTTTGAAGAAATGGCTCGTCCACTCAGTCACCAAACCGATGTCGTTCTTTTTCAACATATCGAGTTTACAAGAAGGTGGATTGGCCATCGTGGGTTCGTGGAATGGCAACCTCATAGCCCAGATATGACACCCTGGATTTTCTCGTTTGGGGTCATTTGAAATCAATAATTTACGAACCGCCACCTGAAAATATCAATGTGCTGCACCAAAGAATATTGGATGAGTGCCATAAAATTACTCCACACAATTTTCAAAGAGTCAGAAAAAACTTTGAAGCCCGGTTATATATCTACCAAGAAGTGTAAGGCCTTCAGTTTGAGCATCTACTTCATTAAAAGGTAACTTCTTTTCTTACTTTTTTTATATTTCTTTTATTTTTTAATATTTTACTGCTTTCTTTAATATTTTTGAGGATTAAAATATTGATATTTTTAAACGATCCTTGAAACTTTACATATTGGATTAATACGAAATTTAAAATTGTTACTGATAGAACACACATTGCTTTATATTCCACAGTTTTCATCATTTTCCTATGACCTTACTAGCGTAAGCAAAAACCAGGAGAATAAAGCTCGATTCTGAACTTTGCGAACACATCGTTGATGCCATGGACGTCGTACTGCCATACTGTAAATGTCATCATTTTTTTCTCAACGAGACCTTCAAAACAAGGTATTACTCGTTCGTATTTGCCATTTGAAATTTTGGAGTTGGCCCCCGTGGGGCGCCCCCTGGTGCTGCTGGTGAGTCGCGACACAGAACAAAAATTATTTCCTTTTCAACAAGGAACTTTCCCGAAACGACGTTTATCTGCCTGAACCCACTAAAAAATTAACAGTGGGGGGACTGACTTTTGAATCACCCCGTATATACGAACATATGGAGTTGTAGTTCTGGCCCATACTGTAAGCCTGTGACTCCCTTATGAACTTTCTATGTCAGCCTATGCACAGATGTTAAGTGTACTTCTGAATGGTAATATTTTCAGAGCATGCAGTCAGATAGTTGGGAAGATGTTCATATCAGCATATTTAGAATAGAATTTGATGAGTCCTAAGATGAATTTTTTTTAAATCACTGTTGCACTACAAATCAATAAAACTACACCTAATGCTCATACACACTAACAAACTAAAGTAAAATACGAATGAGGGGAAAACCAAGTGTTACTTTGGTTCTATAGTGTTTTAAAATATTTATTATGAAATATGAAAATGCCAACAGAATAAAATACAATGTTTATTTCAGACTCAAAGGGAGCAGGGATGTTATTTTTGTGTGAAACAAGTTGTATTTTTTCATGAGCTAGCAGGCCGTATGTGGCCCATGAGCCACGGGTTGAAGACCCCTGTCTTAAGGCCGTGGCCCATGAGCCACGGGTTGAAGACCCCTGTCTTAAGGCCTAGGAAACCAAACCACAGACCACAACAAGTTGTTTCTGCTTAAGTATTCCATTTTGGCACTATCAGGAGTTGAAGTCAATTTAAAGGCACATATTAGACAAACGCGTTACCACTGAACCATCACAAGGTCCATCTACGAAGATTTATCCTGCGCAATAAAAGTGTTTTTTTTGTATTTCTATCTACCCAAACTACTCAATGATTTGTCCGGAATGGAAATTTAGCACTACTTCTAAATCAAATATGCCCACCAAAGGCATAGCGTGATTTCAAAAGAAGGCCATCTGAAACAACCATTGAACCATCACAAGGCCCATCTACAAAGATTTACCCTGCATAGTAAACAAACTACCCAATGATTTGTCAGAAAGGACAGCTTAGCACGATTTCCAAATCACACACACATAGTGTAGGGTGATTTCAAAAGAGGGCCATCTAAAACTTTGCCATCCCCTCCTCAAATAAAAAGTCCTAATACACATCATCTTCATTATCATCACCATGATGATATATACACATGAATTGACCTTTTTTTATTCAAGAGGGGAATGGTAAATTGGAGATGGTCCAATTTTGAAATCACGCTATTGGTTTACACCTAATTGAGCTAAGAAATAAAGTCAATTTCCAGGCAGTAATGAAAGGTCGTAACAAAAGATGAAACGAAAAAGTAAACACGAATTTTTAATACGAAAGAACATGAAGCACTTTAATGAAATGACAAAAAAACAGTGAGTTTAATACAAGGAACTAAGCAAATTTTGATAAAGTGGTATTTCCTTCTATACAATCATTTTCGGCAGCCACGTATATTTAGCTCAAGCTAGAGCTTTTTCGTTTTTGGAGAAAGAAGTCTCCATCCTGGATTCGAACCAGGGTCCCTCCATTGAATTCATGGTGTCTTGACAGCTAGACCAACGAGGACAGGAACAACGCTCTCTTTCTCCGTATATAAGGATGTAAGATATTATTACCCTTCTCAGGGATAACACAATTGCCAAATATGGTCAACACACAAAGCCACCGGGGCGAGATTTTTGTGAGTTTTTGTGGGGGAATTTATTATACAATAATTTTCGACACCCGTATATACATAATATATGCCTCAAAAACTCACAAAAAAATCTTGCCCAGGTGGCTTTGTGCATTGATCATTATTTGATATTTCCTTCATTAAATAAATATCTAATTACAAAAACATGCGGTATCACACCAAAAATATGACCATATGTAATGAGTCACCATATTAATTTGAACCATTAGTTTCATTAATCCATCGTTCAGTAATGGATAATGCAAAACCATGAGCAATATAAGTAAATTTGCTCACATAACTGCATATTTATCAACATCCTTTTTCCTTATGAGTATAAATGTGATAATCCAATGATCCTTTCTGGGTAAATCCTTTATCGCATATTGGACATGTAAAAGGACGTTCGCCCGTGTGAATTCTATAATGTTTGTCCAGATCATACTTGTACCGTGTTGCATATGGACATGATGGGCATTGGTGCTTAAGGTCAGTGTTCTGTTTTAAGGAATGGAACCTGAAGTTCCCCCATTCTCGTCTTTGACTTCTACGATAAGGAGGAAAACCTGTAGAATAAAATTGCGTCATTTCAGATAAAAGGCAAAATTTAAAGTCACTTTATCATTAAAATAGCATATAGCAATTTATTAGAACAGTAGGAGACAAACTTAAAGAAAGGGGGCAAAACATGGGAATAGATCAAGAGATTTGCAGGTAACTGAGCAGCCTTTTCAATGAAGATTCTATATCACTCTAAGGCAAGGGTCTTCAACCCACGGCCCACATGTGGCCCGCCGGTAAGTTTTTTGAAGCCTGCTGGCTCATGAAAAAATACAAATTGTTTCACAAAAAAATACACTCCTTGCTCCCTGTGAATCTTAAGTCTATGTATTTTATTTTATTCTGTTCACATTTAGTAATAAATATTTTAAAATGCTAGAGAACTAAAATAATACGCGGTCCTCCCTCGATCGTGTTTTACATTAATTTTCTTACTTATATCGATATTAAATGTAATTTTATTGATTTGCAGTGCAACAGTGATTTTAAAATAAAATTCAACTTATGACTCATTGAATTCTATTCTAAATAAATCGATAAGAACATCTTCCCAACCATCCGACTGCATGCTCTGAAAACGATATCACTATTCGGGAACATACACGTCTGCGAACAACTCTTTTCAAAAATGAAGTTAGTAAAATCAAAAATTAGGACCAGAATAACCGATGTCCACCTTAAAAACACTCTTAGGGTTGCAACGTCAAAAATAAAATCTAAGAGGCTTGTTAAAAATAAACAGTGCTATAAATCTCACTAAAAGGTTTGATTTCGCTTTATGTATTAACTAAAAGTTTTGTAAATGTTTTGCTTCTTTACTTATTTTACATTTTAATATATGCATATTTATTCCAGTGGCAGATTGAGAAAATATTTTGTCAGCAGGGGAGATCACACCCTATCCCCCAGATCCCCCTTTGTTTAGTCCTAATAATGCCGGTACAGTAGTGCAGCCTGCGAGTGAAAAGTAATAGGCAAAATTGGCCCTTGGACTGAAAAAGGTTGAAGACCCCTGCCTTAAGGATTCAAGACAGCAATCTGATTATTTTATTTGATATCCAACTGAAAAGTTAAAAATACAATAAAGATTAACTTATATAATACAAAAGAGAATGAAAGTCCAATTTTTTTTTTCAAGAGCATTCAGGATTTTTTTTTTTTAATTTGCTTTCACCGAATGAATGGATGTGAATAATATATTTTTATGGACAAAATAAGTCCTTTTTTTTTATACGTAATACCTTTTCTAATGCATGAAATACATTTCTTAGTATTATATATCTTAGCGATACTGACATATGTTCCTAATTATGATATATATATGTAATGCAACTCACAGTAATGTTTTTCTTCAGTAAATGCAATCTAGGAATATATGACACATTCATTAAAATATGCAATATTCTACACATTTTAAAATATATGTACTATAGTACATAAACTTTTTTTCTTACTAGATTTAATAGGTTGTTAAAAAACTTCAACGGATGCAGACACAGGAAAAAAGACAAATACAATTGAAGATTTTTAATTTTATTCAATAAAACATTAGACAATTGTCTTTAATAAAATAATCACCAAATACATAACACTTTTAATGTACAAACAGACCACAATTGGCCAATTTATTTTCAATTCTTACAAATGCATGTCAATTTAATCAAGTTTAAGTACTAAAAATGTAAACTCAGATTTCTGACATTTTTAAATTTGCTGAGATGCATTTTGTGACACAAATTTTATTTTCAAAGTTTAAATACATTTTTACTAAGAAATCACGAAGTTGTTATTGCACTACATAAAAAAATATGTGCATTAAATTTGACATAGATGTATCACATATTACAAGAAAACAAAATTACATCAAATACTTTAATAAAATCAATAATATAAAAAACTATGTTGATCATAGGCTGCAATAATGACACAACTAAAAAACACATAGAAGTAAACAAGTTTGAAGTTTGCATTACAATGAAAAACACATAGAGCATGTTATAAATCAGTGGTATAACGGTGGTTTAATACTGAATTACAAGGTGTGCCAGTGTCGCTGTTGATTAAAAAACTAGTTTTCCATATCGAAACTTGTACTAACTCAAACATTGTATTTTTTTTAGTTGTATGCCTTGTTGCATAAATTGCAGTATTAAAAGAAACACAAAGATGGGAAAATACTAACAAGAGTTGAGGACATCATCGTTAAAGTAAAAAGAGCTGAAATGATAATAGCGCTAGGCATATCACAAGAAGAACAAACCAACAATGAACAAATAAAATTCTTAGCTGGATTTTAAAAGGCCGTTAAAGGCAAAGGAAACATTCTCTAATAAGATGGGTAAATGAAATGAAAAAGCGGGTAAGAATAACATGGAAATGACTTGCACCGAACAGACATGTAAGGAGGGCATTTGAAGAGAGATCCATACGACAGTAAATGATTGAGAAAGAGTGGGAACCTAATGTATGTATGTGTGTGTGCATGCACATATGTATATTAACATACACACACAGCATATCTAAGAGTGCACAATAAACTTTCAAAATAGAGAGCAGCATCTTCATAATGGCTTCCAAATCATACAAGAGATAATTATAAAAAGAAATCTGTACTCAGAAGCTGATTTCTGGCAATTAAGAGTATTTTTATATCTCATTTTATATATTATATTTTATTTTATTTTATATTTTATTATTATTTTATTTTATATCTTATTATTATTTTCATTATTTTATTTTATATCTCATTTATTATTATATTTTACTTATTTTATATTTTATTTATTTTATACATTATTATATTTATTTGAATTTTGACAATTAAGAGTAGCAAAGATTGTAATGATGCACCGAAAAGAACTTAGTAATGTCAAATATTTTATGCCAATGCCCCGGTAAAGTATTTCAGCCATTTTTTTCAGTAAAAAAAAACAAAAAAAAAACCCACTATTGCCCTAGGTGACCCATTACAGTTGAACTTGGATAATTAGAATGTATTTAATTTGAACTTTTCCGACAGGCCAGTGACCTAAAAAGCATCCACATTTAAAACTTTTCAAATCCTTAGATAATTCAAACTAAGTTTATGGATTCAGTTACATAATCACGATAAAATTACCAATGAAAAGTTTAATGTGATTTAACTATGCTATAACATCCATATTATAACATCCTTCATATACAGCTACAATTTTTTCTGATTTCTGTTTTGGAAAAAGTATCTTCAAAACGTATTGCACTGGAATTTTTTTTTTAATGCACACATGTACTTTGTATGTTTTAGTGGATATATATTCTGCTATTTGTTTATTTGTCATCCCTTCACCCCATTTGTTTAATTTCTTCACTCCTATTGCTATTTACTTGAATCCCCTCACATTTAGTTAACGTTATGACTTAGAGAAAATGTTCTCTCCATTAAAATTTAACTCCGCTAAGGGCTATTTATTATCATCACTTTCATTATAATCGAATTCATCATTATAGATTCATATATGCTATGGTTGTTATCATAATTGTAATACATAACCGGAGACAAGTTATGTAAACAAATGTAATTCTAGAAATAAATCATTGGGTAAACGAAGAACTTAAACCATGGTGATCGTCTGTGTATACCACAAACACAGAAAAAATAGAAGCACATGCACTTGCCTTCATGAAACGAAATATACATGGGACAGTATGGTCAGGTCACAAAAGTGGTACATGATTTTTTTACATTTGTAAATTTATATACGGTATATTCATCTCAATCGTCTACCCCCACTTTGAAAGCAATATCTGTGCACAAGAAGCACAGAATATACAAATGCATACATCAATTAAACAATGTCAAACAATCAACGTTTATTGGCGTAGTGATACCAACGCCGATGGTATGGCGTGATTAGATGGTGAAACGTTCGAAAGAAAATAAATATTTCTGCCTTCGGTGGGACCTGAACCCACGACCTTCCACTTGCCGGGCGGAGGCTCTACCCACTGAGCTACGAAGGACAATATATAATCTCTTTACGAACGTAAAGACGTTTCACCATCTAATCACGCCAGCCATCGGCGTCATCCTCATGTCGCATTGATTGACATAGTTAATTAATCAGCAGTGTTAGATTTATATAAAATAAATAAAAATAAATGCATACATCAATGTTTATAAAATGTTTCTTACAGCATGTGAATACAATATATGCATTTTTCTCAGCATATCAACATAATTCATCATTATAATATTGATGTGCTACAGTAAAAGTAAGCATGTATTATCACGCTTTGTATACTATGACAATCTATACAGAAGTTTCAATTACTAATAGTATTATTAAATGGACTCACGTATGTTATATCTTCTAAATACCCCTTTTTGAACACAGTACACTCCTTTCTCAGCTCATATTTGTGCTTTATGGTGCAGAAATAGGCATTGAAGAAATGCAGCAATTCATCAAGTTGAAATATTATTTATTAAAGTTGTAAATGTTTAGGTTAATTCAATAATACATGCCAATTTATAAATTTGAATACATCATTGAAAGAATTTAGTACACCTTTTTTTTTTAGCGGAGTCTTCGTGGTACATGTGTGCACATGTACGTCAATGGTAAATTGAAGACTCATTTGATTTTAAAATTCAGAAAACAATTACACAAACTGTTGCCAAACATAAAAAGTGAAATTATAATTATGCACAATATATATTGCCAGATACAGAAAGTTACATTATTTACATTAAAAAAACATAGAAAGAAAATTTGGCATGGTGCCAATATTAGGAATTGAGCTTGTTAAGTTTGCTTTCCTTGCATTTCTAAGTGGCAACAGTTAAGAAAGCCTGCGAAGTGAACATGGTGTTTCTATTGTGGGAGCCCACAATAGCACACAAACAGTTAAAGTAATGTTGCACCAGATCTACAGTTTTCCAAGAAATTCAAACCTCTATTGCCTAGAGACCCAAATCAGAGGAAGAGAGACTCTCAGGAAGAAAATCGCTGTGCATTTTACAGTTCAACAGGAGTCAGACTTGGCTTAAAAATACAGTAGATGAGCACGTTATTACTATGCTACCTATTCCAGCTTAGTTTCATGACAATACGAAGTTAATCAACAGGAATTGGTTGGCTGTATTTTTATGGTCAAGAGTCATTCTAAGCCAAGATCAACCTGAAACATCTTACCTTTATTAGTGGCCACAATACTACTAAACAATATCAGAACTGTACATTGTTTTATATACACAGCCGTGGTATCTTGACTTGTTTAACTTTATAACAAAGGGACAGCAAAGGTCACGATGAGTCGGAATCTACCGTTTTTGGAGAACTCAACCTTTTAAAGCCTAAGGAACTGACCTCAGGTGAGCAATTAATCAATATTTTTCTCTTTTTTGACACCATTTGGAGTTGAACCCGGAATAACAGGCTGTGAACATGTTACCACAACATTTATTAGGTCCAGCCTTACCTATAATGATAAACTACCTATAAAAATACCCTGTTCCAGTCTCTCGCATATCGTTATAGATTTCACTGCATTAAAGTTTCAATTTTTTGATAACTTGATGTTTTGGTTCGTTTTGGCAAATCATCTTCAGGAGCTCGTTCAACCAGTGAAGTGGAAGCAATTCGAGGCTAATTTATTATTCTCAAATATTTGTAATTCGAATATTTCACAAAATTACCAAAAGATTTCTTCAGTTAATAACACAACATCATCAAAGCAGGAGATGGTGAAATGTAAACGTTTATTATCGAGATATAAATTTTCTAAATGGGTGAACACACCACAAGGATATTGTCCTTGCTAAAATTGTTTAGGCGTTTAGAGATTTCTATTGCTTCCCTGTATATTCTTGGCCAGAAAATTTGTGGATGTAACGAGAAATTTTTTTTAGTCAAACAAAATATTGCGGCTATTGCATATGGCGTGATATGATCTGCTATTGAAATTTGTGTGTGAAAGTTGTTTACTCCATAAATGGCTTTTGTGTTCACATTTCCAGCATTTAAGAAATAAACAGATTAAGTTTATAACGGCAGACCATTCCACGCAGAACAGCCACAATATCTTGTTTGACTAGACAAAAATTGTTAAATCTATAAATTTTTGAACAAGAATCTACAGAGAAGAGAAATAGAAATCACTAAATACCCCAACAATTTTAACAAAGATACCAAAAAATACTTGTGCAGTCCAGTCACCCATTTTAATAAATTTGTAGTCTGATAATCTTTTATTCACATTTCATCATTCTCACCTTTGATGTTGTGGTATGTTGCATGTTAGCGTTGGACGAAAAATTGGATCCTTTGGCGATTTTCTGAAATAGTTGAATCACAAGAAAACACACTGGCATTAGTGTATTTCCATTTTACTACCTCAACCATCTTCTGAAGGTGGTTTGCAAAGTTAAACAGAAAAACTGAGTTTCTAAAAAAAAAAAAATTCAAATTTAATATATCACAGATTTCAACCCAAAAATTTTTATAACAAAATGTGCTGCAAAAATCTACTCTGGTGTACATTTATATGGAAGATTCACAAATATACGTACACAAAGTCATACAGGCTAAATACGTTGATACCTTCACTCTCAACCCTGACGTAATTCAGTTGAATGAAAAGAATACACATTAATGTGTCCTGTATTATTAACCATTTCATTGTACATTTAAATAATTCAATCACACTGTACAGATGAAACTTCTTTAATTACTTATTGTGCCTGTTTTATGAGCTTATGTTTATTCAGTAACACTCTGAGCAGAAGTCAACAACTAATCTCAAGCAGGTAGGCAAACCAAGTAGCCTCAACCAACTCAAAATGGCTCAGGTCCCCACAAAATACTCCACGAGCTCGAGTCCTTCCAGGATTAATATACAGTAAATAAGAAATACAGAACGTAACTGAGGGTGAAAGGTCTCTTAACATAAAAGTTAATTATCCATAGTTTTCTTACCTCTGGCTGAATCACTTTACTACACACGTGGGTTTTGCCATTCAGGGCCACCCCAATATGTTGATGCACCTGCAACCAAGCTGCAATTACAATGTTAATCCAAACAGACAATTTAAGTAATCCCACGTGTAAGACACCTAAGATTTACATATGAGCAGTTACGTAGAAATTAACTAAACCTTTAAATAAGCCACAGGCCTTAGTGAAGTTGATTTTTTTCCTATGAAAAAATATATTGGAACAGCCCAGTGAACCATAAACCTCAGTTTGAGAATAATAATTGGTTCTCGTTGAACAAGAGAAACTATGCAATCACATAAAATTACTGTTGCCACTGATTTCTTTTATTCAAGAAACTAATAAAGTCTTGGCAAGAGCTGTTGTTTTTTTATATCTAATAATTGTCATAGAAATGCAAAGCATTGGAATTGTTATGTAGACCACATCGTGCTATGATATGCTTTTTTTTTTTTTATCCAAGTCCCTGCCCGTAATAGCACTTTTAGCACTAAATAAAAGATGGTTTTTAGAAAATTCAAACCTTTTTTCCCCCTATTTTTTCTTATGGGTTAAAATATGATAATTTAAAGTTCCTTTTTCAGTAAACCCTCTTCGACAAATTGGACATTTATATGGACGTTCTCCAGTATGAATTCTCATGTGCGTTTTCAAGTTATACTTATATCTTGTCATGTGTGGACAAATGGGACACTTAAAGTGAGAAGTTTTCGCATTTCCAAAATCTTCTATCACTCTTTGAGTGAAAAGTTCACCTCTGAATCTTCTCGTGTCAAGTAAATCTGAAATAAAATTACATTTTAAATATAATAACATATAAAAATTTCCATCTAAACTGAATATTTTTATGCAAAATAGCTTCATAGAAAATTAACATTAAAACGGTGAATTTAAAATAGCACCGAGTGCAACAATTATAAATATAATTATCAAATGTTTAGAACTTCCGTTTAGCATGCTATACTCTTTTTTAATAAACAATTTCTTTCTGAAAAACATATTTTCAAGATTTATAATATAATTTTTAATTGCATACTAACAGTTCTGAGCTTAATTACAATTATGTTAAAAGTACCCAAAACTAATACCTTGAAGATCCCAAAATCTAATGGTAAAATAGACATCAAATACAAAAAAAAAATTGCTTAATTTAGAGACACATACACAAAAGACACAGAAACTCACACCGATGATACCTAGACTCGCTCTTTTCAAGTCTTTTTTCGAATACCACATTTCCACTGCGGTTTTTCTGCAAATATGACTGAGCTTTCTACTACTGAATTTTTTTTTTTTTTTTGTGCTCCAATTGATTTTAATGAATTTTATTAACTATATACACGTGTTACTTTAATATTAAAATGTAGCACACTTAGCTGTCAGAGCAAGTCTGTACGTTTAACAGGAAAAATAATTATCTTCTAAGAGGTCATCATTTTAGAATTCTAAATCATCAAACATGTTACATTCTATTGCCATTTACAATGATTTTAATATTAAAACAATTAAGCAGTCCGTGTTCTGTCTCCAAGTATAATAGTTGAAATGATATCACAATAAAAATAGTTATAAAAAATTCACAATTTCATAAAATCTCAGTGGCAATAGTTTATGAAGATCATAATATGAAATCATTACATGCAATGTTTCTGTAAATATAATTATCACGAGCCCAATAGTTTGATATGTTTTATTTTTTGAACACTGTTCTCATTTAAAATATATATATAAATGTATATATAGATATCTATTCCCTCACTAATCACAAACAAAACTTTGAAACTGAACTTCCGTTTTGGAGCAAATAGCTTCACACTTGTGTGAAATTTAGATATTAAAAACAAAAACTAAGATTTTCCCTAACTTTCTTACAACAAGAAATCGTGTTTTTCCCTGACTTTTAGGAAAATTTTTGAATTCCCTGATAATTATAGGGTTTCCTGCACAACGATTCTTTAGATAACTAATATTTTAAAATGTCAAATACTTAATCCATTTAATTCAAAAGCTTTTCTCAATTCCTTTCTTCCCCCTCCCCACTCTCCCTTTATTTTTATTTTTATAAATCTTCTTATACATAAAAGGATTAAAATCAAATTAAATATTAGATTTAATATTATTTTCATATTAAAGTCTTTTCATCACTGCCATGGCAAAATATTAGTTTTTACACAACAGATTTTGTTAATGTACATATTTTGCTTGAAACAAGTCATTATAATAGGTAGTATTATATTTTGAAAATTTTTAAATGTCACATTTTGAAAATAAACTATAATCATTTAGCATTATATATCTCAACAACAGTGAAATTCGCATAAAGAAATACTGCCTACCATGATGAACCTGTTTATAGTGATATTAACTGTGTTAATAATATCATAAACAGAGTACTATTATATGCATGCAAGTTATTATTATATACTGGTCCAGGAAGATTTCTTACAGTATTAACGTGTACCAAACTTGTCTATGACAATTTATTTTGAGTGAATCTGAACATAATTTTGAACCACCATTTGACTATGTTGTGTACAAGACTTTAAAATAATAAAACCTTTGCAAGTCCATTAATTCTGAAAAATATTGTTATTGTATACATAAACGAAGCCGGTTCTGAAATAGAGAAAACAGTTTTTCGAGATTGTGGGAACGAGTCAGCATGGTATGATTTAAAAATTCTTAGATTTTGTTCCTGAACCGGAATGCAATGGTACGACTTTTAGTTTCCTTATCTTCCTAATCACTAATGTTAATAATTTGTTCAAAATGAAATTTAATCTAGATTAAATAATCTTCATGATGAAGTGTATTTTGGCTCCACTTTACTTATAGCGATATCTTTACCCAGTCTCTAAAGTATTGTTAGAGATTTCACTATATCAGTATCTTTAAGATACATAACTATGTATCTCAAATATCATTTGAAATACTTTGTTAGTTAAAATATCATTAATTCTTATATGTTGAAATATGTATCATATTAAGAATCAAAACCTCAAATAATAGTGTCTTGCTATTAAAAAAACATTAGGTCTGCTCCTTCATTATAAAATAAAAGCAGTGAATAATACAACACTTTTAATAAATTAACTTGTTGCTACACAAAGTGTACAATATATATATAAAGGACAGTTAAATCTCTATATTGTGACTACAAGTCTTTTCTATGCTGAACAAAATATAACGGTTTCATTCACATACAACCTCCTGTTCCATTCACATGAAATGGAAATCTACAATACAATGAATTCTAATAAAATATTTGCCATTAAGTTTTCAGTTTAAGGTATTGTGTGAACTATAGAATGAAATTTATTCATATCAGAATATTCTTTAGCACATAACCCATTACAAAATAGTATTGGTGCAGTATAGCCCAGTTGCTCTTGGCCATAAAAATCCAAAGAAACAAAATAGTATCTGTTAAAAAACAATAAATACTTAAAAATAAAAATTCCAAACTGCATATCTAATTACAAAGCACAGTGTAATTTTTACATATAATAGTTGAATGGAATATTAGATGTCATTCTATTTCTTTTAAAAAATATTATTTCAACTTGTGAAAGTACATGCACAGCACTACCTGAGTGTTTTATTATTTCGTTATTTTTAGTTGCATTTCCAAATGCTACTAATATGGGCATTTGGGACAAGGGGCTTGGCATGACTTTGAAACAAAAATATGTTCAGAATTAATGACACATTACACAGAACTCAAACATGAACCACCTAGCAATGTGGAAACGGCAACTAAAAAATTCTTTCATTCACGGATAAAATTAAAAATCCTGAAACAGTAATTATTTGCTTATATATATATTTAGTGGCCATTTCCACATCGCTACGTAGATTCATGCTTAAATTCTGTATAAAGTATCATTAATTCAAAACATATTTTTGTACCACAGCCCTCCTCTCCCAAGAATATCGGCTTCTGATGACAGTTCCGCTTTAAAGAGGTCAGGGTTAATGGTCACTCTGTATTAGAGTGACACAATGAGTCCCGCCGACTATGGTGACTGAAGTTCGGAAACCTCATTAAACTGTAGGTCCAGCCAACGTGTTGAGTTTAAGGCCGATTTTCCTCTATTTCTTTCACCATACTATGCGTACATGATAACAGACCTCCATCCTGCAGTGGATTGGAAATGGTTGATGATATATAGTCTACATGAAATGGCATTAATAACTAAAAAAAATTTAAATATATTTTTACCCAAATTTGGTGAATAAAATTGAAAAAGAAAGAAATTCATCAGATCGCATAATATAATGAACTCGTTAGCTCAAATAAAAACACTTATCCATAATTTTGCTTTAACTATTTCTTAACGATGGTTAACTAAGAAAATTCAAATATTTAATAAAAATAAATCTTTTGGCATGGTATCTTCATCTTCCCCCCCTCCTTCCTCTTGCCAATTGGATTTCTGTCATAACTGCACATTCAAGGGACCACCCAAATTTCGGTATTATAACCAATAAACAATCATATACAAATAATCCAAAAAGGTGATTCAGAATTTTAACTTATTAGCCATGCTGTCATTAAAACTAAAGTCATTATAATTGAGTTTGACTGTACATATATTTGTGCATGTGATTTCTGTGTGTGTGTAAAATCATTTAGGTTTAACACCACACATTTTAAATGATTAAAATTAATTCTGCCAAGCATCCTGATGACATATAGAGCCAAATTAAGTTTGAATACAGGAAACCAATTTACACAGTGTGTCTCTTATGAGTATGTTTCCAAGGGCTTCAAAAATTAAAGAATCACCCTTATGAACCTGTTTCCTAGTTGAACATAATGACTTGAAAAAATGAAGAACAA
>QLNU02015359.1:56690552-56700964 GCA_006491805.2 Dysdera silvatica | reverse complement strand
TAAACCATTGTATTTATTTTAACTGTGTTAATGTGTTTTATTTTATTTAATATTTTGCACAGTGTGTCGTTTCATCTTTACTATAGAAACAACATATCGATCACTACAATAAAGAATATATTTCGTGGCATAATTTTGCACTTGCAATTAAAAAAAATTATAGCTTCCGCTAAATACACACCACAAGCAAAAATATGTATAGTACAGATTCCATTCAATGGACTTATAGTTCACTGGTTTAAGCAACGAACTTTATATTAAGCACACAATGTCACTTTAACATAAAAAAAATAATATGCATATGAATTGGAATGCTAGGCACTATATATATGCATACTGTGATGTCGTTGATTTCAGTGCACGGACAAAAGAAACGGCAGTTCTCTCTTTAGACCATGAGGTCTTATTTTTTAAAATTCTAAAGAAAAAATAAACTATATTCTGTTGCCAATTGTAATAAAAACAAAAATACAACAATGAAAATAATAAATAGAAATAGAAAAATAATAAAAATATAACAATGAAAATATTATTTTGTTAATTTAAGTGGCAACTTCTCAAAGCTCACAATGCAAAGTAACATATGCGACGTTTTCCATGGGATAGTACACTAGAGACTGATAGGGATGCTAAGTGATTTCTTAGATTGCTCATGCTTTAAAATTATACTTTAATGTTATAGCACTGTAATTTAAATATAAAATACACAATGTGCTCGACACTTGCAATACTAAACATGAAAATGAAATGAACAATAATGTGAAGTCTCTATAGCAAATGTATCTCCACCGCAAAACTTTTATCCACTAAATTCAGTTTTAAAAACTGGGTCTTGCTCTACATATTTACTCCCCCTTTGCTTGATCAAAAAAAAGTAGCAATTTCTCAAATTGCTTCCAATTTCATATTGCAGGATAGCTATGAAAATCAGGTATCTCCCCAAATTCTATTTCAAACTTCCCTGACTTTTCCAGACCAAATCTTAATCGATTTCCAGTCGCTAATTACAGTAAACAACACACAACGCATTAAAATTTGCGTAATAAAAATAAGTTTCTAAGACCATAAAATCCACTAACACAAACTCCAAAGTCATTTATAACTTAATGACAATGAATTTACAAATACAAGAACCATATTAAAATATGCATTCCTTTACACTAAAATCTTGCATTAATTATTTACAACATTTTTATTGAGCTCTTTATGGGTTCATTACGCAAGAGTTTAACAATGTAAACACAAAGCTGATGCTTCATCTTCCATTCCATTTAAAATGTATTGACTACATATAAGGAAATGGGGATTGGTATAATAAAAATTCCTTACAGATTGGATAATTTAGCTAAAAACTTTTTTTTTCCAAGTTTTAGTTATATATTTGGCAAACATTTTCTCCTGAGAAATATATGGGCTTAATAATTTTATATAATTTATTTATAATTTTATATAAATTATTAGGTGCAACAGGGTAATTTTTGGAAGGAGCTAAATTAAAACTACGCAGGTTTTTCAAAATTTTCAGTATGCAATGCAGTACAAAAATCACAGTTCAAGAAAATTATTTTAGTAAGCTATTTATTATAACAATGAATTTCAAATTTCCCTGACTCAGGCCTTTGTATTTCAAATTTCTCTGACTTTCCAGATGAGTAGACCCTTTTAAAATCACTTGAAATGCAATCAATGGCAACCTATGAACCAGAATATACTTAAAAAATAAACATTCATGACATACGCATCTGATTCTGTAATGCAAGGTGAAATTATAATACTACAAAGGCAGTAGAAACTACAGTGATCTTGTCGTTTAGTCATCGAAAAGGTCAACGCTTTTCATATCATATGATTATTAAATTTTAAATCATCTAAATCAGCATATATCATATTCACGGCAATGTCCTAATAAATATAAAACAGGTAATAAATTTCCCTTAAGATGATGTCATATCAAATACGCATGTATGCTCCAATGGGGAAGACTATTAAGATATACGTAGCTATATAAATTTGTACAATCATCCAATCTTAACAATAAAATCACGTAAAAACTATAAACGTTGTACTAAAAATTGCAGTTTTTCTGTTACCCGCACTAATCCTATCTACAACCTTCGATATTCCACAATTTTTTAAGTAAAAATATTGAAAGCAGTTCTTAGCAAATGTGAGTGTTAAAATGGCAATCGAGGGTCCATTTCCGAGCAAATCCTTTCCCACATATAGAGCATATGTAAGGGCGTTCACCAGTATGTCTTCGCATATGTGCTTTCAGATTATGTTTATAAACTGTTGTAAATGGGCACATGGAACACGAATAGTTAAAATTGTCGTAGATTCCAAATGGGCTGATTGCACGACACTCGAGCCTTCGTTTGGGGACAGATCGATCTGCAAAGAGGAAACGCAATATCAAAAACAAAACTAGAATTATTACAAAAGACAGAGCTATAAATCGAAGCAAAATATTTATTGCTACAAGTATATATTTTACGCCTAACCATTTATACAATTGTAAAATATTATAACGATAACACCCATTATAAAACAATGTGGTTACAAATAAAATATCTACTTTTCTACCTTAAAAAATACAAAACTTATTTAATGTAGATCTATAAATATAGTTTATGTATGAAATAAAACTAATTTAAATGTGGGTTCTTCACAACACTCCATATGAACTACTGAATTAATGGAAGTGTGAAAATTAGGTTTTCATACAGCAAATTATCGTATATGGTAAGCATTGTAAAATTTGTAACAAATGAGTTTAAAAGAAATGACTGCTTCATCTTAAGGCATTTTTAAAGATATAGAAGTGGGAAAAGGACAAGCCTTTTCCTGTCAATGGTCATGACCTTGCAATTTACTTACGAAGCAAAATTAAATGTTCATAGTTCATAAAATGTTAAAATAATTGAACATAAAACAGAGAACTTATCAAGCAATAGAAATGTAACTATACATAGCTCAGGAATAGACTAATGTTCAAAGTTAAGGACAACTAACACGAGCAACATAATTCGCTACTAAGAAAATGTAATATGTATGTGTTAAATGTGCAATACTAACAATAGAAATGTTTTAACTGCCAATTGCACCCAGATTTGAGACTTAGTAAATTGGAAAAATCTATATTTTTGATAAATATATCCGTTGAAACCAGCGTGTAAGACGCATTTTTCGATTTTTTATTCATTATTAAAAATATTTGAATTGGCGCATTTGCCAGTTTTCAGCCAAGCTCATTTATATAACTGCCCGCAAAAATGATGGACATGGTTGCCGCAATTCAAAGTTACTCCTTTTTTTGGCGAAAACAATAAAATCACATTTTATGTTACGATGGGAAAAAGTTTTGCTATCACCTTATCCTCTTTCCACTCCATATTTTCAAATGTAAAAAACTTGCTAAAATGTTATTACATTTGATATAAGTGTGAGTCAAATCTCGATCCGGACTTACATTATTTATGGCTTGACTGCACGGTATGTATCATATTCTGTTATATACACCATATATATAACATTTTTAATCACAAAAATAAGAACAAATTTATAACTACATACATAATTTCGTTTGCTTTTTAGAGAGTTAAAAACAAACCAAAGACATATTTTCGTAAAAACGAAACTTGTAGAAAAACTGTTCTACTAATGCGAACAGTTTACAACAAAATAATTATTTCCAAAAACAAACCAACTTGGCTTATAAGAAAAGAACATACATATAATTACTCTTTTCTTTTTCACCAATGTAACTTATAAGGCAGTACGTCGAATGTTTGATTTTCAGTTTTGTATTGCTCTGGCTAGTGGAAAATGTACATTAAATAATCATACGAAGGGCCATAAACCGCTGTCGTCCAAGAATATAAACATGAAATGTTACTGAAAAATTATACATGATTACACTTTGTGATAGTGGTAATCTGCATAGAAATGTTGGAAACAGAAATGGACATTACAGTGAGTGCATTTAATAAATGAAAATCGTTCACATCACTGAAAATCACATACTTTGTGATCCATTTTAAATGAAATTGAACATACATATTGCCAGATTTTTCAATGTTTTCATTGTAGTTACATTTGGACCATGAATAACGAAGTATCGTTCGACATTTCTTAGATTGCAACTGGTTGTAAACTAAAGAATGTGGCTAAATTATTTCACTACTATCAGTTATTTTAATTGCAATTTCATTTGTAAGAATGAAGTTCACAAGCCTTTTAATGAAGAATTTGTACTCTGAAAAAATATACGTCTAGAACCTGCACAAGAGCTGTTGTGCCAGGAGGAATTTATGATTTCACGCAACTATTCAGAAGTTCACTATATGTTGCTTTGTCTGTCGATCCGGCCAAGAAATCCAATAGAACATATAAAGGGGTACTTAAAAGTGGTTTGAGGCAGTTGGAAATCCATTCCTTCATAATATCTTTTCCTGTTTTTCCTGATTTGGGGCATGCATTAAAAATATTAGGACAAAATAATGTTTTTTGGATCTCTGGATCACATTTTCCCGATTGTTCACATAAGCAGTAATTTTCCTTTCAGCTCGGAATCGGACAGAAATGGCATTGTCGTGTATGAAAATTTGGATTCAACAATTGCCACTGTACACTTTTCACCCTTAATAGAAAGCGTTATGTCGCTTGGGATGAAGTACTGAAACCCACTCCGATCTGCATTAAGCACTTGTTCCGTATATTACAGCTTGAAATTAAATCTCTTGTTTATAAAACAAATTCAATAGCTTTGTTTTCATTAGTTTCAACATCATGAAGTGATCGGACAGTAGTATATTTCCTTATTTTTTGTGAAACAATTCGATTGGCAAATTTTAATTTACTGATAAAGTTACTAGATATTTTAGATTTCATATTTAAATCTTTTGCAATGTTAGTGGCCCATATTTTTAAATTACTATCACGAACTGGTAAACTATGACTTATACAATCGAAATTTCATCGTATTCTAAAATTTTCTTTAGAGTTTCAAATTTACCTTTGCGAGAACCACATTTTGACAAATAATTTTTTAAATGGAAAATTTGCTTCTGATCGTGGATACGTTTATGACGCTGCTATGTTTGCTAAAATTTACTGCTTTTACACGATTCATAAAAATCAATTACAGCCTTCATTTGAGGTAAAGTAAAATTTTCTGTCTCGCATTTCTTATCAAACTCCATCGCAGGATTTATTTCATCATCAATATTACAATAGTCATTTTCGTTTTTGAAATGCAATGTCACTTCCTCTTCAAATGCCGAGTTATTTAAAATAATTTCCTCAAATTTTGGCATGAAAATTTTACTTTGTAAGTACCAATTCTCATTAATTGTCGTAGGATTAAGTTAATATTTCCCGATTGCCAAATTTAAAAATGACTGAAAATTAATAACATCTTGGATTTTTCTTATATGTAAATAATGTTTTCAAATCATGGTATAATATATGTGAAGAGTATTGCTTTCCAGTACGAAAAAAAAAATTACACCTTCATTAAATGCGATGCCTAATCCGTATGAAAAGGGAAAATATCTTCCACATTAATTAATACTGCAACTTCGTTGCTTGAAAGCGCCGAGTTAGTCTGCCAAAATGAAGGGCTACAATCTCCATTCATTAGCAACAAACATTCGCCTACGTCAGTGAATGCACCAGTTCAAATATTTTTAATAATGAATAAGAAATCAAAAAATGTGTTTTACACGCTGGTTCCAATGGATTTATTTATCAAAAATGTAGATCTTTCCAATTTTCTAAGTCTCCAATCTGGGTGCAATTGGCACTTAAAACACTTCCATTGTAAGTATGTGTGTGCTAAACATGTAATATTAAGCATGTGTGTGTGTTAAACAGCTCACATATTATTACCTATATAATTTCAGAAATTCAAGGAATCAAAGATGTGAGAGAATATGCTTACTACTTCTAAAGTGATATGTTTGTGTATCAACAAAATTTAGTGACATTTCACTACATGTAATTGCGTGTCACTTTCTTAAAGCATCCTTCCATTTTGAACACCAGTTTATTTAAATAAAACCTAAATATTTAACTTAAAAAAAGAAACACAATTCAATAATTTAAATTTTTGCTAGTTATCCATACTTTAATTTTAAAATATTATTAAAATTAGATAGGATTAAATTTTTATACTGTATAATGAGTATACTTAGAATCATTTCACACAAGTAAACTGAATTATTTTACTACGCAGAAGCATACGAAACCTTTATTGTTTAATTATGACACAAAGCGTACATCAAGCAAATTTGTTTAATAACTATGCTTAATTATTTACAGAAATGAAAGCAGTAGCAATGGTAAAGTATATTTAAAATATAATCCTCTGATTCACATTAAAAATAAAACACATTGAAAATTTCCATATAATAATGTAAAAATAAATTATACAGTAATCACTTGTTAAACAATTAAAGATACGAAATGAAAGATTTTACGCAGAAACAGCATAACTTCATAATATGGTATTAGTAGAAGAAGGATAATTACCTTTCAACTTGGGGAGCGAGATTCAGTTGTCAGTAAAACTGGGTTGTGTGCAGAATTGTCTTAAAGCAATGAAAGGCCCCAGACTTTGGGGTTCTTTTTATACTAATTTTGAAATTTTTGCAATAAGAAATATATATAAGAAGCTTTGTCAATTTGGGCTCCTTTTTTGGGTAAGGGCCCCAATTGGTACATCCGTTGAGACAACACTAGTTGTGCGTAAATATATCAACCTTCGGAGGTTACATCAAGCAATGGAAATCTCAACCTAAGTAACCCGGTGCCTAGTCTAGAAACAAAGCAAATAACTATGCAACATAAATTACCAAGAAATATTCAATATTAAAAAAAAAAAAACTTAACTAATAATTACTTAGGAGTAAGTTTAATCAAAACTAAGAGAATCTTAGTTAAGTATTAGGTAGTTGTAATCTCAGTACTAGATTATGGATAATTTAAGACCAATAACTTAATGTAACCACAAAACTATGGTACACTTGCACATAACTAGGCTTATCATCGATTGAACTCTGTCTCGTGGACTCAAAAGCCATGTACCAGAAACACTAAGTACAGTGAGACCCCTCATCTGTGGTCACACGCTAGATAAAAACAAATTTGGCCATAGAAGAGAAGTGACCATAAAAAGGCAGGGCTCATTCTGAAGTAGATTAAATATTACATTTAAATACTTCATTTCAAAAATTATGTATAAGACCATAAAACAAGTTTAAGATAATGAACACAAGCATTTATTGAATATAACAAGTAAATTCACAACAAAAAGGTAAATATTAAAATTTATTTGTCTAAGAATAGAAATTGATCAATAGCCGATTGGTGGTTTTTACTCATCAGTCCTCCTTCAAATGTATTTTTAATTGCAGTTTTAAATTCATCATTTTTCCATCATTACACTTACAGAACCTGTGTGCTAGTTGAGTAAATTATAAATTTGAATTGTGGTAGTTTTGCATTGGTAGTTGGTTGTTTTGCACGGTGTATCACTATGATTTATTATCGTTCTTTGTTAAGCATTAATCATTTGAATGTGTGATCTGAGTGAATCGCCGAACTTCGTTAATTTTTTATTTTTTTTCTGCTTTTTGGTTTTACGGCTCAAAGACTACAGTGGTCATGCTGCGCCGGGACCTACTGTTTTCCGAGGAATCCGAACCTCTTAAGGCCTAGGGAACCAAACCCCGGACTACAGTGAGCAGTGCGATCTTTATGAGATCTCTGAGTAAGCGTTCTTTTTGCACTGCTGGGAGTCGAACCCGGATTAGCCGCGCAATAGGAGAACGCGTTACCACACTGCGCCACCGCAGGGCCAAACTTCGTTAATGGGAGAGAAAATTCTCTTTAGCTCTTATCCTTAGTTTCCTGTTATGAGAAACGTCCTGAAAGTCAAAGTTTAATTATCGTCCATACAAATTTTGTCCATTAAAGTTCATATTTTGTCAATACAGAAGTTCTGTTTAATGGAATAAATTATGAAAACGGTGCCTATGTCCGTATCTGAGGGTGACCATTAAGCAGGGGTTTGAAATGCATTATCGTAAATCAGTTTCTGCTCGGGAAATTTTTATCTGACTATAAAAGCAGGGTGACAATATCTGAGGGGGGGGCCAGTTAAGAGGGGTTTCACTGTATAAACAAGATGAAATATATTCATATGTAATTATCATCATGCACAATCAAATGTTCATAAATACAATAGAACGTTGATTATCATAACTAGTTTAAGGTGCTTTGTTTCATTAATTCCACCTGATAATTCCTATGACAAGTTACCAGAATTACAGTCCCACTTTGTCACAATAATCAACACTCAACGATCGCTTAAGAACACATTAAACTGGCTGATGTACAAAAGAATGTCTTTTTAAATTGGATTTTTGACTGAATCCTTGTCCACAAATTTTGCACTTGTAAGGTCGATGTCCAGAGTGTATCACCATATGAGTTTTCAGATTTCCTTTGTAAGTAGTGGTAAACGTACATACAGGACAGCAAAATCTTCTCTTTTTACCATCTTCTATAGAAGGTAACTGACTATCATCAAAGGTAAAACTGGAAAAAGGCGTGACTGGTGAAGTCAAATCGTACTCTTCAAATGCGCCTGCAGAAAATGTTAAAATATATAAATAACTGAATAGTAATAATGGAAAAAATAACAATTTTATATCACTAAATTCACTAATAAGACACCTTATTACTGGTACTAAAGCTGGGAGGGGACAATATACCAGTAGAAGGCATTTTGTTTGAAATTGGAGGGGGACATGGAACCCTAATACCAACATTCAAAGGGAAGGGAGGGGAGGGGATACCAACATGGTGGGTGGGTCCCCCTGTCTCCCCCAGCTAATGGTGCCTGTGTACTAAACACTCATTCAACGAATCAATCTACACTTGTTCCCTTAGCAAACCAATTAAATGAAGAATCAACTCGACAAAAGACAAACTTCATGTTACACATGCATGCAAATCATAACATTTGGATTATTATGTAAGGGATAAGGGTATCAATTCAGTTTT
Source organism: Dysdera silvatica (assembly GCA_006491805.2). Lineage (NCBI taxonomy): Eukaryota > Metazoa > Arthropoda > Arachnida > Araneae > Dysderidae > Dysdera > Dysdera silvatica. The sequence goes on along the minus strand of QLNU02015359.1, from coordinate 56,691,895 downwards.
ACTAAAAGGTAAACTTTTGTAACAATTTCCAGCAAGCTTTAATTTAATCGGTTGAAAATAATTAAACTGAAAGACGATACGAATATCCAGTTCTTCACATTAAGAAATAGGTATGAATATATCCATAATCAGAGAGAGAGATCAACGAATTACGATGAACCACATATATATATATATATATGATGACCTAGAAGAAAAAACGATTTCCTACATACCAACTATAAAAATCTAGTCACTAACGACTGAGTGGTCGGAATTGTCTACCTTCCCTGTATACATGATGGTCCTGAACTCTACTGACAAAATAAGCAGGGTTGTTGGGAACGTGAAACAAGACACGTTTGCCCATACCTAAGAGTCCGAAAAGGGGCCGGTTTGGCTGTAAAAAGCAACTGTTTACATCAATGTTGTTGCTACGTAGCCAATTACATGAATTAAATACAATTTTTGATACATAACTTAAGCGATTGAGCTAATAATACAGTAGAGACAAAGACATCTGGAATTCAGTTTCCTGATCTGTGTTACTATATAGTGAAAATAAGCCTAAAACTACCTGTTTTAACATACTAGAAAAGAGTTGGGAACTGCCAAGTATGTGCAACAGGTGAAGAACATCAAAATAAAAATTTTTTGTTCAGTGAATTTTTTTCCAAAAATTAGCCGTTCGGGCACTACAGTGAATTTAGTGTTTGCATCCACCACATTCAAGGTTTCCACAAATGGCTACAATGCACCATTTCAAAGATTTTTAAAATTATTTAATGTCAACAGACGTCACGCTCTCTCTGGCGACTTTCTAAAATCAGTTAAATTCACCAGAATTGTATGTGTAGAATCTGTCACATTAGTTGCGACCACGGATCTCACCACAATTTCTAAGGAAGACGTTACACGATATTCATCGTTGTACTCAGAAACAGATTATAACTTGCAAAAAAAAACCTAAAGCGCATCAAATCTCACATTATGAATAAAATATAACAATACTAAATCAACAAAAACATTTTTATACATTTCTTTTATTTACACATTTATATTTTAATTTCTTATATTTATACATTTATAGTTTTATTTCTTACATTTATACATTTACATTTTTAATTCTTACATTTATATTTTTATTCCATACACATTAAAACTGTACATAAAAATGGAAAGTTTAATAACACACACTGAATTAAAATTACTTTTCTGATTACTTAAAAAGAAAAAGTAAACGAGTGTCATGTCATGGTTATAAAGATGAATTTTATTAATTCAGCTACATTTCAACCTACATACTTAAATCAACTACGAACCTGGGGGTCATTAACTCTTTTCAGTTGCAATTATTTTTATAA
>QLNU02015359.1:56669075-56683594 GCA_006491805.2 Dysdera silvatica | reverse complement strand
AAAATAAATAATGAAAAACCAATGTCACATTTGAAGTTTGTAAAATTGTTGGTGGAGCAATTGGTTGGGAATTTTTGACAAAACAGCACATCTCGAGAATACACTCACACACCAAATACGGAGGGCAGGCTCAACAACCACCTACACATTATACGTTCTGAAACCAAGAAAGATTGTGTAGTGTGTTCCAATAGAAAAATTCCGGGCGAAAGACGGCAGACCCATTATTTTTGTGATACCTGTCTAGAAAAGCCAAGATTACATATTGGCAATTGCTTTGAGAGGTATCACACTTTGGACGATTACAAAATGTAATAATTTTATAATTTTTTGTTTTTTTTATATATCATAACATTTGTATTCATAAAAAATTAAAAAAATAATAAGATATAACGATGACTTTTCTTTTAATGCGTATATCAAACTTACATGTGAATATGATCTTTTCACTAAAATCGCTTCGAGTTGCTGGTAATACGAATGAAAAAAAACTTCGAGTGCAAAGGGTTAATATTCAGCAGTCCCTTCTCAAATTATTTGTGCATAATTATCTATCAGTTAGCTACAGCATCAAAATTTTGACTGTCTCTGGTATGTCATCATAAAACTACAAGTATGATTTTATATATACATATTTGTAGTAGTTTACATACCTCAACTTCAGTAGAAAATTTTACCTAACATGAACCAACTGCTTTAAAAAATCATGTTGAATATTAGTATTTATATACACTTTAGAATATGCTTGTAACGTTGTATAAATAAGTTCATATTGCACAAAAGCAACAAGTTAGTAGAATTGTGTAAAAACAATATGTTAGTAAAACCTATAAAGCAAACTTAGACATTTCAGAATACATGCAGCAGAAAATAGTATATATGATACAAGCAAAATTATGTGCAATAAAATTACTAAATATAGGGAAGGTTAAATATATGGGATAATGGAACATGGGTCTAATGGGACAAAGGCCAAAGTTCTATGAAAAAAAAAATTTTTTTTTTCAAACCTAACTTCACAAATGAATACCGACACATAAGCTGCTCTTTTTAAACACAAGGAGTCAGCCATTTGTAATTTATCATCAGGAAGCTAGGAAAAGTTTATTTTGAACACTGAAAAGTTGGTCGAACATTTTTTATTCAAATGGTATTCCTAATTGCTTACATTCCCAAACAGTTGATGTTACTAGATATTGCGAGGGTGGGCGCACGCGCAACACACACACACACACAATGATATCCGATATAATAAATCCCTCTACAAAAATAAATTTTCTCGATCCATATAACAGTGTTGCAGAGAAGGTTTACTGTATAATGAGCCATCCCAAAAACGATTTTTCTCGCTCCGTATAAAATTGTTGTAGAGGTTTTACTGTATATATATTTTTTATATATATATTTAACTTTAAGTTTAACTTAAATTTTCATTTCTGGAACAAATGCGTTGTAGATCATGAAAATATAAACATTTAACATGTGGGGACTGATGGGACAATTGATATCGGACATACAAGGTGTTTACAAGGTGTGATCAAAAAGTATCGGGACTGGGGTTAAACAAAAAACTACAGTACTTGCAGATTTGGCATTTAATCTCCTTCAAAGTAGTCCCCTTCTAAAGTCCCACACTTCATCCCATGTTTTTTCCATTGTTGGAAGCAAAACAAATTCATTTTCTGGGACAGAGAGAGAAGCTCCCTCATCACATTCTGTTAGATTTCCTCGACACCCTGATATCATCTTCCTTTCAAGTGGGACTTAATTTTTGGAAAGAGCAAAAAGTCGCAAAGGACGATATCTGGAGAATATGGTGGATGTAGGGAGAATTTAATGCTTGGCCATTCAAGGAGATCAAATTCAGCTGAAAGCCGGTCTGTTTGGTCTGCAGAGAGCAGTTTTGGCACAAACTTGGCAAACACACGTCTCATACTCAAATCTTGAGTCAGAATAAATTAAATTGAACCACAGCTAATGTGGTACTCTTCAGATAACTCACAAATAATGATTCGACGATTTTCTGGCACATCTGAATGCACATCTTGGATGTTTTGATCAGTTTTGTTGGTTGAGGGCCTCCCCAGACATTCATGACTTTCGACAATTTCGCGACCATCTTGGAAATGTTTGAACCACTCATAAACACTTACGTGGCTCATACTCTCTTCTCCACAAACTTTCTTCAATTTTGCTTAGGTCTCAGCACAGGTGGTGCCAAGCTTTTGGCAAAATTTGATTCAGATTCTCTGTTCAACTTTCTGTCATAATGAATGCCCCACAACACAGTACGACATTTGTTCAAAACGCTGCTGTAAAGAAGTGGTGGGAGCTATGACTTTGTGACTTTTGGTGCATGTGTGGGAGGGTTCAAGGTCAATATTTGCTGCGCGTCTTCACTCTGCGTGTATTTTTCTTAAGCACAGGGCACCAGTCCCGATACTTTTTAATCACACTTTGTATATGAACTTTTACAGCTTGATATGAGCTTAATTTATTTACAAAGTGATATATTATAGATACCTGTAGGTCATTCTGTGTCAATTCACCCAATTTTTAAAAAACTTTAAGCTTGATATTTCAGATTTGTGTTTCGATTTTTTTTTTTTTTTTAAGTTTTAGAAAAATTTATGAGACCCATGTTTCAGTTTTTCAATATTTTGAAAATTACGGAAGTCATGAATTTTTGAAAAGGGTGTGGTTAAGTCTAATTTTGTCTTTTCAACATTGTATCCAATGGAAAAATATGCGTAATACATATGTATATATCTCCAAAGGGTTAGGTACCAGAATCTTGAAATTTTTTGCGTAGACACTACTGTTTAGAGGTGACATTAAAAAAAAAAACCACTTTAGTTGCTTCCATCAATCCTTGTACAAAAAATAATTCAAACTTTCTAATCAAAATACAACTAAACATTTAATGCAGCATGTAATGACTAATTGGGCCATTCCATGATCACATATGTGACATTTGTAAATGGTATTTTCCCCTGGATAACCACTTTCAAAGGTAATAAAACTAAATATTTAGCCGAACTTAAACTTAATTTTATTATTCTAAAAATTTCACTCTTGCATCTATATAAAAAATGTTGCAGACATATTTTAGAATAATTAACAATATGGTAATTAAATTTGTAACTATTACATATTCGACAATTTTTGGAAGTTCATGTTAAGTGCAATACATTGAAAATTTATTTCGGTGAATATACAATGATTTCAAGGATAAATTTTTGTTACGGTTGAAAGAGAAACTGGAATTATGGAAAATATTTTTCTTACACCCATACAATTAAAGTGCTGGTGATAATAGAATTTTAACATACTATCATGTATGTGACATGGTGATTACGTATGTGACTGAGTACAAATTACATGTGCACTTTAAATATATTGTTGCATTTATTTGTATAAATGATTAATCCACATACAAATATTACTAGTAACTATAACTGGAATAAAATTGGTTTACAAAGTATACATATTAGAAGCCAAGGGTGCTCACATGGGGGGGGGGGGAAGGGCAGAGAGGGGCTCAAGCTCCCCTCCCCCAGTCGTGTAAAAATTTTATTTGCCCGATTCTGCCATACATTTACTTTCAAAAGATTTACAGTCACATTTTAAAATAAGGTACTTTTTAGATCATCTACTAATTATCAAGCAGTATCAATTATTTTTGTAGCATTTTAGTATCTTATACAGTAAAACCTCTCTACAACATTATACAGACCGAGAAAAATTATCGCTGTAGACAGGGTTATTGTTATAGGGAGGGTTCATTATACAGTAAAACCTCTCTGCAACACTATTATATGGACTGAGAAAAATTATCGTTGTAAAGGGATTTATTGTTACATCAAATATCGCTGTTGGGGGGTTTTACTGTACATTCACCAAAATGTCTGACAGTCATGAGGAGGAGGTAATTTTTCCCAGTCCCCCACCAGAAGTACTCATATGGAAGCCCATGTTAGAGGCTTAGGATAAATATAATTGAAAAGGTCAATTGCAACATATCAAAAAAAAACAACTAAATGGAATGTTGTACAGACCTATAATAACTATCTAATCCTATGTGTTAACAGATTTACTAAATATAACAAGTCTATCTAAAGTTATAGGTATTGGCAACATTTGCAATATATCAATCCTGACCATTTGATATTGCTTAGATTTCTCAATACATAAAAATTTATTTCCCCATACTTTCTTCAGATAAGAAATAGTGAAGTTATTTTTATCTGCGTTGTTTATAACTTGACATTTTTGCATGGGTTTTTTTCGCGCAACTCTTAACAAAATAAATGTTCCCACAAGAATGCTCACTTCAATTGGGTCATCAACATCTGAGGATATTTTAAAACTAAGGCTGGTTTTGGAAATCTGGAATTATTGTAAAAATGCAATTCAGAATTGAAGCAAATAATTGCATACATACTTTGCATATTCCTTTGCTTTTGACCAGCCTATAAATTCAAACTTACAAGGGAAACCCACAGTGAGTGCACAGCTGATTTTTTTTTTTTTTTTTTTTTTTTATGAAAGTAGAGCCAAAATAAGGAAATACGTGTCTCGGCATTCATGCCAATGTGGCTTATTTTCAGAGATATGAATTTTTAAAGATTTTGCATCCTATATATGAGCTTAAAACATGACATTCTCTACAAACTAATTCGTAGCTTTGCTGGTAAGTTATCGGCTCTGCGCTTTGTGTTTTTAGACCCAATGCCCGAGGAAATCACTTTTTTTTTATATATCCATTTTATATATTTTTATTAGTAAAAATACTTTGCTTACAATCGGATTTTGCTCATAAACTTACTTTAATAAAATTCATATTTATATATTTAATTCTGTGATACTATTTTTCGCAGTTATAATTTTTACACGAATTTTAATATTTTATTGAAGAGTTGTAAAGGTACAAAAAGTAAGGTTCAATCCATTTCAAATCACCCAGTCGGTGTTGCTCAACTTTATTTTTTCTAATTTTTTGCCTAAATGTTCCTTCAGTATGTTGAGAGTTCAAACCTGTGGTTCAAAATTTGTTTATGGCCAATAATTTTTTTTGGTGGCCATTTTTTAACAGTGGCATAGCCTTTTTGGGGAAAATCGCATTTTATGGGAACTAGTGTAGCTCCGTTATTTTTAAAGCTATCAGAATAATTTAAAAACCAAACTCAGCTTTAGTATTTCTTTCCTGCACAGGTCCTTTATAGAACTACTTGCCATGAGAGTTTTAAATCCGAGAAGCTTTTCCTTTTTTTCCATGGAGCCTGTCAAACACTGCGTTAAGCCGATAAGTTGTGATTTTCAACACAGAATATCCCCAAAGGGACTGAGGGTAAATTATGAAATTATCACAGAACAAACTCCTTAGCAGTTAGAACATGGCATAAATTTGATGACAGATTTCAGTGGGTCCAGAGTTGTGGAGCGTCAAAATTAGTTAAAAATTGTACGCATTTAATTTCTGGCGGAACAAAAGAAACAGGAATAAAGAACTTCTATTTGTGTTTTCTTTTACTAAATAATATTTGTTGTTGCTTAGAATCAAAATTATTAATAAATTTAGCATCAATTCATATTTTCTTATAAACTTGTAAAGTTTGAAAAAAAGAACAAAAAAAAAAAACGAATACATAGTCTTAAGGTTTGTCCATGAGGTACTTAAAAATTTTATTGACTCTATTTAAATTATCGAAAAACTGGAACCTACAACTAAATAGAATAGCTATATCTGTTTATACATACTTTATGTATAAATTGGTTGTCTATTTAAAATCTAGTCACAAACTAATCTTTGTTGTTTTTACTTTGGTATCTAAGGTACTGTCTTCAGTAGTACTTTCTTATTTTAATAAAACTGTCGAAAGGTATCAATTTGAAGACAAACAATAGCTTAAACTGGAGATTGTTTTAAGGTGGTGGTACACACCATGCATTCTTATAAAAGCTTTTGTTCTCAAACTGTTCAAAAAAAATTTTTTTTTTATTGCAGGTTGTATTTTTAAATTATAATAATTGGTCTGTTTAGTGCTGTCCCAAAGGAATCTATGTTACGGCCTGAACTATATTGTTTCCACTTATTTCCTAGATGGATTCAAGTTTGTCATGATCCCAACACCATGCTGGCAGTTTCTTGAGAAATGTGAACTCAGTTCGTCTTTATTTGTAGCGCAAAGTTATGAAAAGAGAATTTTACTTTTATTGTACCTAATATGAATTGTTTTGTGGGTGTTTTTAACAACAATGCCATAAACAGGATCATCAACTTGTATCAATGGAAGTGCTAAAGGTGATCAGTGTACTTCCAATCAACCTAGAAAATTTGTGTTTGAACTATAAATTTAGTTTATGTAAAAGGTACTCTGTAGTCTGGGGTTTGGTTCCCTAGCTTAAGAGACTGATTCTCGAAAACAGTAGGTCCCGGGCAAGAGCATGACCACTGTATGTCTTTGAGCCAGAAAACCAAAAAGAAAGCTTTAAAGTAAAAGGTATGCCATACATTTGTTTTTAAATTCACTTGACGGTCCATCAGCCAAAGTAATTAACTTTGATTTGCATTCAGGTTGAATTACATTTAGGAAGTAAGTTAAAAATACAATAACTTCGTTTTCGGTTTTATCATTTATGTGCGAAACAATAAAAAACCATTTAGTCTTTTCTGCATCAAAGAGCGCTGCTGTAAACGAAGGAGGGCCGTTCCACAGAATTTGAAACCAGGGCTAATTTTTTTTTTAAGTTTTTCATTTTTAATAGGTGACTATTTTTTACGTTAAGATGACGTTCTTTCCAATGACATTACTTGTATTCATGTCAAAAAATATCTAAGACTAAAATTGAGCAGTTGAAATGGCGTATGCTACAAACGATTTCATTTTCACATATTGAACATTTATCTTTTTGAGAATAAATTTCACTCTTAATGATTATTTTTAACTTTTCTGACATCGCAACCCAATTTTAATATTTAACAACTATTACATAATACATTAAACACGTCTCATTATTTTTTACTATTCAACTTCCATCGAATACATACAATTTTGATGTCACATACATGATATAAACTTACGTTTATTATCATATGTGACTTATTAGTACATCAAATATTTTCTTATCATCAATGCAAAGTTGATTTACTTATATCTGGAAAAAGAATTGCGATTTTTTGCATCATCAGTTTGAGTTCTAGGCTATCACATATGTGACAAATCCAATCACGTATGTGACAATGAAATTTGCCACCTATTTATTTATTTATTTTTTAAATAATGCTGTTGTTCACAATTACATATTTTGGTGATACATACACAGATATAGAGAATACATACACTGATATAGAAAAGCAAGTCACACACATTATCTGACAATATTGCGATATGCATCACTCTTGAAACCAAAAGGCTGAACTTCATGACGGTTGTACAGCAGAATTATGACATGAAATTAAAACAGTTCTTCCAGATTTTCAATAACACGTTTGTGTTAAATGAATTCAGGCCTCTATATTTGAAAACGGCAAAAAGAACAATTTAGTGCTGCAACTTTATTTTGCTATGAATTATATAGCCTACATGTGAATGGTAAGGAGAGGTGAAGTCAGCATTACGGAGTCACAAAAGTGCACTTCATTTATCGCAGCGTTCTTTGATGCTAAATGTTTTCCTATAGTTTCAGACACAAATGATAAAACCAAAAGCGTAGTTATTGTATTTTTAACTAACCTCCTAAATGTAATTCAACCTGAACGCAAATCAAAATTAATTATTGGACGATCAACTGATTTTAAGAACAAATATATGACATACTTTTTACATAAACTAAATTTACAATTCACACACAAATTTTATAGCATTAATTGAAAGTACACTGTTATACCTTGTGGCAAAGACGCAGTTGATGGAATCAGTGGTTCAACAAAACCAAGTGTGTACAGAAGTGGAGGGCCCAAAAGAAATGTTTCAAACAACGGCAGATTTTGTTGCTGCTAAAGTTACGTCTAAAGTCGTCGTTGAGCCGATAAGGCAAGAGCAAATTGACACAGAGTCTAAACTTATAGACTGGTCAAAAGCAAAGGAAGTCAAAGGAATACAAAGTATGCTCACAATTATTTGCTGTAATTCTGAATTGCATTTTTACAGTAATTCCAGATTTCCAAAACCAGCCATCGTTTTAAAATGTTTTGAGTCAGATGTTGATGTGATCCAATGGAAGTTAACATCCTTGTGTGAAAATTTATTTTGGCAAAAGTTAACAGGAACAAAAAATAAATATGAGAAAAATTTGTCAAGTTACAAAAAGCAGAAATAAAAATGACTTCGCTATTTCTTATCTGAAGAAAGTTACTGGGAAATAAATTTTCACATATTGAGAATGCTAAGCAATATAAACTGGGCACGGCTGATATATTGCAAATATTGCCAAGACCTATAATTTCAGATAGGTTTTGCCATATTTAGTGAATCTGGTGATGTATACGAGTAGACATATTACAGGCCTGTACAATGTTAAAAAAAAATTTCTCTTGTATGTTACAATCACTGGTGTACACAGAGGGATGTTGATGGGAGTTGTAACCCCTCATTGCAATGGGATTTTGTACCATAAACACGTGCAGTAATATAGGAATATTATAATAATGTATATAAATGTGTATTAACATAGAAATATGTGAGTCGTAGCTATGTAACACCCTTCTCAAGGCTGTCACATTTTTGTGAATGTACAAGATACTAAAATGCTACAAAAATAATTGATATTGCTTGACAATTAGTAATGATGCGACTGCAAAACTTTTGAAAGTAAATGCACAGCAGAATCTGGCAAATCATTTTTCAATTTTTAAATGGACAGGGGATCTTGAGTTCCTCTGCTGTTCATTACATTTGTTTTCTACATTATATACTTTAGTGTTTTATAGAATTTTTTCAATTTAAAAAAAAAAAGTATTATGTAGTTAGTGTGGCTATAACATAAACGGAAATTAAATTCATTATAATTAAGTATATTTTTATTTAATTTTGAAACCGAAAAGTTCGATAGTTTTTACTGTGAAAATAGTACATGAAACTGTGATCATTTATAACGACTATCGGTTATAACGACCGAATTTGCACGGTCCCTTGAAGGTCGTTATAACCGATTCTCACTGTAGTTAATTAAAGAAAAGCCCAGCTTCAATTCATTTTCGTAAATTAAATATTTTGGTGAGTATAAAGGAAGGCTAGTAATATAACAACATTTACTTAAATTATTTAACAGTCCAAAACTAAAACTTTTCCTGGTGAGGACAACCGTAATGACATCCTGGATCTGCCCTTGCACTGTAGGTTTGTTGCAAGTAAAATACAGTTGGGGAAAGATTGATAGGCACGTAGGAAAACCCATAATAATGACTAGGCCCCTTGTCCAGCCATTCACATTACAGGATGAGTCATTGTAGGAGATAAAGATCATATAGGTAAAGAAAGAAATCCAACACCCATTAAAAATTCGACGCTAGTACAGAACATGTCCCAGAGTGCTTTTTAGTGGGGAGTGTTTCCAACATGCTTGGCATCAGTGTCCTGACTTGCTGCCATGTTTACGTCATGTTACAAGGCCCCGCCTCCTTCCTTTCCCTTCCTCAATTCAGCAAACTAAAAAAAAAAACGGGTATTACTAACCTTTGTTTCTTTGGTGGGAATATTGTTTTTATGGCACTTAGAAATGATGGAAATAATTTCACCTCTTTTACAACATCATCCACGTTAAGCCTAGCACACAATTTCATTTTCTCCTGCAAACCGGGCACTCACTCCCCCACTATTAAGCCTTCTTTTATAACCCATTCCACCAAACCAAACGTTCACACATAATTCCAATTACTACAATGAAAGACAGTCCAAACACGAATGAACCTGTGTGTGACATCAGTTGTCACGTCACATAATGTTATATGTCACAACCGCACCTAGAGCACCTTTTCTGCCGTTTTTTAGAGGAAAAAAGCACTACAGGACATGTTCTGTACTTCCACCAATAATTTACTCCATTCCGGTTGTTCCCTGGTAAGATTCCAAAATAAAATGCTCAGGAGAGAAAAGTCATGCCCACTGAATAACATACCTCTCTAAGGACACGTTTACTAAATAGCGGGTCCCTGGGATGCACTAGTTTTCAAATATTGTGTCCTTTAGGTGCTAATACGCAGTTCGTTACCCCCTAGATCTAGCACAGTTTTAGTGAAATCTAGTGCAGTGTTTCTGAGATCTCCAAACCTAGCAACTGACCCACAGCGACAAGCTGTCATGTTTATGTATTTTTCCTGCTTCTTTACATCCATTTTTTTCAATTTTTTGTTTACGGACGATTTTTTTTTATTCTCCCCCCCCCTCCCTTCCTATACCTCCCTCCTTCCGAAAGCATAAATATACAAGTAACGAGTACTTATCTAATCAGTTTTGAGGGGTTTTCTACTTTATGCCCATTTTTCTGATTTTCCTCCCTCTCTCTTCTGTATCTCCCTCACTTGCACTTAACCCCTCTTTCATCGCCCACTCAATCACACTTTCCTTACCTTCACCTTGAAGTCCATATAAAAATGCACGATTCAAACGATCAGGCATATTCACTGCAACATGTAAAAAAAGACAAAGAACGTGAAGTCAACACAAAATGGCTCTGCACACCATTCCTTGAACATTCACACACACATGACGTCACGCTATGTCACGTGACAACCCACATCTTGTGCATTTTCCAGCAATTTCTAGAGAATAGAGTCAAAACTAGGTAATGAAATCTGTATTATCACCGTCCTTTCCTTCTATTCCGCGTATTTAATGTACTATAGTGCATTGACGACACCCCTGCACAGTTTTAATACAGCTAGTTATAATAATTAAATGCATATCGTAAGAATTTGTAACATTTTAGAGGACAGCAGCAAAAGTCTAGTTGCTAATGGTGACTGCATTTGTTAAGCTGCGTGTATGGTTATAAAAGAATAAAAACACTTACCCTTGATAAACTTCATATAATCTCTCTTTAATCCATTCACATGTAATCCATATATCAGCAGTCTTTACAAGCACAAGAACAAGCGATCACACACACATGTAAAAAACATCACTTTCCAGAATTATAGTGTTCACTTTTTTCTTCTTTTTCACATTTGAGATTTTCCTTTTATCTTCTTAAATCTTCAACAAATTTCGACATTTCCAAACACTAATTTTTTTTTTTAAATTCAAACAAACATCCAATGAATGCAGTCTTGATTTCACATATAGCCATATTATTTGTTTGGAATTTTATAGCACTGAATACAAATATAGCGAGTCAAACATATAATTCTAATATTTCCTTGAATTATGCAATCAAGAAAATATTCAAGAACATATAACTATAACATTTTCTTGAATTATGCATAGCTCATTTTCAACATTTGATATATATTCTTCTCGTATCTTCTTCACAGTATGACACTTTCACACATCTCCATTATTTGAAATTTGATCGGAAGCAGGGCCATAGCCAGGGGGTGGCAAGGAAGGTCCATACCAGAGATGATACCAGGGACACAAGATCTCCTGGCTATATTGCTGATGGCAAGTATAATAATAAACATAGTCTTGATTTCACAATGATAATGTCATTGGAAATCTCGTCAACATAATTCTTAATGAGAAACCAATTGATATATCTGACTATCTGCTCAAATGAAAACCACATAACCAATTAAATACTCATACTGCACTTGAAATAATAGTTCATGGTAGACAAATACAGTAAAACATACGGAAATAACCAATTCCTTTTAATGCAACTACAGATGCCACTATAATGCAATTCATATGCTTTTGGGAGTTCTAGCTCCTGGTATCACAACCTCCAAGTGATTCCCATTAATATAAACTTTGTACTAGAAAGCTATGTAATTTAATTTCTTAGCCAACAGATTTAATAAGACACATCCTTAAACTTCAAAGTTTAACTGCCTTCATTCCGTTATTGCTACAGAAACAAACGTAACTGAAAAGCTCCAAACTGATAGTGCAGTATTACCCGAAGACGAATGACGATCTTGTTTGATGAGACGTGGTGAAGTTCAGTGGTGTAGAAGAGGGAAACAGGCTCAAGCATCTCTTCTCCCTCCCGTTGGATAACGAAGCACACTGTTCTCGTTAACATTAAATCATTTGTATGTGGCCTTTTTTAAAACCGCTTGAGTGCCCTCTCCCATAATTTTTGAACCGCTACATCCCCGACTATGTATCCATGTGCCATAAAAACAAAAAATAGCATAAAATTGGAAGAATTATGAAATGGCAAAGAGCAATTTTAAAGCTGGAAAACTTTTTACGTTTAAGGTCAACATATTCACTTAAAAATGAGACCTTACTATAAAAAAACTTTTTTTGAAATAAACTATGTAAGTGCTACGTAGATTTAAATAATTTTAAGTGTTTAATTCATCCAGTACTATGAGAGCATTGAGGTCTGGGTAAACGGATTGGTCAACGAGGATTCTACAAATTAAAAACAATTTTTTTATAGGAAAATCTAAGCCTAGAACCTGAAAAAGAGGCACCAAAATAATTACTCCACCTTGGCATACAAGAACACCTGAGAGTATTGGTCTGAATAATGAGCTATCAACAGTATATCAAAGCTGAGAACTAATCTATGGCTCCAGTGCATGGTTTGCAACCCTTCGCATTTTTTCCTTATTTCTGTATCAAATTTACTTTCCACAATGTTTTGGTGTGTCCAGCATCTTCTGTAACTGCTGTTATTTTAATACCATTCCAACAATTTTTTTTTTTTTTTTTTTACCAGATACTATGAATTTGATACAAGAATTGCTGATTTGAGAGGGTACTTTACTGAGGTTCAATGCTAGAATACAGAAGGGATGTTGGGGAGTTCCATTAGAAAACAATGAAGTAGCAAGTGTGATGGCAACAGTGTCGTATTTTTAATCTCCATTCCCCGATATTTAGTCGTCCTGAGGCCAGTGGCAACCGTGAATTTTAACCTTTACATCATAGTGTACGTGTATTTCAAAGACAACGTTGAAAATACACCTAATAGAGCAAGTCAATACAGATTAAACAGTACGGACGACAGTATTTCCTCATCTTACTTTTGGATATCAGGAATTTGTTAACTGTGAGATAAGAATTAATTAACAAGTGACAGGATTTATTTGTTAAGAACTTCATTATTACGTATCTCATTTAAGAAAAAACCCTCTACCTTTCAGTGCATTTCAACTCTATCACCACTTACAGAATTTTGGGGTCTCTATATTTCTACTTCAACCACTACTCCTTCAGTTACTATTTTCCACAAAAGAAAATTATGGATACCCACATGCCATATAAAGAATATAAAGGCTTCTCCCGTCTTCACATCCTAACGTTTGTACCATAAATGCTATTTCCCATTATTGCTGTTTTTGAGGTTTCAATACTCTCCCCCTCCCCCCCTCAATACACATATTTATGACACTTGAAGTAAACTAGTCTCTTCTCGTGTACAAATTGCACTTTTCAATCCAAAAATCTGTTCTTGTATTCTTGAAAACCCTGTTGTTCGTCATTTTACTTTTATAATTTTGTGACACCAGATCAGAGTTCACAAAAAGTAACCTTGCAACTACAGTTTCACCTAGCATTTAGTATATACACAAGTCAAAACCGCAAATGAATACATGAATATGTAGATATTGATAGAGTAATGATACCAATTGACTACCATGTAAACAGTACTTTTCAGATGATTAATATTTTCAGTTGCCATGAAGGCTCAAACCTTTCACTTAGTGATATTTACAATTACTTCCTAGGATAAAATTTACGTCAAACAGAGTTTGCTTTTTCTTTGAGTTACTGATTTTTTTTCATCACAGACTTCAATCGAAAACTTTTCTCAATGATTTTCAATTATCTGTATGGAAGAGACATTTTACAAATTTTTATAATTAACTGCTAGAATATTCTTCACGTGTCCATACGGATATTTAAACAAAACTCACTGTTCTTTTCTGAAAATAGCGTGAACGTTAAATAAAATATCCACATATAGTAAAACGCATGAATAGGAGGCACATCGGGACTTGAGTACTTGTCCAACGTTTGGGAAGGCTAGGACATAATGAGAATGCAAGGAGGGCTGGAAATTGGAAAAGTGTCCGTTAAGGAGGGTTTACTAAAGAAATAATTTTAAATTGAAACTGCACCAAACTAGCTAATTTACAAATACACGCCTCGTAAAGTGTTGCCTGCTTTTTAAATGAAAACATTGTAAAAGAAAAAATAGGTCACACCAACCTCTACTATATCATCAAAGATCTCGGTGGGTGGCATCAAGGCAAAGTGTTTTCTTCTGCCTCGAAATTCTGAGTTCGATTCCGAATGGTATTGTAAAGCGCTGAAATTTTTTTACTGCATCGTCATATTAGGTTCAATCACCTGACCGCAGCAGCGTAGCTATTTAGAACTCTCGAAGAAATTTAATCA
>QLNU02015359.1:56639783-56668975 GCA_006491805.2 Dysdera silvatica | reverse complement strand
TTGGTGTGTGGCTTTGATTTGTATGGACTGCTCATCTAACTCAGTTGTTGATGAAGCTTGTGGTGAAATCCGTCACAACAGTTTAGTAGACAAGTATGAGCAGTTATTGGTGTAAAATGGGAATAAAATGAAGTGCAATTAAACATTAAATTGGATTAAAAATAACGTACAAGAGTCATCCAGAAAGTAACGACAATTTAGCTGTAATAAATTAGAAAAAATTCATATAATTGGTTTCTCTTACATATGTGAACTTTACTTTACTTTCCCACAGAATCACCTCCTTCATTTAAGCATTTGTTGTATTTGTCCACAAGCTTTAGAATCCTCTCATCATACTTGGTTGCCGCAAGTCCATTAAGCCAGTTGTTCTCCGCATTCTTGGTTTTGTTATCACTTCTCATTTTTTACTTGGAAAAATTGTGTCAGAATGCCTTGAATACCACAAAATTTGTGCACGATTAGTTCCTTGGCAATTGACTGGTCAACACAAAAGCAAGAGGATGGGTTTAGCACTGGCAATTTTGATGCTAGTATAACCCTAGACCTCCTGAACATATTTGGATGGAAGGTTTTTTAAAAGCCCACTTTATAGTCCGGACCTTGTTTCCAAGCAACTTTCACCTATAAGCTGAAAGAATTACTAGGTGGAAAAAGTTTTGAAAGTGATAAAAACGTCATGAGTGCCATGAACAGCTGCTTTAATGGACTGACTCCAGACGAGTATGATGAGGGGATTCTAAAGCTCATGGACAAATAGAACAAATGATTAAATGAAGGAAATAATTATTTGGAGAAGTAAAGCAAGATTCATTTATGTAAAAGGAATTAATTATTTGAATAAAAATATTTTTTAATTTATTACAGCCGAACAGCTGTTACTTTCTGGGACCCTTGTATAATAACATGAAATAGTGAAAAATTAAAATAAAAAAATTTAAAGCAAGAAATAATTAAAAAATGAAGGAAGTTAAGTAAAATTTTAAAATATTAAAAAAAAAAGTATTAGGTATATGAGGATGTAAACGGTTTTTTATAGAACAGTAGAAATAAATGCTCTCATTCAAATATTTGATGGATAAACTGCCACGACAGAAAATATGAAAAGCTTCCAGGAAATTAAGGTTCGAAGGTAAGGACAAATTAGCAATGAGGTAGAGAATAGAAGAAACGAATCCACAGTTCAATTTTTAGGAATTCTTGGCAACGGTTGATTTATGGAAGTCATGTTTAGAAATATAGTCTTAGTGTTTTTTTAAATTTGAAGCAAAGTGCATGACATGTTTGTCCAATACAGAAGCACCCAAACTCACATTAATAGAATTATATATTACACAGTTGTCGGTGTCTGGAATCCTGTCTTTTAATTTAGAAAAACCAATCTTATTGATGAGGTATAAAATCACCCAGAATTTAAATTTCCGAAGAATGGAGAAACTCTGGAGTTTTGAAATTAAGATACTGACTCAATTGAGCATACAACAAAACTATTACCTAACAACTGCTACAGGCAAACAGATTTCCTTGCTATGTGGGCAATCCTCTTTCCCTTTTATCCCTTGATATTTACTTGAACTACATTGAGTCCAAGTAATAAACTTGCTCTTTTTCGAATGTTGGTTCAGGTATGTGGATTACATCTTTGCTATCATAACCAACCTTTCTCAAGATCTCATCCAGACTGTAGATACCCACAACTCAATAGATCTGTACATACAATTCATGTTTAAAAAAGTAAACGTTTCGGACGTTCTTGTTACTCATGCGGTTACAAGTTTTGAAACCTGTGTTTACAGGAAGCCAAACTGTATTCACCTGCCACCATCTGCTCGTTAAACACATTCGTATTCGCGAAAGATGAATACTTTCTACAGGCTCATCTCCGATACTTCGAAATTGTCTTCTTCACAACAAGCATTGGATAGTGAACTGTTACCTAATGATGACAGATTTTTCCATCTAAACAACTGTAAATGACTTATTTTTTCTATAAGTGTAACTGTTTGTGAACTTTTCTATCTAAATATACCTTGCAGAGTCTATCTCGCCTACAGAAGCACTTCAATGATGTAACATTTCAAAATAATATATCATCATACATTTCAGTAAACATGTTTTAATAACACTGGCATACACAGAAAGTTTACAAGGGGGGGAGTTACTGAACCACAACTCAATACATGTATATACAAAATTATACCATAATGGGGAGCATTATGACCTCCCTGATGCATGTCCAGAGCTTGGCAGTACAGAAAATACATGCATTTGGAATAAGTATTTTTGATACATTTGTATTTTGCATCAAAATACAAATTTCTAAGTATTTTACATTGAAAATAGAGATTTTGTCATATTTATATTTAAAAAATACATTTAAGTCTGAAAATACATTCAGTTAATAATTTTTAACTTTCAATTCTGGCCATTTGACTAAACAGATAATACTCAGAGGTTGATTTCATGATCAGTTTAAGTAGGTAGTACAAGTAACGTAACGTGGGAGAGGGGCCATAGAGGGGAAAACCCCTGGGTGCAAAATTTCAAAAGGCAAAAAAAAGTAGCAATAATAAAAAAATTATAGCAGATAGACGACAATTGGGAGACAAAGATGGACATTTTCTCATCCATACTCAGAAGATAAAGAACACCGCGCTCGCTTAACAGACCACTTTGGCAGTAGTCAAATCACCAACTTCCTGCTTAGATATCGGAATGGATTAGAAACAGCTTCAAATGATTGAAAACTATTGAATGAGGTGCCCAGGGGCTATTCGGATAAAAAGCCAACCAGATGCCTGTGTAAATTTCTGTTCTCCTGGAAAATATAATCAAGTGAAACTCAGTATTAGAATGTAACCACTTATCTGCTAAATATTGGTATATAGATTTCTTACGGAAGTAAACTCAACTGCCCCAAGGTGTGCCCCATTAAGTACTTGACTGACAGATTGGTGAGGATGTTTTCATAGAGCCCAACTGACTTATTATGAAAAGGAAGAGTTGAAAGTGACCCATGAGAAAATGCAAATAGCAATTCGTGTGTGGTTATGTCACTACGGTGATGCTTATGTTAAGTTTTAAAAATTAAAACTCGAGAGATCTCGCATTCTCTGAAAATGTCTTTTCGAAGTTAAGTTCTTAAAAAATTATCTTAAAATAGACGCTCTAGCCGAATGGTTTCGGTGACTGAGAATTATGATGTTCATCTGTTTTACGTCTAGGGTTTACATCTAATGCCGTAACGCGGTCGATTTCAATAGCATCCCACTTATGAACACACAACTAATTATAAATCATATTACTTTTATTATACCACTGCTTTATTTAAATTAACATGCAGAATTAAGAATACCGTTTGTATGCCAATGCCTAACATTGCATAATTATGATGTATACATATGTTCAATTGCCAGCAATGGTCATCCTTATTAAAATAAACGTTGCGAGTTGAAGATCCCTGCTTTAACTGTTCTTATTGGATTATAATGTGTGCATCATAGGGGTAATTTGCCTCTAACTGTTATCTTCAGATTTAATATATATTTATAAAACCATAATTGAAAAGGAGTGGAAAGTTGAAAAATAAATTAAAATTTTATAGTTTTTATATTATATTTTTATAATAAATAAAAGACATTTTGTATAAAATGTTGACTTCCTCACCACTTTATGTGCTTGTTTCAAATATATTTATAATACAGTTTTTCTAAGCCACTACAGTGCTAACTTTGACATGAATATCGCTGACGATAAAGTTGCACTTTATTCGATATTTCATTGGACTTTTCCAATTTATTTTTAAATGATTATTTTTTCTATTTATTTAATTTTTTTTACTATTATAACAAAGGACAAAGTCTTAGATTTTTGCTTTTAAATCCTCGTTAGATCAAGAGGGGCTCTTAGCTCTCCCCACACCTTCAAATTCAAATCATTCTGCTGTTAGTGTCTCATAACCTTAAATTCGCCATCAGATATACATATATATATATGGTCATAAGACTAATTATACACCACATGGCACATATGGTTAGTCTTGATGGCAAGGACCAAAAAAATCGATTTCATTTCTTATCAAATATTTTTACAATTGTAAATGTGAATTTACAAACAATGTGAAATGATTGTGACATATGGACATATGAAATTATGTTGACATATTATGGAATTATGCGATTATATATTACTATGAAATTATGATAATATAGTTAAGGTAATGAAAGTATTAAGCCTAATTTAGACTACCCAAGTGCATTAATGACAGGTAACAACAAACCTTTAGCAAATGTAATTTGTATTTTCAAAAGGTATTTTGCATTTTGTATCGAAAATACAAATTTCTATGTATTTTGTTTTGAAAATACAAATTTCTAAGTATTTTAATAGTTCAAAAAACCACCCTCTCAACCTTTGATTTTGTTTTCAACTTATCACGTGAATAATACTTGAAAGAAACAGCAATGCACGCACACACACACACACACACACACACACACATGTATTTACAGTAAATTATTTCACTAGAAGCACTCTATGTAATTTCCTAGTGAAAAACAGTCTTTACTTGTGTGAAATGTGTATTAGCTTTTCAGCTGAGAAATCCAAAGACATGCTCGTATCAACCATAAAAAAACACAAATATTATTTGTTCGATTCTAGTTACTTGAGTAACATATATATATAAATATATATATATTATAATCTTCTGAAGAAATCAAGGATAGTTCAACCTATCTCTGAGTTCGTCTCAAACCTAGGCCCTGAGTTAATAAACGTACTAAAAAAGAAATAAGCTTTCTTATTATTTAATGAGAACATTAAAATGTAAGAAATAAAAGCAATTGTCACATATATGCAAACATTTCTAAAAGTAAGATTTTTTTCATGTTTAACGTTAATACTTTACTTGTAATGTAGGTAAACGTTGTTTAAACACTGACTACTTAAGTACAATGCCTAAAAATTTATCAAAATTCTATTAAAAAGAAACAGAAATGATTTAAGCTATGAAACAAAAATTAAAAGACAGTGAAAAAATATATAAAAATTACAAACGTATCTAAGTGATTTTAATAACACATAGTATGAACCAGATATTTTTTGCTTTTCAAAATTAATTTCATGACGAAAAATATTTATAAGCACACTTTTAAATTTCTTTGGACAGATTTAAGCAAGCAATAATTTTTTCATCAAGTCAAAATGTTTCTCCCATTTTTGTGTAAGAACAATGCTTCTAACATATCAAGGTTATACACATTCTTGATTCATCAAGCTCTCTGACATCATGTTTTTTTTTTCTTTATATGTTTTAAACCTACACACGATGGCAAGGCATGTGATAGTTCAGATCCAATCTGCGAGTGAAGGTGGAAGAACATACAGTACACTTGAATTGTCCTTTCTGGGTATGGGTAAGCATATGCTGCCGTAAGTTGGTCTTCAAGGCAAAAGCTCTGGCACAAATATCGCACTTGAATGGACGTTCTCCTGTATGAACACGAATATGTTGTGCAACATTAGCTTTAAAATTTGAATTATAGGAACAAAGAGGACAGCCATAACGTCCAGTAAAAAGCTTTTGTGGTAGAGGTGCAACAGCAGAATTCAATCCAACAAAAAAGTTACCTGCAAAATAAAAATATATTTCTTTTTTATCAACCAATAAGAAATTTTGATACAAACTGTAATAAAAATACTCTTACATTTTTTTAAGCAGTTTTTTTGCTCATCACTGTTTGCTATCTGCTTTTGATTCAATAGCATTCACCAATAACAGACCATGCGATTTTCCTTTTTCCTACTGTTTGCGAGTTTTACCGCACAAGGGCTGTAAGGGTCAGGCTGTGCCAGGCTCTACAGTTTTCTAAGGAATCCGAACCGCTTGTGGCCTAGGAAACCAACCTCCAGACAACAGTGAGCAGTTGTTTGGCGAGCATTTTGTTCATTTGCTTTTTTGCACAGTCAGCAGCCGAACGCAAGATAATGGCATACTGAGCGAAAGTGTTACCATTGTACTACTGCCTGTTTTTGTACCGTAAAAACGAACCTTAAAATAGATAGAGTCGAGAACCTCCAAAGAAATAATTTCCAAATCTCCCATTAAAATCGGTTAAAAGAAAGAAAATAAAAAACGTAAAGAAAATACATAAAGCAACACAGTGCCATGTGAAACGTAAAGCATTTCAAATCGATAATAAAAAAATTCATAAATAATTGATAATAGAAATGCATTAATAATTGATAATAAAAAATGCATACACAATGGATAATAAAATACATTTGGAAACTTTGTGTTGCTTCTGGATTACAAGTATAGCCCACAATATGAAAAAATGCTCATCACAAGATCCAAAAGTTAGATAAATGCAGCCTTTGATCAACTTGCTTAAAGTAAACTAATTTCCCACCACGCCCACCCTTCCCTACTTCAATTAGTCTAATCAACATTTCAACGCAGCAACATTCTCACACAACATAAACTTGTTACCTCTGATCAGTTTTGATCCCAAAACACTCAAAACATGTTCTTTTGAGCCTGTGCATAACAGTTAATGTCCAAATGCTTGCTGAATAACAGTTAACACGTAAGACTTCAAATCACTATTTAGTGTGATTTCTACAAATAAACAATTATACACTCATGTCCGCAAAAATTGCAAAACCATGAAGAGGCTGAGCAGTGCCCTCTGAACTGATATTTTATCCGTATAGAAAGTGGTAGTGGGACATTGAAAATAGTCTACGGTCATCTGCCATGGAATGGCTTTTTTTTTTTTTTTTAATTCTTATCATGGAAGTGTGTGAAATTAAGTGTTTAATATCCTGCTTTACATCTCACAAAGAAAATTTCTAAATTAAATATACAGCGAAAATCGGTTATAACGACCTTCAAGGGACCGCGAAAATTCGGTCGTTATAACCGATAGTCGTTATAAACGATATATTTTTAAAATCATAGTAGCCTATAGTATAATACACTCTAGAGTTTTATAAATTATTTTGATAGTAAAAAGTATTAAACTTTTTGGTTTCAAAATTAAATAAAAACATAATTATAATGAATTTAATTTCAGTTTATATTACGTTATAGCCAAACTAAGTACATAGTACTTTCTTAGTTTTTTAAATTGAAAAAATTGTAGAAAATACTACTAAAGTATATAATGTAGAAAACAAATGTAATAAATAGTATTTATTATATTATACTAATGACTTCCGAACAGTGCCGGTTTAAGAGTTTTGTGGGTCCTACTCTTAAAATAGAATGGACTCCTAAAGAATATGACCCTCGTGATATTCAATTAATAAATCACTTTTTAAGTTCACTATCTTTAATATTCAGGTTTAGCAGTAATAAAAATTACTCTTACATTTGTAAATAAACAAGATTAGAATAACGCTTAAATTTTGATAACTAATTTTAAATTTTAATAACTAACCCACGTGGTTCTGCTTTATGACTGTCAAGTCGCGTCGTTATATCCGATACGAATTTCCCTACTTAGAATCTACGTAGACTACAAAATCGCCGTCGTTATAGCAGGTTTCGTCGTTATATACGATGTCGTTATAACCGATATATTTAGTATGGAGTAGAATAGCAAACCAAACTTCTTGTAAAAATTCCGTCGTTATAAATGATTTTATATATATATATATATATATATATGTGTGTGTATAATTAAAGACATATATTTATTATGCAATAATCGGACCCTCCCAAAACATTAAAGCCATATGAAGAAATGTAAATTTGAGCTTTATTAACAAGTCTTTTACAACAAAATCTCACTCTTACACTCAAAATATTGACAGTCAAAATACAACTACTTCAATATGAAACGAAAAGCATAAAATAAACATACTGATGAGGATGTTTATAATGACATTTGTATAACCAAAACCAGTAAACCATTAGATAATTATTTTATTGCAAATGAATCATTCACGTTGGAAGATGTATAAACTTGTCAATTTACTAATTATACAAAATATTTGGTCATATATATGAAGAATAAATCAATACATTTTAAAAATCACTGTACTCGCAATAGATGCATTCGTGGTATTATTTTATACTTTACCCTGAGTGGGTAGGTACATCCTGTATATGATCTAACTCGGTGTTTCTCAACCATTGAGCCATGGCCAAGTAAAAAGTTGCAAATATTTCTCTTTGAGTTTGAAATTTTAGTTTTCCAAGTATTTTTCATGAATAAATATTTTATACTTAATAATTTTTGACACCCACTTCTAAGCTCAAGTTAGAGCATTTTTTGTTTAGGAGAAAAAGAGAGGCTGTCCTCATCCGGGATTCAAACCAGGGTCCCCCCCACCCCCGGTTGAGCCTGGAATGTCTTCATGGCTAGATAAACGAAGACAGGAACAACGCTCTCTTTCTCCTTACATAAGGATGCAAGATATTATTACCTTTCTCAGAGATAATACAATTGACATTCTAAGCTCAACAGAGAGGATCCCAGTTCGACTTCAGGATGGGGAAGGCATCGCTTTTGCTCCTAAACAAAAAACACTCTAGCTTGGACTTATATGTAGGTGTCGAAGATTATTAAGTATAATAAATTCACCAATGAAAACTAATGAAAAACTCACCCCGGTGGCTTTGTGTGTTGACCATTATTTGGCAATTGTGTTATCCCTGTGAAGGGTAATAATATCTCACATCCTTATATATGAAGAAATGCAGACCTGTTCCTGTTGTTGTTTATCTAACAGTCAAGAGCGGGTAATAATGTCTTATAGCCTAATAAATATTTTATAGCCAAAATATTCAAAGGAGGAGAATAATTTCCATGAATGTGTTGAAAAGTCTGACACAGAATGCCTAAATAACACCTGTGTAGCAAATTTCATTGACTAAGCTGCATATTTTTAAACATGAAAGTATTCATGAATGATCAGGAATTTTCAGTCATCAAAATCTTTCAACATGTTGATGAAAATTGGCACAAATTAAGTTAATGATGGCAGCTTGACAAAACCACAATATGCTGCAAGATTATGCTAATCCAGCGATTGATAACTACTTTAAATGTAATTTTATATTCATGAACATGTCGCATCATATATGTTAAGTGTACTAATATTCCTTATAATTCTGCCATAATTTATTCTTAATACTCATATTAGTTTATTGCATGAATTTGAAAAACAAATAAGAAGAAAAATTCGTTGAGACCAAACAAGTAAATCTGTTTGGACCAGGCCCTTGTCTCATAAAAAATTAATTTACTGGTCTGTGATTTCACGAATGTTGAGAGAACTACTGATCTAATTTACTCAGTATTCAGGGTTATATACAGATATTTAAAATATTGTAAATTCATTACTTTTTTGCAACAAATAATACAAACCATACTATATCTGCTTGTCCAAGTCAAGACTCAAATTAATCAGCCAGCACACAATTACATAGTAATAATAATAATAATGCTTCCTCTGAGCATGGATCCAGAAATCTTTCAAGGTGGTGAGGCAATTTGACTCAGATTCCTATTTTCAGCCACACGTTCAGTACCTTTCATTTTCCATGATATAATCCCGGCTCAAGAAGGACGATCGCCCCAGTTCACCCTCCCAACTTGGATTCGCCAGTGGCTTCCTCAAATCCATAATATCAGACAAGATGAAAAATTTCATGTACATGGATGTTTCTCATCAAGGTATCAGTCCTTCACATTTAACATTTTTATTTTGTTTATAAAACAAATTAAAGGATAAGAACGCCGTTTCATCCCATTGTGTTTATTAGAATAATGAATGCAAAAATTTATTTATTTATATTTTTTTTTTAATCGGAAATCACGGTTCAAATTCAAATATTTATAAATTTCTTCACCGCAGGTTTTTTTTTAAAGCTTTCACCTTGCTAAAAACACACTAATGTATTTTTTTTCCAAGTTCAACGGCAAAAAAACTTCCCAGTCATTTATTAATGAACTTTCTAATTTCGAAGGCTTATGAATGGTGAATTTAGAATATCTCTTTTTATTTTGAGAGGTATGAGGGAGCTTTCTCTATCAAATACTGTTAGCATTATCGGATTAGATTTTAGCCATCATAAATTGTTCTTGTTTTTTGGGGACTGGCAGAATCGAGGCAAGAATATCATGCCCTGAATCAGACAGTATAAATAAATTTCTTATAACACGCATATTTACTTACTTAACACATTCCTTACAATTCTTTATTTCTCACTCTTCAATATATGGCACATACATGCACCCTGTTAAGTTTAGACATAATTTTGATCTGCGAACTCAGAAATTACTTTGCCTTAAATTTCTTAAGCCATGAACAAAACACTCATGATACTGCAGAGATCTTTTACGAGTGAACTTTGCAAGACAAATATTACACATCAATGAGTTTTTACCAGTATGGATTAACAAGTGTTGGTTTAAGTGAGCTTTTTTTGAAAAATTTTGTAGGCAAAACCTACACTTAAAGAGACGCGCTTGTGCGTGGGTGTTCATGTGTCTCTGTAAGTTACCCTTGTAAATAAACCCTTGGTGACATATATTGCAATAAAAAGGATGTTTCTCTGTATGAACACGACTATGACGGGTGATATCAAATCGGAACTTTGAAGCATACGAGCATGCAGAACAGCTGTAACTTCCATCTTCAAGCTTTTGTGTAAAGATTTCTACTTCAGAATTCAGTCCAATAGAAATTTCACCTAGAAAATAAAAAAATATTTAGCTTTTTTTTCTCACCAATTAAATAATTTTTACACAAACTGAGAACTAAAGGAGAGAAGAAGAATTTAGCATGTATTTTTTGCTTTGCTTTTAGTGCTTCATATGAGACAATTTTTGATCATCATCAGTTTCTAATGAAATGAGTGTTCTTTCTCTTATGCCATTGCCAAATGAATCTTAACAATGTTTTCCAACGTTGCTGCATAACTAAAATTTAGCAACTCAAAAACATCATACAAAAGTAGAGCAAACACTGCCAAAATAGAAACAGCGAAACTGTTATAACAAACATCAAGGGACCAGAAGATTTTCTTTGTTGTAGCCATTATTCAATACAACCATATATATTGTACATTAAATTAAACTAACGAAAATTGTTCGTTCATTATGGCTGCGAGTTCGTGATTTCCATGCTCATCATAACTGCTAGTTGTGACATATGAGGAGGTATCCCAAATTGTACTTTCATTACATATTATAATCAATAACTTACCGAAAACTAAAAAAAATTTACCACTGAAGAAAATATGATCATTAAAACTTTATTAAAGTATTCACAATAACACAAGTCAAGTTCCTTCAACTGAAATAAAATAAAAGCCAATGCTTCTTTAAAAAATCATCAGGAACAGGATGAAGAGCTTAATGTGAACTTCGAAGCATACAACATTCATGAAAAATCATGATTCTTGAGAATTAAACACAGCCCAGCAGAGACAAAGTAAAGTGTCAAGTAGAATAAATGCCTGTCGGTAATATATACAGTAGAACCTCCATATAACGAAATGGATGGTTCCATGAAAAAAATTTGTTGTATAGAAAATTCGTTTCATGGAAACATGGATATTCAGGACAATATGATACCACAATTAAAATCCCATTTTTCAGTTAACGACTGTTTCTCATAAATAACATTCAACCATTTAAAAATGTACGTTTTTAAATGTGAAATATACATGCATATAAAAAAAAAAAAAAGAGAGTTGAAAAATTCTTACCTTAAAATGAAAACGTATTTAATGCTTCTTTCATACACATTCATGCTTTTGTAGAAAAATTTCTAACATCCTGCTGCACAACAAATGGTGATGTTGATTCATCGTAAATATGTTAACACTCCTGTGGGAAATTTGCAAGGTCTGGATTTCTAGTATTCAAACGAGCAAAAAAAGCGCGACAAAATAACACTGTAACCTGGCGATACTTCTTTTTTTCCTCCTGTTGAGTTACAGACATAGGTGAATCAGAATCGCCTTTTTCTGTTACATCTAATTTTTGATGTTTCGATTAATGTAATATTAAGTGATGTGTATACGAAATCCTGTTGTATTGTATATAAGATCACATCATATTAAATTGTTTGTACATTTTTTTTTTTTTTTTTTATTTTTTTTGTGACTATTTGTAACATAATGTGTATGTACAAATTAAATGTAATTTAAAATTTTTGTCCCACTTAGGCAATGTAAATTACTATTAATTTCTTAATTTGAGATCCGTTCTTCGAGATTTAGCTCAATTAAGCAGAATCTGCTGTGTGTGTGTGCATATATATAAAATAATTCAATATTTGTTTTGCCAATGAAAGTACCAAAAAAAAAACAAAATGTGTCCTTTCATTGTAGAAGGAATATCAGTGTATTTTATGAATCACAAAGAAATTATATTCATTATGTGAAATAATCAAACACTCACCAAAGATCAAACAAATGCTATACAAAAAAATCCACTAGTGAACGAAATATAATCATTACAAACTGCATTAAAATGTCTAGAATAAAATGAAATATGATAGAACCCTCATCTTTGATCAAAATTAACTAACTTTCAAAAAAAACAAAAAATTAAACTAATTTTCAAAATTCAAAGCACAATGAAAAGCAATAACTACTTAAATGAGATAGCTGCTGGAGTTTGTAAACTTAGAAAGTATAATTATATTGCTTAGTCACAAGTCGAGAGGCCCTTAATCTAGAGATCTATACACCTGTTAATCTGCAAATTCTGCACAATAATCTACCTGGTCATAACAAGAATATTGAATTAAGGATTTAAAAAAGTGACTAGAATATGTGGTTACTCGATGAGAACGTTAGGATAGCCAAAAAGAAACAAGATTTAACATATATGTACACTAACGTTTTTAAGCTTAAGACTCTTTCACATTTAACACTAAAAATCTTAAGTAAAAAAATCTTGAGTAAAAATTACTCTATGCATAAAAGAGTAAACTACGGAAATGTGGTAGGACACCTGTATATAATGAAGAACTTGGGACTAACAAAATGCTCGCTATATCCATTTTGGAATTTTAAATTTTAAACTTTAAAATTGAAGTCTGTATCAATAACAGACATACATGAAGTATACATATAATAATATTCACTTTGAATTTACTTAAAATTTAATGAACATATTATATTACCCAGTGGCGTAGGCAGAAAGTTCATAAGGGGAGGGTTATAGGCTTAATGGGAGGGGTTACAGAGCTACAACTCATATATTCCTATGTTAAATATACAAAATTTCATTGCGATCGGGGCTACGCCTCTGATATTAATTATCCCTTGAATTTTAGTGTAATAAGCTAAATAAAAAAAAATAATAAATAAACATATATATATATAAAGGAACTGATATAAGTAATCATTTATACAAGTCAAACACTACGCAGATTAAATTAAGAAACAATTTTTATTAACATTTTTTAGGCGTAGTAATATGAACGCCGATGTTATGGCACAGTTAGATGGTCAAACGTTCGTAAAGAAAGGAATGTTTTTTGCGTCTGGTGGGGCACGATCCCATGACCTTCTGCAATCTGGGGAGGCACTCCGATCGTGTCCTACCACATGCAGATGAAGCATTTTTTCTCTTTCTGAACGTTTCACATTTAACTATGCCATAACATCGGTGTTACTATAACTATGCCTAAAAAACACTGATAAAAATTGCTTCTTAATTTAATCTGCTTAGTGTTCGACTTGTATAAATATATCTGCTGCAATGAGCTTTTCGATGAATTTAATACCAATCTCTTCGCAATTTCAGAAAACATGTTTTAAACACTTAATTAAGGGATTGAGTGTTTGTCGTCATCCGTTACTCATTTGGTAAGAGCACCTGCCTGGATAGAAGGTGGTGGGATTGTTCCCCACCAGATGCAGAAAACAAAAATTATGAACGTTTCACCAACTAACCATGCCATAACATCGGCGTTAACATTATGACGCCTAAAAAACGTTGATAAAAATTGTTTCTTAATTGATAATCACTCCTAAAATAAACTTTATTTTTTAAGAGATACACAAAAAATGGTCAACAGTTTTTTTATTCATTTTATAGTATCTATGATCATTACAGTTTCTTCATAAAAAATATACCGCATTAAATACATAATCATCAGCGTTTCAAAAACAGTGCATTTACTGTGGACTTCTCTTGCTGTGTATTTTGGAAATGACAAGGGTTCACAGAAATTCTCGGATTTCAAATTTTCAAACTAGAAAGTTTATTTCATCAGGTTCTCAGTTCAAAAAATGTCCCTGAAACAATTATATATATATATATATATATACTACATTTAAAAACTCTTGCCATTTGTTACACATTAAATCTGGAATCTGAGAAAATCTTGTTCACTGAAAATATTAGACTGCATAGCATTTAAGTTTTACTGTTTTGGCTCTCCGGTGTATATATATATTGTTATTAGTTAATGTTGGAAATGTCTTATTTTGCATAACATATCAATTAAACTTTATCATAAGAATGTATATAAATGAAAAATGACCACTATATTGGTTTTACTACTATTCACAGTTGGACTTTGAACACATGATCTGCAATCAGGGTAATCTTACTATATAATACTTATCTAGTAACACAATAGTTATCTATCTGTATTACTGTTTCGAAACTTTTTTTTCCACTTCTGTGACTTTTTTACAAAAAAGTCTCTAAAATTTAGGATTTTCTCTGCAACCGTCCCATAGGTTTTGCATTTCCCCCCATGAAAAAATCCACCCTAGATAAGTTAGATCCTATCTTATAAGTCCCTAGAAAAGTTTGTCTACATTTAGGGCAGTATCACTCCATAATAGATGTTACCACTACCAACTGAATTGGCCAATGTATACACACATTTCTTACAATTTATATTCAAATATACACTGAAAGGATAAATTATTATACATATTGGGTAGGAACATGCAAATCAGCATGAGAATGTCCTATCAAATGGCAGCATAAAGTTTACATGATTTTGAGTAGTATTTTATATATATATCAAAGCTTCGGAAATCAAGAATTAGAATTTCATCATGGATGAAAGCAATTTTACTAGTGATTCCAATCATGGGCAAATTATAAGTGAAAGAAAGGCTTGATGTTTGATTACTAGTATTTCATCTAGAAAAAAATTAGGGTTGAACGAAAGGCCTGCCAAAGCGTTATTTTTTTTGGCACTCTACATACATGGATACATTGAAACGATACAGAAGCTTGTCGATTTCTAATTTTTTACACACGTACACTGTTACACAGAATGCGTTAAAGATAAGGGCAAGGCAAGCCTATCACAACAGAAACACAATTATTAAAATAATGAGAATTTGACCTGAAAAATACGTGGAACCGCTAACGTTTATCGCAGTAGTCCGTGGTTGAAAATCTACAAACCTAGTAACAGTGCTTTATTTACAAATATTCGTCAGCAATCTTATTTTACCAAAACAACCAGTGTTATTACAGAAATGAAATGTTGGAGTACAAAATTTTTATAACTCAACAAATTTAGTCATGCATTTTGGATTCTAATATAGGAATTTGAATTGTTATCGGAGAAGGGTGGTGCATTATTTTCTGAGGGCTGGGCGGGACATTTAGGCACAAGGGAAGTTAAGTTGAAGGGCAGGGTGCTTAACAGATTTGGCAGGGCATTGCAGCCTTCTATTTCACTTTAGATGGAACTCTAGCTTACAGCAACTACAACACTTTTGGGGATTTCATGTTATACAGTGGCATTTTACCAAGACCGTGAAATTTGAAAAAACCATGATTCAAAAAGAAGCAAGCTATTCATTCTCAAAGCAAGCTTAGACTATCACACACATTATCAGATAATAAAAAAATCCTTCGAGACAGACCACTTCAGGATTTGATGCGCATGCATCAACAAAGCTATACACAAAGACTATTCACCATATCATCACAAAAGCAGGTTATTACAGCTGACGTCTATATTGCCTCCTTATACTGACTGTAAAACATGGAACTATGAGGCTTCAGTTCACAAAACTCCTTAAAATTAGACAGTAGATAACTGGAAGCATATTGGCTAGTCAGACGAATCAACATTACAACTTCGTAGTATTAAAGGGAGAGGGCGAATGTAATGGAAATCTTATGAAACTACAAATCCCTGAGGCTTTTCTGGTAGGTGGCTGAAGTGTAACAGTTTAGGAGACACTTTCTTGAGAATCCTTAGTGCAGTGTTTCTCAAACTTCGGTCACTTACAGACCACTTTAAGCATTCCTGTATTTATCGTGAACCATGGGGGGTGGGGATTTCTGCCCCTTTAAAATACGTCTTGCCTTAAATTAAGTCGCGAACTGTGGTTAATAATATTAAGCCCTACTTAGCCACAATCGTACTGATCCCCCAACCGCCTCTCCCAAGAAAAGACATAACCAAAGTAACCCTCGATTTATTGGCAGGCTTATATAGGCTACATATAAAAAAAGCTCCGGCGGGAAAGATTTATTTGTCCCTTGAAATATAATTTGTAGTTAATCTTAGCTCGTTTTGTGGTAAATTTTAAGTTTTTTATTTTTATTTTTTCCTTAGAAAAAGCACCACCTTCTGACTGAAAATCTCTAAAATCTCCGATCAAGTTCTTAAAAAAATATGGGTTGGTGGCCAAACCCACCTGAAACAAAATAATTTTTAGAATAACACTATTTGATAAAGAGAGTGTCAGTTACGATCTTATTTTGTCAAATTTACAATGAAAATGACATCATTAAATTAGTTAAATAATAATAAGCAATGTAGACAGCAAGGGTGTATTTAGAGGATTCAAATCTTTCACGAAACACCGAAAGGTAAGGTTTATGACAAGCAATGTTTACGAGAAATTCCATAAATCTCACCCGAACCCAAATTCTAGCTACGTCGGCAATTTTTCTTTTCTGGAATTTGGTGATGATCCTGCAGACTAAACTTTCAGAAACACTGCCTTAATGTCTCTCATACCTGTGAAAACCTCAGTTACTGACTCAAGCTCTGTAGTTGTATATTCCAGCTCATCATTTACACTCTTATATCATGACTTTATCTCTAGGTAATGATGCTATTTTCCAACAAGATAATGCCATCATTCATGAGTAGTATGAAACTGGTTTCAGGAGCGTTCCAGTCAGTTCACAACATCCGGCTGACCTTCCGAACTTCGCCTCATCTCAGTCCACTTAAGAACTCATGGGATTGACTGGAACACTCATTTCAGAACTGTGACCCATCACCCTGGATACTTTACGATAGATACTTTTGGAATTAGAATAATAATAATATGCAAAGTATCAAGGAAAGTAATTACATAAAAAGGTTAAACACTGGTAAAATAGTAAAGTAGATCACCCAAGCTTTTTGATGAAGTGTCAGCCACTGTACTTCATCAGCAGTAATGACTATGAAGTGTCACTGTCTCTTTTTATATATAATTTTAAATAAGAACAGTTTTGACAAAGAACAAGTGCTGACAATCCTGAAAGCTAAAGTTATATATTTTGCTAGTTTACCAGTGTTTAACCTTTTGTATGTAAAAATATACTTCTGGACTGCTGGGTGGCACATTCTCAATTCTAACATCTGATTCAATCATTAGTGCATTGTGGTGTAGTTGCTGTCATTCAAGTTATTAAAGGTGGACCAACAACTGACTAGACAGGTAGGTATAATAACATGTCTTTTCAATGCACACATGCATTTTTATCATTATATTTTATAGCAAAAGAACTGTTAAGGTCATTGTTACATTTTTTTACTTATTTCTTTACCTTTAATACAACGTAAATAGCTTGTTAGATTTAAATATGGTTTTGATTCAGCAAACTTAAAAATCAGGTTGACCTTCATTTCTTAAACTATGCATATGAAACACATGATGCTGCAGGGAATCTTTACGAGTGAATTTAGTAGAGCAAATATAACACTGGAATGGTCTTTCTCCAGTATGGGTCAACATATGTTGGTTTAAACTTGTACTCTGAGTAAATTTTTTGGGACAAAATCTACATTTAAAAGGACGTTCGCCTGTGTGCGTACGCATGTGTCGCTTTAAACTGTCTGCCATAGTAAAAGCATGATGGCAAATTTTACAATGAAATGGACGTTCCC
The DNA here is from genome assembly GCA_006491805.2 of Dysdera silvatica. NCBI lineage: Eukaryota > Metazoa > Arthropoda > Arachnida > Araneae > Dysderidae > Dysdera > Dysdera silvatica. Next base: position 56,650,846 of record QLNU02015359.1, on the reverse strand, counting down.
GTGTATGAACACGAATATGGCGGGTCACATTAGCTTTGAAGTCTGAAGTATAGGAACACATGGAGCAGCTGTGTCTTCCATCTAAAAGCTTTTGCGCAAAAGCCGCCATGGCAAAATTCAATCCAACAGAAAATGTATCTAAAAAATAAAAAGGTATTTCAGTTTTGGCAGCATTTAAACAGTTTCGACACAAACTCAAAATTAAGAAGAAAAAAAGAATACTCCTGAACCCGTTTTTCTTTGCTTGAATGTTTTATATTAGTACTTATTCACAAAGATAATTTCCCAACAAAAGAAGGGATATTTTTTTATGTAGTACTACCTTCAGTCAAATTTGAACATTACATATTTTCACAAACAGCAATGTAACAAACACATAGGAACTGAAAAATAATATCATAAACACATGGAATAAATATGAGCAAGAGAAACAGAGGTTATATTAAAACTTGCTAGAATGCATGCTATGTGAAAACGAAAATATAGAACAGTTTAAGAAAAATACTTAAAATAGGACAGACTAACATTTGCATTTTTAAGGAAATTTAAATGATATGCTAAGATGTCAATACGTTATGAATCTCCACATTGTAAATTTATAACATAAATCAGATTTTTTTTTTTAAACAGCCTGACAGGATTCCCAGACTACATAATATAGTAACTGTGTTATACAATAATTTTTGCCACCCACGTTCATATAGCTCAAACTAGAGCTTTTTTTATATTTGGAGAAAAAGAGGCGCGGTCCTCATCCTGGGTTCGAACCAGGGTCCCCGCATTGAGCCCGCGGTGTCTTGACCTACTAGACGAACGAGGACAAGAACAAATGCATTTTTCTCCGTATATGAAGATGTAAGATATTATTACCCTTCACAGGGATAACACAATTGCCAAATAATGGTCAACACAGAAAAGCCTCAAGGACAAGGTTTTTGTGAGTTTTTCGTGAGGGAATTTATTATACAATAATTTTTGCCACCCACACACATTTAGCTCATTAGAGCTTTTTTGTTTTTGGAGAAAAAGAGGGATAATATCTTGCATCCTTATATACGAAGCAAAATGCATTTATTCTTGTCCTTGTTTGTCTAGTAGGTTAAGACACCGCGGGCTCAACGCGGGGACCCTGGTTCGAATCCAGAATGTGGACGGCGCCTCTTTTTCTCCAAAAACAATAAAGCTCTAGTTTGAGCTAAATATACGTGGGTGGCAAAAATTATTGTATAATAAATTCCCCCACGAAAAACTCACAAAAATCTCGCCCCGGAGGCTTTTCTGTGTTGACCATTATTTGGCAATTGTGTTATCCCTGTGAAGGGTAATAATATCTTACATCCTCATATACGGAGAAAAATGCGTTTGTTCTTGCCCTAGTTTGTCTAGTAGGTCAAGACACCGCGGGGACCCTGGTTCGAATCCAGGATGGGGAAAGCGTCTCTTTTTCTCCAAAATTACATAAGCTCTAGTTTGAGCTGTAATTAAAACGTGGGTGGCAAAAATTATAGTATAATAAATTCCCCCACGAAAACTCACAAAATTCTCGCCCCGGAGGCTTTCTTGTGTTGACCATATTTGGCAATTGTGTTATCCCTGCGGAGGGTACTAACATCTTCCACTAGTGAATTTCACAAGCCTTATATTTTGGTTTATAACAGAAACACTTTGTAAGTATTGGAAATGATGAAATTGAAGTCTACACGCATGTACAAAATGGTGGTTCATCTAATAACGGTGATGTCCCTAAACGCTTATAGATCTATTTTAGATATATAGATTTTAGACTATAAATGAATACTTAGTGAAGGTCTTAAAACCAGGCTCAGTTTGCAAAGCATTTGATTCACTTCGATTTGAATTGATGACCCAATCTAATCTACCGAACTTGCAGTGCCTACCTTGCACAAGCTCTTCATTGAGAGGCCAATTGCAACGATCATCTTATATGGTGTACATACGCTCTACCGTGTTGAATGAGGACGATCCACTAGACCCAACAGATTTTGGATGGACCACCAGTAATGATGACTCATCACTCACACCGGACACTTGTATTGGTGAGTTACCAGAACATGTGAGTATTACCTGTTATTGCAAGAGCTGTCATGTGAAACGATGCCAGTGCCTTAAACCATTGTGTGTTGTACGTCCTTTTGCAATGTAAATAGACTTGTGACAGTGACAAACATATTAAGCAATGAAAATTAGTACTAAATTGTGTAAACATCATTTTCAGTCTTTTGTGTGTGTGTATTGCAATACTTGATTACATAACATTTCATACTTGAATTATCTTCTATTCATATATTTTTTAAATCTTTCTTTTTACCTTCGGTATTACTGTCCAAGGTGCAAAATAATCTCCAGTCCAAAAAGAACATTTCGAACATTTATTTACAAAAATTGATAATGGTAAGCAATTAGTTGAAAAATTCTTTGCTAAAATACAATATTTTGATTGCTCGTAACTTGTGTTTGCGTGAAGCAATTTTCAAAACTTCGGTATCATCATTTTCAGAAAAAAATCAGCTTCAAAATGATACCAAACACTATGCACCTTCCTATTTGAAAATTTCTAGCGCCATATTGCTGGTGCCAAGGTTTTGAGGTTACCAAAAAAATTTGCAGCCTGAAATGAAGATACTAAATTTTAATTATGAATATCTTTATTTTCATACAAATACCTAAAGGTTAAATCAGCTCAATTATTTAAATACCTAAAAACATGGGCAGGAATGCACAGTATGCGAAAACCAAATGGCGCCCTAGAAAACTTATGCCCGGGATTCCAGAAGTCTATGCAAGTTTTTTGCTTTCCTTTCCTTTTGGCATGCCCTAACAGGAACTGACGAGAAAACTCGTCCACCTCAAAATTCCTACGGGTCCTCTGGCCAAGGCCTTTAGTATTACAGTTAATTTAAATATACATACCAAAAAATTGATCCCGCTGATTTTTTTTTTAAATTTTTATTACTCAAATTCAAGGCAATGAACATTTGCATATAACTTAAACATAGCTTTTAAAACAAGAGTATTTGAAAATGAGAAATTATCTTCAACTTTTTCATTTATTAAATCTCTATGTTATAAAAATTTATATATTTTTATTCTATGTTTATTTATTTTATGTACATCCTTTGTGTCCCAAGGCAGCACCATGGATAATCTAAGGCCCAACCAATGGTTAAATGTAATTTCAGAATTGAAATACATTTACATGCAATCAACTTAACTGAAAGTGTATCTCAGCAGACACACAGACAGTCATGTCCCTTAACCAAAACCAAAGGCAAAAATGCATAAATATATAGATCTTTAAAAATGAATAAATGAATGAATGAATGGGCTGCCCTTGCAATGAAATCGTGTGAAAGAAAGTGTTTAATACAAAATTTTGCTTTCGTTAGGGAAGGAAATTTAAAATTTAACTTTCTGGAATAATTAAAAAAAAATATTCATTATGCAATAATCAGGCACTCCTAAAATGAAAGCCCTATCAAGAAATGTAAATTCAAACTTTATTAATAAGCTTTTACAACAATACAAAACCTCTCTTCTAAAGTGGAAATATTGTCAGTCAAAACAAAAATATTTCACAATGAAAAGCAAAATGTTTGGTAAAGTAAGCATATGTGATATACGTACAACATTGATCATGCATAAAAGGTTAGAAACTGGAAAGCAGCAGCATCGAAATTCATATCACCAAAAGGATATTATATTCCTAGATCAAACATTGCTTTAAATGAGAAACAAGTACAAAGTGGGTTGTTTGAATTTTTATAATGCAAGGACCATTCTATACCAAAATATAAGGAAAATACATAGAATAAGACACAGTACCATTTGCAATTCCTTCAAGAAATTTAAATGTGGTACACGGGTGCGAATGTGTTTCGATACTCTACATTATTTGTTAATTACACATCCAAGTTAGAATTAAAAAAAAAAAAACAGTCAGATACACATGCTAAATAATATTACTAGCTAATATTCCATGTATACCGTATCCCAGACTATATGTTGTATAACATACCAATCATATATACAATAAACACTGTATCAATACACATGCAACATGCAGAGCCAGATTATGGAAAGGGCTTGCAGAGTCTGTGCCCAGGCCCTGCGAAAAGAGCCACCCAACCAAAAAAAAAAATTATTTGACAATTTTATTTGGTGTAATGAAATAGTAAATTAATGCAAAAAATCATATTTTTCTCCCTTCTTCGAAATCATGATCCAAAATGAATCCAGCGAAATCACAGCTTGTATCCAATTACAACAATTATAAATATAACTGCAGCTTTGAGAATAATTAAACTCGATTTTTTTCGTTGTTGCTGGTCTTGCAATTTCACTGCTTAATTAAGCTATAATTTGGCTATATTTCATCATAAATGGCTTTAAAATTTTGGAGATTATATGTTGTTGTTTTTTTTTTGGGTGTGTTATTTTTTATTTTTATTAAACATTTTTCACAACAAATTTTATCTTAGGTCTATTTACATCTTGATAAAACCATAGCATTGTACTTTTTCAAATGATCATGAATGTCCTAGGCGTGAGCTGAAGTGTTTCCAAAAACACAAAATTGGTGTACTAATGCCACACACTATCTTCTACTTTTACCAAAACTTTCACAGCTTCAACTATGCAAGTGCACTCTGACATTCTATGTTGGCGCGAAAGTGGTATTAAAAAGCATATTCTAACCTACAGTTTTAAATGGGAATAGAGGTGCCTACATTTTTCAAATTTATATCCAACCTTTGTATACGCATGTAAGGGGACCCAATGCAAGTTGGGCTGGGGCCCCGAATAGCCATAGTTGGCCCCTGACTACATGATTAAAAGCCCTTGTGTATCAATAACCTTTAGTTTATGATTTAATGCTTTTGTGCATTCAGTGATCTTTACATGCATGGAAATGAATGCTTACTGCTTACGTAAATATTTGCAAATATAGAAGGGATTTCACTGCTCTGCTGCCCCATCATTGTCCTAATGCAAGACAATGAATATATGTATTTAATTTCTGATTTAACATAAAAAACGAAGACACCTGAAAACTAACATTATCAGTGTTTGTATATTTTGCATTCTAAGATCACACAGTGAGTCAGTCATTGGGAACAAGACGGATGGGTGAACGTAACCTCCAAACCACTATACATTTACACACAACAAAAAGAACTGAAGTTGGAACACAACCCATTGAACCAGAAGGTGGTCATAACTATTGAGATGACAAATTTCATTGTTTCTTCACACAACTTTCCAACTAGAATCACCGAAGATTTACATGGGCTAAGACAAAACATAAAATGGCATAAATTGAGTGTAGTATTAAAGGAAAAAAAAAAAAAAAAAGAAGGTAGTTATTCTTATCATAATGTTATGTGAAGTAAAGTGTTTAGTGCTGTTTTTAATATGCAAGAAAACATTAACATTTAACTTTATTTGATAATTTTTTAAAAAAATATTCAGTATGCAAAAATAAGACAACAAATGAAAACTACATGAAGAAATTTAAATTCAAACTTCTTTAATAAGGTTTTGCAATAAAACTAAATCTTCCTTTTAAAGTAGAAATATGAGGGTTGAAATACAAATACTTCAAAATGAAAATCAAAACACACATATAATGAACATATACATGAACACCAATGAACATATATAAAAGAAGGTTTACACCAAGATTTATAAAACCAAAAAGCAAAGACTGAGATTATTGTTCTATTAACAAGTGTATATATATATTAGGGAGGCTCAAAAAAATCGAAGTGTCTTAGATCTTTTTGCGGTAGTGCAGAAAAGTTGTGAACTCTCATCATTAAAAAAGTGGGCAAAATCTTATAACTCTGAATTGATATCTTCTGTCATCTCAATAAGCCGAATATTGTGAAAATTGGACTAAAAATGCTTAAAATTCAAAATGAATAAATAATCACAGATTTTGTTGATCCGTTTGCGGTAATGTTTAAAAGTTACTATTTTTTAACAACAACATCTGTACAAAATTTTAGAATTATGCGTTCATATTGTGATATTTATTTTTTTTCAGTCTTTTTTTTAAAAAAAAAAGTAAATTATATTTCCCAAACTAACTGAATAACAATTATTTTTATTTAAACAAAGTTTGTTTATAAAAATGTAAATAATGAATCAGTGAGTTAAAGGGAGTTAATTCTCAAAGAGTTACTTAATGTCACACTATGCAAATTAGATAAGGGAATCTTTTTCTTTATCTGCTAGTGGCAACACTTTTGTTGACCACAGCAATATAAGTCAGATTTTGGTATGTTGGCTGTGTTGTTGTTTCGTTAAGTTTTTCGAAAGGAAAGTTACCCTTTCATTCATTTATTTATGTGTTTGAAATAAATTGTTTTATTTTAAACAAAATGCGTTTCTTCAATGTTCTTCAAACACATTGAAAGAAGTGCTAAATAAGTTGATGAAATTAGGTTTAATTAATTACAAATATCTTCTGCTGCCTCAACAGCACCGAACTTTGAAAATTGAAGGCAAATTTTTAAATAAACACATATTATACTTACCTCATTTTAATGCGAAAAGAAAATTTATTCTATCTTCTAGATATACAAATTAAAAACGCATTATTGCTTGTAATCTTTTTTGGACTCAAATTTTGGCATGTGTTTTCTGGATTCTAGTGTTGCTCTAATAAATCCATCCCTATTCTGTGGTCCAACTGTTTTTTCAGAGGCTTCAGTGATTAGTTTTACAATTTGCATAACTGTTTGTGTGTGTGTGTGAGGGACATTTAATAAAGTAGCAGCCGTCCATTGGCACACCAAATGACAAGAGCTGTTTTATCCAGTTTTAAACACATTTGCATACAAAACATGGGCTGCTGAAGAGATTTGCTTGCAAATGTTGTGTAAGATGCGTTTTTGGTGTCCTCCTGGTATTCCTCCATTCCATCTCCATCACATCCTCTATTTCAGTTTCCCCTTCATTCTCCACTGAATAGTAGCTTGAAACAGAAGACACTTATTTTGCAGAACAAATAGTATCCTGTTCCTTTCGCATTTGGCATTTTTGAGCAGTTTTGTTTCTGGAACATCAACACTTCCGATGAACACTTTTCTTTCAGTTCTTTGGTCAATGAGGAATGCATGCCTGTTTACAGGAACTTTGCTTTCTTTCGGACAGCTACACTCCAAATAAATCAAGCATTTGCAAGCAGATATGTCAAACAGTTTTTTTGCTTCCATTTTAATGTTCTCAACATTTTCTCGAGTAGTCTTGCTTTTTTCACACGTTTTATATTTTTCATGATCGATCGATATTTTCCATGGTATGAGAGTATCATATCACAAACACATTTATATGAAATTGAAGGAACGGATGCATGGAGGTATAAATTTTCAATCTTCAAAACAGTTTCTGCAATAACTGAGAAATGGTTCTTTGTTTCCACCAGTTTTGCAACCGATATGCCATCTCTAGTGAGTTCAACATCTTATAATGCCCTCATGCATTGGCAGCATATGTAAAAAATCCTTCAGTGTCCAAAAACAGGGCATTGCAACATTTGCCGACATGAAAACTTTGACTGCGATGATTTTGCCATTTCTAATATTGACCAATATCTCGTACTAAAAATACTGATGAGATACACAAAACTATTAGACAAACCCCTTAAAAAACGATAAGACAAAACGTTACATAAAACATACATGACTGCAGTTGCATGTGTGAAGATTGCCCACTAACTGAAAGGATACTGCTACTGCTTTATCAACTAAACCTTTTAAAACAGATTACAACATGCAGAAACCAGTTCTTGTGGGGAAGGTAGACAGGACGGTGCCAAAAAGTTGAGGAGGCGGCAGAAAATATTAACCTATAATTATAAATTATGAAAGCAATAATCCTTTTGTATGTTTTAAAAGTGGAATAAAGTTTCTGCTCGCGTTAAAATGAGATAAGTGCAACATGTATTTATTTAAAAATTTGCTTTTGATTTCCAAAATTCGGTGCCATTGAGGCGGCAGAAGATGTTAACGTATAATTCTAAAATTTCGTACGGGTGTTGTTAAAAAATAGTAACTTTTAAGCACTACCGCAAACCGATCAACGAAATTTGTGATTATTTATTAATTTTTGAATTTTAAGCATCGTTAGTCTAATTTTCACAACTTCCAGCCCATTGAGGTGACAGAAGATATCAGTTCAAAGTTATAAGATTTTGTCCACTTTTTAATGATAAGAGTTCATAACTTTTCCACATTACCTCAAAAAGATCTAAGATACTTAAATTTTTTCGAGCCGCCCTAATACATGCATATATGTATCTTAACCACATTCAAGGTCCCTGAGCTGGATAATTTTTTAGGACCTTTTTTAACATTTTTAAATTTCCACATTTTTGCAATAAGAAAAATATACAAACTTTGCCAATTTAGGACCCCTGTTTGGGTTGGGGCCCCCTGTGCCCCACTAACTCATTTAGTAAGACACCACTGAATGGCGTCTAAATTACAAAATTAAAAAAAGTATGCTACAAACAAATGAACTGCTAATACTATATATCTTACGCTGCACTCAGGAAGAGTAGATACACATGCTGCATATGGTTACATTTATTCAGTGTTTGAGATTTCATACAGGCACCACAATACTTTAAAACCTTTACTTTTGAACAAATAATCTAACTGTGGTATGTGCCTAAATAAGGCAACAATGGAAATTACAAATGATGAACAGAGATACGATGTTTGTAGGTGCAGTAGAACTTCATTAATCAAATTTCGATAGGTTTTGTATGGACCTTGTTAGAAATACGCATTGCTGCACAAACAATGAAATGTTGCCGATCCACTAGTTGGTTGTGTTGCCAATCAAAGCCCATTTCCCACTAAAAATTTGCCATTATTGTTGACTGCTGCTCCATCTATCAGTGGTGAAACACGATATTAAAGCGGGTAAGGTGGTCATGGTACATTTTTTATTTACAAACACTCCAGCAACATTGCATAAATGATCACAGGTCTACACCATAGTTCAGCCAAGCTTGCAGAAACCTACTATCCACTCTTTAATCTTCACCTACCACCGTTAGCTAAAATTGCTTATAAAATCAATAAAGTTTTTCATCGACTAGAAATCATTGATACCTTCAATATAAAAACAGATTTTCTAAAAGAAGTTAACCTTATCAGTCTATCCTGGGGTCTGTGCGAACCACAGGAACTGCATACTAGTTGCCAAAAGAAAAATATATGGATTACTGGATGGTCATACTCAATGACATCTCTTTTCAAAACCTGTATAACACAAGGTAAAAATTTCACTGCACATAAACCAACAGTTGTTGGGATTTTTTTAATTTTATGCATGAATGGCTGTAAACTATGATCCACATGGACCACAGATTATATAATATTTAGTGCTGTAATGCCGATACCTGGTTTACTTTAAAAGAGAAGTATATGCCGAACGAAACAGCTTCAGGCTGCAGTTGGATCAAATAACATTTTGGACTTTTGTGAAACGATTAGTTGACCCTTGGAAGAATGAAGGAATGTTACCATGGACAATTTCTTCAACAGCACCCAGTTAGCAGAGGACATACTAGCTGTAAAAACTACAGTGGTTCGAATAATTTAAAAAGAACTCCCAAAAGAATTACTGGCAAATCTTCAATGTCAAGAGAAGTTGTGTCTTTTGTTTTGATAAACAACTGATCCTATTTAGTTACTTTCCAAAGAAAAGGGAAAGCAGTTGTTCTGCTATCTTCCATGCATCGTGAAACGAATGTCATTCAGGAAAAAAGATGACAAGCCTGAGATTATCACTCACTACAATGAAAAAATACACAACTGACCTATGGTCTTCTGGTTTAGCATGGTGGACTGTGCAGCCATTGTTGGGTACTTAATTTGCATTTTGAAATTCCCATATTGGGAAGCGCCATGGATGGTGCTTGTTCCTAAAAAGTATTTTTTGCCAATATTGTTCATCTCTTCTATAATCTTACGCCTCAATGATGTTATGGTATGTTTTATACCCATTTGAAACACTGGAGTGCAACACTACATGCAAAAAACTGTCCCGTTCTTAATTTTTGACCACCAATATACTTGATGTATGTTGGCAATGGTTCTACCAAACAAACTTTCGATATTAAACAATTCAACCTTGATTTAGACCTATACCAAAGCATACAGTCAAACACTTAAACTTCCCAGAGAATTTTTCACAAATTTATCTCATACAAATAGCTTTCCCACCAACTTTGTACATCAACTACATTCAGGGGTGATTGTAAGTCCAAATCAGATTCCCTGAACGTACCAGAAAATTCCATGAAAAGTTATGTAATGGTTTTGGTAAAGACACTGATTTCCAAAGGAATATAAAAAATTATAGGAAACAAAACGGAATTTCTGTAATTTTTTAAAAAAAAATCCTGGAAAACGCAAATTGAAATTCCCAGAATTTACGGAAATCCAGGAAGACAGTCACCCCTGTATATTCATGATAAAAATTCGTCTACACCGACCATGAAACACTTTTGTAAAACCACTTTTATTCACCTACAGAATTAAAAACTTGCTTACATATAATCATTCAGAAAGATGCAGTAAAAAAAGACAAAAATAACTCCTGAACATCACATATCAAGGACCCCACTCAGTATTATCTAGGACTGACAAATATTACAAACTAGATTTATATAATTGACAGGGTAATATATCCATTAATACGATTTAAACCACAGACAACACTTCATTAAACACAACGAAATTTCTCACACCACCAGCTGTTGAAGCAAAAACCTATTCTTCAAGATATGGATGCAAAATACATTTTCTATTACCACCTTAGTATTTTTTTTTTTTCTTATGTTTAACATCACCATCTCCCGTCCTCTGGACTAGAAGGAGGATTTATGTAGCATCTCAGATAGCTAGCAACGATAGTTATGTCATCTTTAATGAAATAAACTTGTCATTGTCGAACAGCAAATTAAGTGAAAGAATATCATGTAAGAAAATGTTTATGCTTTCAATTTTGTTTTATTCTTTTAG
>QLNU02015359.1:56582688-56639683 GCA_006491805.2 Dysdera silvatica | reverse complement strand
CACAAACTACACAAATATCTATTAGCCAATTCTCATTTAAAAAAAAAAAGAAGACGTAATTTTAAATATAAAGCCCCCATAAAATGATCATTTCTTACAGTGCTTTCAATGAAAATGTGCAAAATGAAGTCTCTACTATTCTTTTTACTATCTAAAAGGAGGAGGATGCCCAAATCCCTATGGGAAGTGGCTCATGAGCATATACGGTGCCAAAGTGTCGCTTAGGTGAGAGGAAGCAAAGTTGTCAACACGCACTTCTTTCGGGAATTGTACGGTTCTAAGATTTAAAACAAAATAGGTGCTAAGTTTGTTTCAGACATTTCACATGTTTTGATTTGGAATTTTTCATTGTGAATCTTCTAGAGAGGTACCGTAGACCGTGTTTCAAAGATATATGTATTACTAGAGCCGTTGTAGCTCAGTTAGAACAAAGTTCTAAATTAAAAAAAAATGTTTTTGGTACATCCCCCCCAACCGATTTGTGGCGCATTTTGGGCAGTGGTCTATATCGAGACGTGTCTGGGTCGAATAACATCTGGGTCAAGAAACGAGTGGGTTGAGACGAGTCTCGGTTGATGGATGTCTCGGATGATGGACATCTCCTTTGATGGATGTCGCAGATGATGGATGTCGCAGATGATGGATGTCGCAGATGATGGATGTCGCAGATGATGGATGTCTGGGGTAATGGATGTCAGCTGTGACGTGAGCGAATAGGTAGCTAATACCGGGTTGAACTTGGTCCGAATTCCGGTTTTAGGTTGGATCCCAAAGGTATAGTTGGGATAGTACTAAGCCACTAGAACAATCAGGATCCGACTCAAACCGGGGTTTGGTCAAGGTACCCTAGGGTGAAAAACCCACCCGGTGTCAGCTTGGAGATAGGATGGTGGGGGCAGGGATGTGGAACGGAGGAGTGAGGTTGAAGAAGTGGGGATGGAGTGGTGGGGATGTAGGGGTGAAGATGATGGTATGGTATCCAACCTAATTGGGGGCCACGGTGCTCCGGTAAACCCTGGGTTCTTTGGGTCTGGGTGGCTTCCCTGTCAAGCTGGGGAGTCTGGCTGGTACCCATCATAAATGGGGGCCTAGCTAGACTGACCCAGACGTTATTCGACCCGGACACGTCTTGACATAGATCACTGCCCAAAATGCACCACAAATCAGGGGGGGTTACCAAAAACATATTTTTTAATTTAGAACTTTGTTCTAACTGAGCTATAACGCCTCTAATAGTACATATATCTTTGAAACACGGTCTACGGTACCTCTCTACAGGTTTCACACTGAAAAAGCCCAAGTTAGAACATGCAAAATGGCTGAAACAAGCTTAGGACCTATTTTGTTCCATGTCTTAGAACCGCACAATTCCCGAAAGAAGTGTCCATTGACAACTTTGCTTCCCCTCACCTAAGCGACAGTTTGGCACAGGTTTCATCACGTATGTTCGTGGGCTATTTTGGACAACCTCCTTTGACACTTACCTTCACTAAATAACTAAAAAAAATTTTTATTAGCCAATAATTAGACGCTCAAAAAAATTAAAGCCATATGAAGAAGTTTAAATTTAAACTTTATTAATAAGCCTTTACAATAACACAAAACCTCTGTATGGAAACGTTGTCCAGTTATCCAAAGTGGAAATGTTGTCCATGCAAAATACAAATATTTCCCCATACAAAGCAGAACGTATGTAAAATAAACATACATGATAAACAGCAATGCACAAAAAAATCAGTTTTGAACTAATATTTATAAAACCAAAAAGCAAAAAAAAGTGAAATTATTATTTTATTACGAGGCGATCATTTGACCCAGCCTACAGTTTCATGTACCTTTTTATCTGCTAATTTCTCCACATATGTTGCCATAAATATGTGAGGCCTGAATTAATAAACTCAAATATATTCAGCATCTTCCAATCAGATCATTAACAATACAAACCTAGATTTAACTTTGGGCAGCCAGACACATCCTACATATGATCTTGGTCAGCATTTTCATATTTTGGTACTCACAATCACAGCCAACTAAGCCTAATATGTCATGCAGCTAAACTTACTGTGTGTGTGTGAATGTGTTGGGGACGCTCTAGCAACCCCATCACTTTCTCAATTGCTATGTCTTTTGTTTGTTTTTTTACCCACCAGAGTTCTCGCTCACTTTGGAGAAAAAAATTCCCTGACGAAAGAGTTATTGAAAAACCTGGAAAACCAGGTTTTTCTATAACTATTTCGACAGAATCCTCTGAATAATCGCAAACAAATCTTTGAATTGAATTTTGGTTTTGGAGAAAATAGCTTCATGTTTGCATGAAATTTAGCTATTCAGAACAGAAGTGAGAAAGGTTCCCTTGACTTCCTTAGAATTGACCAAAAATTTTCATTTTTCCCCAGATTAGAGATGATTTCAATGATTTTAAGTTCCCTGACAATTCTAGGTTCTCCAGGTGTGTGGGAACCCTGCCCACTCCAATTTTAACCCTTTCCCCCCAGTAATGCCTATGTGAGTAATATTTTTAATATCTTTTATAACCCGAGGGTCATCCACAATGTAACAACCTTTTGTGCATTCCCACTGCACAAATCAAGTTTTCCCTGGTTATCGTTGTCCTTCTCCATCCATCCCCAACTTATTTTCTCAGTACATAACTGAACCTATATCTTATAATATTAATTTTGTGAATTTTGTGCATGTTTAAAATGAACTGTGCGATATAAAAAAAAAGACTGATGTAAGGAGTTTTATTCGATTCTGGAATGCTTAGAAATTGAACCCCATGGACATTTACTGTCAACTGAACAAAGTGTACAGTGATAAAATAATGAACAAAATAAACAAATATAATAAATAATAATAAATATAAAACAAAATAAAAAAGAAAGTGGTGTGAAATGTTCAACAATGAATGAACAAATGTATATAGTGAAACTTGACCCAGAAAGCCTTCATGCACTGATGACTTGAAGCATGAAGTGAACGACAAAATCTTGGAAGACAAACAAATAACGATTGATGATCGATTATATTTACATATACATTTATTCACACATGTTCCATATTCGTACACTGCTTCCCCACATAGAGTTCCTGAGTGGAAAAAATTTTGAAAGTGATTATAACATTAAGAACGTAATGAACAATTGGCTTAATGGACTGGCAGCAGCCAAGTATGACGATGAGATTCTCGAGCTCTTGGACAAATGCTTAAATGAAGGTAATTATGTGGAGAAGTAAAGAAAAGCTCACATACGTAAGAGAAAGCAAATGTTTGAATAAATATATTTTTTAAAATTTATTAGAGCTAAATAGTCGTTACTTTCTGGATGACACTCATACAACCGTGCCTGTACCATACAACAAAAATAACACCTAATAAGTTATCACTGCATCCACGTGTGGAAGTAGTGTGGCCAGTCTTCCAATGCTAAAGCAGGTCATTTTCACACTGTGAACACTCTCTCAACGATGTTTTCATAGTGTCCATACCTTTCCATGCCCAGAAAATGTCTCTTTACCTATCGTCAACCAAGTATATATGGTACATGTTAGGAAAACAGGCGCAGACACAAGGGTATGTTACTGAACTAAAGCTAAGCAATTAGCCTAACAAATCTTATCGCCATATCTGCCACAGGAGACCATATGGCTGTTGCTTGACTCCACACCACACTGTATAGTAGATGTATGAAAGCCAGAGGAGGCTTTACAATCTATACAATAGGAAATTTTAATCATTTCTTTCTTTCTTTGACTCTACATGTAACTTAGGTGTTAGAAATATCAAAAATGATCAAACATCTTTTGAGTGCATTGTTTTGTTTGTTTGAGTTTTATGATGCAAGGACAGCAAGGGTCTTGCTGTGCTGAGAAAGTTTACCTAGGAATCCGAACCTCTTAAGGCCTAGCGAACCAGACTACATTGAGCAGTTAGTAAGAGGTTTTTTTAGGAGGTAGGCAGAATCATTGAGAGTCGAACCCGGAACAATGTTAAACAAACATGTTACTACTGTGCAAACCGAAGGCCTCTGTAACATTCATCAAGGTTTAATGAAATAGCTTTCACTCCAGAATTCAATCCAACTGTAATTTTACCTACAAAATAAAAACGTACTTCAGTTTGGGCAACAATTAAACAATTATAGGATGAAAAATAATTAACTTTGCATCCATTGCTCTTCGTTTAGAGTTTATGGAACATTATCTTTTAAGGGTTAACACAGTTGCCAATTGTCAATACATAAAACAACCAAGACATGTTTTTTGCAATATTTTGTGGTAAATTAAGATGAATTATATTTTTTAAACCAAGTTTAAGCTCAAGCTAGATTTTTTTTTTTAAAGAAAGGGAAACTAAATTAATTAAAAGAAAAGGTCAATTAATTAATTAAAAGAAATTTAAATTTATTTGATAAATTAATTAAAAAATTTAAAATAAAAGTTTTGTAAAAAAGAAATGTAAATTAATTAGAAGAAAAAGAAATGTAAAATATATGTTTTGTAAAGAAGAAAAAGAAACTATCCCAGCCCAGAGTCATGCTTTGGTTACAATATTCTACATGAGTAACTTTTTTATTAATTATTATCAATTCCAAATAAATAAAGTGTATTTCTTAACCATCCTCTATTATTCGCTAGGCTAATCTTAAGACATATTTTTCAACAGTGTGACGTAACTGAAATTTAGCATTCACACAACAATATCATGGAAACAGAATAAATATCACCAAAAGAAATGTTTTTATACTAAAAATTCAAAAATCACTACATCATGCATCATATCAAATCAGGAATAAGGCACAACACAGTTTATGAAAAATGCATAAAGAACACCATTCATAAATTCTTACAGAAATTTAAATACAGCAATCTCTCACTTCATTGCCTTTCAAGGGATGAAGAAAAAATGACGTTAATTGAAATGCAATACTTTGAAGCAGTTGTCAGGGTTGCAAAATCCGATCGTTAAACGGGAAATCGTTAATTAGAATAATGTTATTGAGGGCAATTACTGTAATATAGAAGGTTGCTGGAGTGTGTAAATGCTATACATAGTTAATTACAAATACAGTAATTCCTTTCATTAATAATTTTCAAGAGATGGGTAAAATAAATGGTTAAACACAAAGCAGAGTTCATTTGTTTATACATTAATTCTACGAGGCATTTTCTGGAAGCGCAAAACACAATCGTTAAATAGAAATAGTTGTAATTAGAAAGTTATTAAGAGAGTTTACTGTATATGTTTAAAAACAAATAACTTGGTAGAATCCACAAGATAAATACAGTAATTTCTCCAATTAATGACTTTCAAGGGATGAAGAAAAAATGTCATTAAATAGTAAAGGACATAAATGGGAATATATGTGATTTTATTGAAACTGGAATTGCAAAATACCATCGTTAAGCAGAAATAGTTAATTAGAATAACATTGTTGAAAGAGAATACTGTAATATACTAGCTAATAACTTCATGTGTATTTAATGTGCTCTGTGTGTTGCATAATGTACCAATCACATATATAACAAAAACTATACTGATGCACATGCTATATAATTAAAAACCTTTGTGTCAATACTTTGCAATTTATGATTTGATATTTTGTGCATTCAGCAGTATTTTTGTGCATGACTGGTTAAAATTTTATGACGCAAGAACAGTAAAGTTCATTCTACACTAATCAAAGTAAATTTCCATGCATGGAATTGCAAAGTTACTGTAAATGTAAGAATTTTACAAATATCGAAGACATTCCATTGCTTGTCTTTATTTATCCATCCATTCCGCCTCCCTCCCTCCTCCACTACCCTAATGTAAGGTAATTGGCATGTGCATTTAAGATTAAACATACCATCCAAAATGAATGAGGATATCTGAAAATTGATTTCATGAAATTCATCAACGTTTATTTCTCCCCCCTCCCCACACATCTATGACGGTTCATCTAAGGAACAGAAACCATAGCTGATGTGACTGGCGAATCACAAAACATTTACACACAACTAATCCTCAGGCCTGTAGCTAGACGCTTGTTACAGGGGGAGGCTCAGAAAGCTACAGGGGCAATGGTGATTCTAGGCTAGGGTCAGAGAAGCCATGGCACCCCCCAAATATAACTGGATTTTATTATCCTGCCTATGTGCAAGGATACTGCTGTAGCGTCTGTGTACATAAATAAGTAGGTATTTGTGCCTTTCATATTTTTTTGCCTAGAATTGCCACTAAAAAGGGGAGGGGATTAAATTTCATAAACATTTTGATGTAGTTTATGGATATATTGGGTAATACTAAATATACATGTAAGCAGACTAATATATTTAACATTAACAAATAAATTTTGCATTGAAAACTTGTAAATTTTAGTATACCTCTCTATAATTTCCCCTATCCTTATTATAAAGTATACGAAGACTCAAACCTATGTAAAAAAAATTACGTATGTAAGACCTAACGTAAAAAGCTGTTTTAAGTACATTTTCAACGTCAAACAATAATCTGCATTGTCATAAACAATTTCATATAAGACGAAAAATTTAAAATGAATTTCTACAAAAATTTATTTTGCAGGGGGGGCTTGCCCACTCCCCCTCTATCCCCAGCATATCTACGGCTCTGCTAAACCTGCTGGAATTAGAACCCAACCCAGCAGACCCAAAGATGGTCATAAGCAGCATGAATTTCATTACTGTTTCACCAATCTTTCAATTGGAATTACCAAAGTGCATTAAATAAACAAGCCAAAGTGGAAAGAAGTATACAGTAACACCTCTCTATAACAATATTATACGGACCGAGAAAAATTATCGTTGTAGAGGGAGTTATTGTTATAGGGAGGGTTCATTATACAGTAAAACCTCTCTACAACACTATTATACGGACTGAGAAAAATTATCGTTGTAGAGGGATTTATCGTTATATCGGACATCGTTGTAGGGAGGTTTTACTGTATAAACGTATAGAATAAATACATGACTGGCTATTCTTGTCAAGAAATTCTAGTGTGGAATTAGATGTTTTTGTATTTTTCTTACTACTCAAAAAATGGCAAAATTAAAATTCATTAAATCATTTTAAAAATATGCATTAGACAATAATCAAACACTCCCAAGAAATAAAAGCTATATGAAGAAATTTAAATTCAAATTTTATTAATAATAAGTCTTTACAATAAAGCAAAACCTCCCCCTTAAAGCAGACATATTGTTAGTCAAAATACAAATATTTCACAATGAAAAGCAGAACACAGATAAAATAAACATAAAAATATGATAAACACATGTGTGGTGTACAGTGGCAGCCCGAGGCGAGATTTAAGTGAAGCCAAAACACATTAATTTACAGTCCATACTCGCCAAGAAACCAACTTTTACCTCATTCAGTAAATAAGAAAGAAATTTATGGTAACTTTGGGTTTTGGTGAATTGGCTTCACGCAGCTTCACTTAAATCACGAGCTGCCACTGGTGTGGTATCTACTCAAATGTTTTAAACTTTCCTAACTTTTCCAGACCACATCTGAATCGATTTCCAGTCGCTAATTATAGTAAACAGCACACGACAACACATCAAAATTTTCATAAATCAAGTTTCAGGATCATGGGATCCGCTAACAGTAACTTCAAAGCCATTTATAACTCAATTACAGTGAATTTACAAATATAAAAATTGTATTAAAAATGCATTTCTTTACACTAAAAACTTGCATTAATTATTTACAACATTTTCATTCAGCCCTTTTTGAGTTCGTTGCAAATAAATTTAATCATATAATTGCAATGCAGTATGAAAAGCACAGTTCAGGAAAATTATTTTAATAAGTTATTTATTATAACAATGAATTTCAAATTTCCCTTAGGTCTGGTGCACTTCAAATTTCGCTCACTTTTCTAGTCATAAAAACTTCCCTGATTTTTCCTAGTTTTCCATATCGGTAGATACTAGAGATGCGTTCGGGCTCATTCTTCGAGAGCCGAATCCAAAATACTTCGTAGGAATTTGAGCCCAAATCTTTAAATGTAACAACCCCTTGATACATGATTTAAATTTTACATAATTTCCCAAACTACACTATTTACTTTCTTTCGAATTTTCATACACACGTATTTCTACAACCCTTGAAAACGAATCACATAGTTGCATTCCTTAGAGAATTTCGATATAGAAAAGTCACATTGATGTTTGCGATAAACCAATATTTTTTGTGAGAATTGCAATTTAAATCCAACCAATCATCATGTTGTTTTCATCTGTTAATGCCTTTATGGTCAGGTTAAAATGAATTACCTAAAAGTCTTTTCTGCAAAGACATGTTATAAAAATTTTGGCTTTTTACTGGCTAATTTTATTTTGAAAGCAATACGAATAATTAAAATTCTTAGTAACCTACAACCTAGCTACCCCAAACTTGTATCCTAGCTTGTCATTGCTAAATGTAATTGAACTGACAACAAAAGCAATGTTTTTAAAATACACTTGCAGTAATCACTTTGCACATATTCCAATTTTAAATTGGAATCGATAATAAAAATTTCCCCGACATGTTTCCATACCAAAGATTTGCCAATTTCATTTTGTAAATGTCTGCATTCACTAGAATTGATTTATTAATAATAGATTTTGCTAGAGAATCGTTCACAGCGCAAAGCAGTAGAAACACTGACTGAAAACTGGCTCATGATTGAACTACTGACAGATATTTATTTTATATAAATCGAACACTACGCAGATTAAATCAAACAACAATGTCAATCAATCAACGTTTATTGGCGTAGTGATACCAACGCCGATGGTATGGCGTGATTAGATGGTGAAACGTTCGAAAGAAAATAAATATTTCTGCCTTCGGTGGGACCTGAACCCACGACCTTCCATTTGCCGGGTAGAGCCTGGTAAGTGGAAGGTCGTGACCCACTGAGCTCAGTGGGTAGAGCCTCCTCCCGTCAAGTCATGGGTTCAGGTCCCACCGAACGCAGAAATATTTATTTTCTTTTGAACGTTTCACCATCCGATCACGCCATAACATCGGCGCTGGTATCACTACGCCCATAAACGTTGATTGATCATTGTTGTTTGATTTACTGACAGATATTCTGTTTCAAACAACAATCTCAACACTGACTTGATTACAGATAGGCAATATTTGTGAAGTTACTTCCGGTAGTCTAGCCACAATCCCCTCCTGACCCCTTAATTTTAAAAGCAAATTTATCTGGAAGAAGTTACTCCTTGTTGATAAATTTCTGTTTTGTAGCATCCTTACATAGTGGTAGGTGCGTACGTAAGCAAATAAGATACTGGCATGTACATATCCTAGAAATATATTTTTCATTTCCAACTTGAAATAAAGAGCTATAAAAACAACAAAATTTTGATGACTTCATAACTTTGCTTGGATAAGAAGAGACTAGTCACCCACATTTAATTGCTTTTTTTTTTCTATCATACTGAATTGACTGAAAGGGCTGCATGAATTTCTTTCCCATCAGTTATGATGACATTTCGCTGAGTTTGGACACACATAAGCCATCAAGTTTTTCATCGTTGCTGACCTTATCAAGGGTGATAAACAATTTAAAAGCAAAACATGTGTTGTTTTTTTCTTCTATCGTGTCTTTCACATGGTGATTGTTTCTATACAGTAGATATAAACAGATCTTGAAGAGTAAAAATTGGCAAAAATTTTTTTCTTTAAGCTTCAGTTTGCATCCATTTAATGAGTCTGGCTTCAGGCAGAAAAACACTTTGTAAACACTTGTTTACACCTTGTAAACAACAATAAACCTCCATAAAAGGAAGCCTACACTGATATTTTTAAAAACAAAAAGACAAGAATGAGATTGTCCTTTTATTATGAATCAATCATTTTCAGTCTTACGAGTTTCATACATCTGTTCATTTGCTAACTTCTCAAAACACCACGTGATAAACGAAGAGCCTGAATTTAAAAGTTGTATGCTCCTTGGAACCCTTAAGTTTCCACGGTAACCCTTCAAGAGCTCAGCAAGAAATTGGCAAAATATTGTTAAAATTAAAGGAAACAAAAAAAAATCCTATCCTGCAATTTCTTCGCCTCCCGCGCCCCCCAATCTGACACACAATCCCTTAGATAAATTAACACTAGGAGCGCTAGATTCTTACCCCACCTAGAAAAACTGGTTAAAATGATCTAAAAGAACAGCTCAAACTGGCCAGTTGACACCTCTAGTGCTAACTAACCATAACCAATACCACGCAACGATGGAGGAAAGTGTTACCTGTCTTCTTATCCCAATTTATTCCTCATTTGTATGTTTGTGTCCAAGCGGAGATAAAGAGCCCTTTGGATTTCCCTTGAATAATATTGATAGAGGGGTTGCGTAGCTGGGCATGTAGCAAGGAAAGGATTCTGAAGGATAAAAAGTTTGAGAACCACTGCTCTAGACAGATGCACTGGCAATACCATCCCACACTTCATCTTGCACAGGCAGATGCATCCTGCTTATAATTTAACTAGATGATGGCCAAATAGTAGTCCATGGATTTATTTAGTATGGCCTATATATTACCCTTATTTTATTTAATTATAAATTCTTTAAATGTTATGTCAAAATATTTCCAAAAAAAAAAAATTGTATTAATTGAAATTATAAATAAAAATGCAATTATTGATGTCTGAATAAGGTTATAATCAATTGATATAACATCTGTGTTTCCAACGATTAGTCCTAAAAAAAAAGTTCTAAAAAGTTACAAATATGATTCTCTAATACCATCGTTTGTAGTTTTGTGGCCCTCGATCGATTTTAATTAGCCATCACTGATATAGTTTATTCAGCATTTAAAGGTAACACAATAGACACTCGCAATAATTTAAGATCTTAAAGCTATGCAACAAACATCTCACCTATTCTATGTACATATACAAGACAACAATGAAAACAATAGTAGATAAGCCAATACCTTTAAGCCTATAAGGTTACATTAGTAAAACAAAAAAATAATGGAATATATTCTACAAAAACATACTTATAAAATATTCAATTTTTTGTTGAGAATATTAGAACAGTCAAGATAAAATCTGTCATGTATGCGTACATGGGTGTTTCTCAGTGTATGAGGCTCTCATAATACTTTAACTCTGTGCATTAAAAAGAGAATAAAAACTGAGAGCTGTACTCACCATAGTGGTAAACAGAATTACAAACAAAAAATTAACTTGCATATTTTAGAACAAAAAATAAATTAAATACCGTTGAGATTAGCAATAACAACCTTCAAGGTGCAATGGAAATTTTGAAGATATAAAAGAGCGATGGCAAAACCAAAAAATAGTTTTAAAATGTTAGGGCACACGCTATTAAACATCATAAACGGATATTACCAATGTGAGTTCATATATTTACATTTGCTTTATCATCATCTCTATTTTGGGAAAATATATAGAATAGTGCAACAAGAAATGAAGTTTAGAAGAGAATTGAGAGATAGTTGCAGCTAAGGTAAGTTGTTAACAAATTATACATAAAAACCTCCGACACGCACATTTGAGCTCAAGCTAGAGCTAGTATAGGAGGAAAAGAGACATTGCCCAGGTCTAGAGTCGAACTAGGGTCCCTCCATTAGTTTCGGAGTGCCTTAACTACTAGGCCACTGAGGCACAGAAATGATGCTTCCCTTCTCAAAAATTTGTTGTTAACAAATTGTTTCGGCAGAAAAATGGCCTGCTATCATCAGAGCAAAATACAGTAACAAAATACAGACTTTATCTGTTAACACTGATATTACCTGGTCGATTTTCTGAATCAATGATTTCTATATTATTTGCACATTTTCTAAATTAATCATTTTTAAATTATTTGCACAGTGTATTTTGTCTATGCTATTACTTCAGAAAATGAAGTGTTTAGATAGGACAAGGCAATTTTCTTCATAGCAAAATCAATTCCACACTTCCAACTTGCCATGTAAATGTATTTTTCATTTTCCCAGGCAGAAATACGTAATCCTTTTCACACTTTCATTTGTCAGTAACATAATCAACCCATAGCATGTTTAGACACAGCAGATCCAAGATTACACATTTATGTGGGGGGGGTGGGGCAGACACTTGATCTATCCAAGGATGTATATTGTTATTGTATCCAGTATAAACTGTGCTTGTCTGAGTGCTGGCAAAAGTTTGCGACGGGCGTAAACCTATAATCATGAAGCACTCACCAAAAGTTTAGTGGAGTGAAGTCGAAGTTAAAACCAGACTAACTCGGCCATCAGGTTTAAGACTGGGTTACTCATTATGTAACCACCAGCCAATCAAGATACTGTGCACGGCTAATGAAAATCCTGTTATTACTTAAATATGCTAGGATGCCTGGAAGAACTGTAGATTAGTAGGACAAACAGCTATGCACCAAAACTGTAGCCTAATGAATGAAAAGCTTCGTGCTTGTGTTAGTTTTAAGTGTTAAATTTACGCCTACTTTTCCCAGTTTGCCAGGTGTAGGTTGTGATGAAGGACATTAAACCATACTTCTTGTTTCATTGCCTTATGCCATTATACCCATGTTAGCGCATGTATGCGTTTCATCAACTCATCACTGTGACAGGCTGGTCTCATATTGTCCGTAAACATTCACCCATCACCGTCTTGTGCTGGCTGTGTTCAGACTTGCCAGCCTTTCATCGACTCATCATCCAGTTCTGGTCTCACATTGCTCACGAACACTCGCTTATCATCATCTTGTGCTAATATCCCCATGCTTTAGCTTGCTCGCCTTTCATCAAACCATCACTTTGCTTTGTACTGGTCTCATATTGCTTGTGAACACTCGCCCATGTTCGTCTTGTGCTGGTATCCCCATGTTCATGTTTGCTCGTTCACCTTGTGAGAATCTCATGTTACTCAAGAACACTCACCTATCATCATCTTGTGCTACTTATTGTATTGTTCTTCATAGCAGGTGAAGTATCTGCATGAGTAATATAAACTTTACATCGAAAGTAACATGTTCTTTATTGACATGTTAGAGTTTAGTTCGTCAAACACTCAACTTTCAGTTAAGCTGGATTCCTATTTTCATTCTCAATAAAGCTTTGGTGCATTACAGAAACTTGTTCCAATCGATTGTATAATTACATTGCCACAGGCTCCGCTGCACAAGTGAGTAAAGAAATTGCAACCATATTAAAGTTAACAATGGTTGCAAGTCCTCAAGCCACTATCACCTACATTTGCCAGAAAATACATTTCTTGTGACCTCACAATATTTTTACAATCCTTTACTAATCATAACTATACTACTAACCAGTTACATTTAAATGTGGTTTTAAACTGCTAAATTTGAAAATCACTTTGACGTTTACTTTTTAAAACATGAACATGCATCTCATGATACTGCAGAGAGCTTTTTCGGGTGAATCTTGCAGGGCAAATGCTACATGAGAATAGCTTTTCAGCAGAATGAGTTAAAAAGTGCCGATTTAAGGTTGACATTTTAGCGAATTTACGATGACATAAGCTACAATTAAACTGGCGTTCGCCTGTGTGGGTTCGCATGTGTTGCTTCAAGTTTTCCTTCTGAGTGAAAGCTTTATCACAACTGTTACATTTAAAAGGACGTTCTTCTGTATGAATGCGAATATGACGAGTCACACGAGATTTAAGATTTGAAATATAGGAACAGGATGGGCAGCCATATCCTCCATCCTTAAGTGTTTGAGGAAGAAGTAGAGCAACAGAACTCATTCTAGTCAGATCCATAACTGAAAAATAAAAATTTACATCGTTTTTATTGACAAATATTTTTGACACAAATTGTTATAAAAAATACTTTTACATCTATTCTACATTTCAAATGTTTTTTACTCGTCATACTTTTTGCCATATGGTTCTTAATACTACACCCTAATCTTAAAAAACTATTTTTTTAAAGCATGAACATGCAAATTGTGGTACTATAAAGATACGCTACTATCAAAATTTCCGTGGTAAATGCCGCACATCAATGGTTTTTCACCTGCATGTATTAACAAATACTTCTTTAAGCTTGTCTTCTAAGCTAACGTTAGATAAAATAAACTATACTATATTGTATATACTTAAAAGGACATTCCTATAGGGCAGGGGTCAGCACCCTTTTAAAGGCAGTATGCCAAAGTAATACTGTCCTTTCTTTCAAGTAATCCCCATCCGCTGGCCAGCCTACACTAACCCAAATTGTCAGAATTTAATTTACTATTTAACTACTAATGAAAATTCATAGATTCATTAATTAAAAGAATAAAATTAATAAATGGTAATTTAAGAGGATGCAAATTAATAATTAACTTAGAGAATAAAAAAACTCTTAGTCAGGGAGGGGATTCTTTACAAGGGGGGGGTGGTATTTTAAGATCACTCTACATGCCAAGTATGGCACATGTGACACAGGTTGCAGACCCCTGCTGTAGGGAATGCCTGTGTACTTCTAAAAATGCACTTCAGAAGCAATGATCGAGGACAAATATGACACAAATGACAAATTCCAGTGTGGGTGAACATGTGTTGCTTTAAATTACTTTTCAAAGCAAAGGCTTTAACACAATTATAACACAGAAAAGTATATTCCCCTGCATGGACATGAATATGATAGAAAGGTCGCAACAGATTTTAGTAGTGAAGTATAGGAACATATGGAGCAACTGTAACTTCGATCTTTCAGCTTTCGTACAAAGGCTTCTACTCCAAAATGCAATCCAACTAAAATTTTACCTAAAAAATAAAAATGTATTTTAGTTTTAGCAAAAATAATTAAACAATTTTGATACAAATTAAAAACGGAAAGAGATAAAAACAATAATTTTGCATTCCTCCTTTGTGATGTTCTGCATATGAAATCACTTCTTAGTAATTTATTATTGATTCCAAATAAATCAAGCGTTTTTTCACTGCTCTGTACTGACCTTATAACACATCTTTTCCAACACTGTGATTTAACCAAAATTTAGCATCCAAAAACCAGGATAAATATTACCAAAAGAAAATGTTTTCATACTAAGAATTTAAAAATTGCTACATCATACATCACTTCAAATAACAAAATAAAAAAAAAAATAATAATAGGGTTTACGGAAAATACATAAAACATTACACCATTTGTAATTTCTTACAGTACTTTAAATTATATACAAAGATGCCAGTGTGTTTATATGTAATAAATTAATAATTAAATTTATAATTCATTAACTACGAATGTAAGCTAAAATTTAAACAGAAATACAACAATAGGACCCTGAAGCTTACATAAATTAGCTAGTAATTTAAGTAAATGATTAAATTACTAGCTAATGCTCTCTGCATACCATATGTACTGCATGTGTAGGATAATACATCAATTATGTATACAATGTTGTACTAGCACATATTATGTAAAAACCTTTATTTCAATGACTTGCAATTTATGATTTGATACTTTCGTATATTCAACAACCTTTTCATGCATGGAAATAACAAACAAATGTCATAAAAGTTGGCAAATACCATCAGAGATCCCACTTTTTTGCTAGTTTTACTGCATCCTCTTCTATCACTATCCTAATGTACGGTAATGAACATTTAATTTCAAACATACCATCAAAAATAAGGACATTTAAAAAATAATTTCATCATTATCAGTGTTTGTATATCTTGTGTCCCAAGAAAATGTATTTTTGTGACACAAGGACAACGAAGGCCACGATGCACAAGAATCAACAGTTTTCTAAGGTAATGTTTCTAAATCTTTAGAAGCCACGTCCTGGTAATTTTTTTTTTTTTTTATATATAAGACGAGGGTCTGGTAAATTCTCTTTTTGTAAGACATGGGCCCAATCTAGACAAATTTACTCATACATATCTTCCATTTTTCAAAGTTCACACATGAAACTATAAGTATGAAAAATTCAGTATAGCATAATCTAAATGAATATCAGTATACTCCTAGTAATACACACTTTTCTGGTACACTACCTTGATGACTGGTCACTGGAATTTGTAACACATATGCTATTTTGTTCAGTTTTAAGGACAGAGGCTGCGTTGCACATTATTGTAATCAGTCTGCAGGCACTTTTTTTATGACAGGTCATAATCATCATGACAAACTCATCATGAGTGGAATACCTTTTCTTGAATGTTAAAAGATTTCCATGTCTCGAAAATTTCTATCATTCATGAATACTGACACATTCAAAAATACATGACTTGGTGATTGCCAGTTGTTGCACAAATATTATTTACGCAATCTGGGTCTGAGCTTTCCGATGCATTCATGACTACCATTCTCTTCAGACGTTTCCACGATAAAGTATTTATTCTTAAAAAAATGCTCGGAAAACTAAAATGAAAAATTCCTGAAGAATTTCTCATGGCCCAGTACATGCGAGGGCCCGGTGGGTGAGAACATTATTCTAAAGAATACAAACCTCTCAAGGCCTAGGGAACCAACACTCAGACTACAGTGAGCATTTTTTCATTCACCATTCGAAGTTAAGTTAATAGCATGCTAGGCGAACATGTCACTGTACCTCCACAAGGCCATGTCGCTGAAATGCATTATCAATCATCTACTTACTATTGTAAGCGCTTGAGAAACAAATGCAGCAACAGAATTCAATAAAACCTTTTCCTGAAAAATAAAAATTTGTCCTTTCTATTAATAATTAAATAATTCTGACATAAAGAAACAATACAGAGTTTCACCAGGAGATTCCATAACAAACAGTTATTTCGACACTGGCGTAAGGTTTAAAAACACGACGTTTCGGGAGCCAACTGCTCCCTTTGTAGACTCCAAAGGTGGAGCAGTTGGCTCCCGAAACGTCGTGTTTTTAAACCTTACGCCAGTGTCGAAATAACTGTTTGTTAATTCCAACATAATTAATATCATAAAAAATACATTCTTATGTATATTTCTTCTAGATTCAAAGTATTTTTGACGCATTAATGTTTGGTGTACATTTTTTGTTTAAACCTATTCTCTATAATAAAGTAAGCGTTTTTATAGTGTTTATTTTACCCAAAAACTCTCAATAATAAAACAGATGATTTTTTTACAATAAGCAGGGCATAAAATACATAGCACCACAAAAAGCACAGAAGAGATAATTCCCCAATTTCTAAGGAAAGTAAAGAACACTGTTTTTCTTCATGATTATTTTTTCACTGTAAATATAATGCACCTAACACTGGATACATGTATACAGTGTGTTGCATAATTATAAGTCCATCCACAAAAATAACTTTTTCTTCATATGAATATGCAAATAATCTCCAAAAAAATTTCAGTGATTTCGTATTAGGATATGTAACAAAAACATAGCGAAATATGCTGAAAAGCAATATTTTTTTTAAGAAATGTGGCATTTTTTGGTATTGAGGTGTTGCAAAATAATAGGTCCACCTTAGATTTCTTTCCAAAATACCGCGTGATTATTTCTCATTTATGCAAATTTGCATTATGACGTTTGCTTTCGACATCGCTGAGCTTAAAACGGATTTTTAACTGTTATTTTTAGCATAGTACCGAGTTAATGAACAGAAAAAGAAATAGGTCGCAAAAATTAGCTCATCAAAAAGGAGAAAGGCCAAATTAAAGCTTTTAAGGAATGTGGAAATCGAACAGAAAAATAGAGAAACCTTTGAAACTAACGCATAATGTGGTGAACAATTTTACTCGATTAAAACATGCTTACGGTACAAAAAAATCCCCCGGGAGGTCTGCTAAACTGACCTCTCGCCAAACAAGGATAATTGTTAAGGAGGTTCAATCTGGTTTAACTTCTTTAGGTGCTTTAGCACGTCGAAAGGACATTCCAATATCAACGTCAATGCTGTTTAGGACCCTGAAGACAGTGCACTGTTTAAGATACAAAGAAAAAAAAGGAAAGCTATCCCAAAGTTATCTGAAAAACACAAAGAAAAGAAACTGAAATTTGTACAATAAGTACTAATTTGGGGAAAAGTAATATTCAGAAACGAAAAGAAATTAAATTTGGATGGGCCAGATGGCTGGCAATTTTATTGGCACGACTTGCGCAAAGAAAAACGAATATTTTTTTCGAAACGACAAGGTGGGGTGGTTCTGTCACGATCTGGGCAGGCTTTGGATGGCAAGGTAAAACAGATATTACATTCTTGAATACTCATATGAATGCTACATATTATCAAAACCTACTTGATGAGCACTTGCTACCATTTTCAGCAGAAATCGGAGGGCCATGCTTCATGCTTTAACACGATAATGCCCCAATCCATACAGCTAATTCAACCTCTGAGTGGTTTATAGAAAACGGTGTCCACATTATTGACTGGCGACCTTACAGTCCAGATTTAAACCCCACAGGCAATCTATGGTGAACACTTGCAAGAGCTGTATGTGCAGGTAGGAAACAATAAATACTACTAATGAATTGAAAGAGGCAATTCCATTTGAGTGGCGTGCTATTAACGTGAATTACTTGCAGAATGTTATTAATTCTATGCAAAAAGAATTTATGAATTGATTCTAAAGAAGGGAGGAAAAATCTACTACTAATAAATTTTTATGAATAAGTTTCATATGGTGGACTTATCTTTTTGGAACACCTGTTTTTAATTATTGTGACTTTATTCTTGTAAGTACATTTGCAATCCTTTTTACTTTTAAATAATTTGTTATCACAAGAGCCTTGTAATAAATGTAAATTAAAAACATGAAACAGTAGTTCAATAGAGCTTTCGTTCTTTTCGGGTGAACCTATCATTATGCAAAGAACTGTATATCAAATTCTCAATTAAAAAATAACAAATTAATGAAGGTGAAAAATAGTGTTTTTGCACCAGGGCTGTCAACAATGTAAGAACAACCCTGATTTTGACCTTAAGAAACTCGTGAGATTAGCTTTAGTGGCTGATGATGAGCCTTCCATGAAGAGCCATGAGGCTTCCATGAAGAGCCTCAATTCATGTGGCTGCAATGCTAAAAAATATATTTAAGTACTGTCTAATTTCAATTTAACGATTTCTTCGATTTAACAAATATTTTTATTAGTCTGGACTAAGTACCACTGAGTCCAATGTTATATTAAACTTGATTTAATGTCTGCTTTCCTTAATTTAACGATAATGTTTTGTCATTAGCCTATAGCTGGAAGTAGAATTGATGTGAAAAAAGTAACTATCATCAGAAAATCAACTTCAATTTAGTGAACTCAACTGGAGCGACTGTTGGTTTACCGTGTACAAAGAACACTATATTTATTCACTGTGTTTTGATGTGAACGGTGATCTTTTTGATGCATTTGAAAAAATGAAAAAACAAAAACAAAAACACAATGTTAAATGCTTAACTTCTAAGAAAAACCCAAACGAACATCAAAGATCTTTTTTCAACATAGTAATTACAAACATCCTTGTGTTTTATGCTTATTAAAATTAGCATGTATTCTTCAGAATACCGGCGAGAATTTTATAATTTTCCTCTTCAATCTTTTTTTTTTTTTTTCCTCGAAAGAAAAGTGCATCAAAGTGTTTTGCTTGGGGAGAGGGGCCGAAAATGTAAAATATATTGCTATTGGTTTTTTTTTTATGTAATAGCTGCTACTTTTGACATATTTTACATGTAAATTTTCAACCCAAAGAAGGGCTTGGGACACATCACCCCCAGTAGGTGTGCCACTGGTTCTGATAAATGTGCTTCCTTGATTTGACGATTACTTCCACTAGTTCTGCGAAATTCTTTAAATTGAGATCAGACTGTATATAAGATTCTACTGAAATAAAACAAATTTTCACTTTCAACTATCTATTTCCTTAAATAGGGATAAGAAGACCCTGTGTGGACGTACACCTTGTATATTTTTTTATTTTCCTTTCGAAGTAAATTTGATGCTTGATGCACAGAAACATACTTTTCATTTTCCCGAAAAACACAATTAGTATCATTCATAGCGTCGTTGTGTAACACGATACCAGACTACAATAACAATGTTAATCAACAAATTTTTAAAAAGCTTTGTAACTCATCATACATAAATACATGTCTTTATAAATTTTTACTTCAGCCCAATTCGTTTAACTGTTCATGTTGAATGTGTTGCCCCATAAAATTCAATTATCAGTTTACCCAAATTACCCTAAAAACAACAACAATCTTATAAACATATTATAAGTAATAATATGGGGAACATTTTTGAGTGAATTTTGCATGATATAAATGGCACAAAAGAGACATCAGTGTAGATAAACAAATGTCGCTTAGTCAGGATGTCCTAATATCATTGAGACCATTAAAATACTGGCATACACAGATGGAATAAGCTTATGATATTTGTTACCACCTAATCGTTGTCAGGCAAAGAAACACAATATTCCATAAGTATTGGAGCTTACTACTATAAGGCAAAGAGTAACATTAGCTTTGTCATCCTGAGAGAAGAGTAACTATACCGGTCCAATGATTGAAACTATACTTTCCAAATAGCGAACTGACATCTTCGCAACTTGACTATCTGTTTAACTGCAGTGGTGATCTAACTCTTTTCGTAGAAAAGTTTTACAAAAACAATTGTTACATGCCTGGAGTCCTCTAATAGTTGCAGAATTTTTTGGAAATAAACAAAAGTACGTTGCACTGCAGCTAACACTGAATTTTTTTTTTTTTTTTTTAAACTCGAGAATCACTTTATCGAGACATTTTTACAGTTTGGGTCAATTCAGTATTTCATTTAGCATCTGCAGAACTCCCAAAAGTGCCAATATCGGCATTGGTTTTCGGTGGTGGTAACTATTCTCTGGTGGTGGACAAGGAAAAGGAAAAAAACAAACTTGAGAATCTAAATCTCCACAGAGATATTTTATTTTTAATATCTGGAATTTCCGTTACATATTTTCTCAAGCTCCGTTCTTTTGCTGTGCTGGTGTTCCTTTTCATATTCTGTACTTTATTATTTTTTTCTGTTCACAGACTGGAATTCCTTATGCAATACTGCACAAAAGCAACAGACTTGTTTTTCAATTTCATCACTTGACATGGCTTCTTTAACTGCATAGGATATGTTTAGTTTTTTCTTGAGTATTGAAATCTTTTTTTTCTAAAACATCTCGTTATAGTTCTGTGTATGGGTCTTTCTAACACTTCCGGATTAAGTTTCTCATTTTCTATTTCAATAATGTTCTGTACTTTATTTTCAATGACTTCTTTCGTGGTTAATTTAGCAGCTTCGCCAAGAATGGAGGATTTGCCTGCCATTTTTGAAAAGGGCCCCACCTGAAATATTACAATTCCAATAAAGTATTATCTGCTTAATGCTTCAATAAAGTGAATTGTACAATTACTGGAGAATGAAAGAAGAAAATTACATAAATTTTAAATTAACAAGTTTTAGAAAATTAAGTAATATTTCAGTTTAAAAGAATTTAAATCATTCATAATGAATTTTAATATAATTAAAAAATCAGATAAATTTTGAACAGCTTTAAAAAATTGAAAAATTACTAGTGAAAAAGAAAAAATACGTTTAAAGTAAATTTAAGGGCTCTTAATTTTTACTTTCAAAATTAAGGAGTTCTTATAGACTTGTAAGGACTATACAAACTCTGTATATGTACCTTTTATTATTTTCTAGGTCCATCCTCACCCTCCCGATTGTCAGCAAACATAAGCAAAGGTCAATATCCACTTCCACAAAGATGCTTATGTAATGCTTAAATGACCCTTCTTCTACTCTATGCATAAAAGAAAAGTAAAATCTGAGAACACTGTTTCATCCCACTGTGATTATTAGAACACTGAACATAAAACATAAAAATTAATCCCTCTCTCTTAAAACAGAATCAGAAAAAATGAATGAAACAACTGTAAATTTCTTCATCAACAATTTAATTTTATATGTTCAACTGATAATGAACAAATACAGTCAAACCCACATAAGTACACACCACACAGCTGTGCAAACTGCAAAAAATATTGTTTCAAAAATGTTCCAATGTTTTCAAGGTTGTGCAAACTCACTTAAGCATATCCACAACCATTGTTTTCGCAAACTTAGATACAGAGAACAGTTTTCTACTCGAATAAAATTGCTAAACTAAAATAAATAAGAATGAGATTAATTTAAACTATAATTTCATTGTTTTTCGTATTTTTATATTTGTTTGTTTGTTGTTTTAGGGCTCAAAGACTACAATGGTCATGATGCGCCGGGACCTACTGTTTTCCGAGGAATCTGAACCTCTGGACCTACAATTTTCCGAGGAATACGAACCTCTTAAGACCTAGGAAATCAAACTCCGGACTGCAGTAAGTACTGCGATCTTTACGAGATCTCTGAGTAAACGTTCTTTGTGCATTGTTGGAAGTCAAACCTGGATTAATGGCAGATTAGTTGAACATGTTGCCACACTATGCCACCTCAGGCCTCCATATTTTTAGATTTGAATCATAATTGTAATATTCTGTATCTACCCTGCATATTTTAACGTTTCACACCTCACTTTAATGGTTCAGCCATCATTAGAAGCCAGATAAAAAAAGAAACTACATAAACTTTTAAAAGAATGAAAGCCTGCAATAATTAGTTGAGTAGGGATAAATTAATAATAATAATGCAAGTTGTGGGCCTAGGGTTTCAGAGGGTTGAATAAAAAAATTCTTTTATATTAATTTCACATATGTATATATACCGGATTCGATAAATCTATTGCCTGACATGCCCGGGGCATGTAAAAATTCCAATCGGACATGTACTATTTGTTACTGTATGCCCGGCCAGGCATGCAAAATTTTTCATTTATTATTCACCCACTAGCGCTACACTGTACTGAAAATGCTTTCTGTTTGATCTTGAAAGCTGCATAACGGAGGATTAAAAAAAATCAAGATCGCAGCTGACGGAGAATGACCACCACAGAACCAGCTATCAGCCTGAGCTTCTGGCACAGCGCCAATTGCCATAGCAGCTTTGTTCCCTTCCCTCCTCTCCACACTCACTCTCTTGCAGACCAGCGGTGCCGCTCGCCCACGTTAGTCAGCGATCACGTTTTTTCTTCGAAAAGTTACTAAGAGAATGTGTGCATTTTACAGGAAGCATGTGATGTTTGAACATTATTAGTTATTAATGACACCAGAAAGTTTTTTGCTGGAAAGGCTGGTACTAACTTTTCAATTGGGCAACAAATAAAAAGCAACTGATTGCACAACTAATTGCACAGACTGATTGAGAACGAGTCCTCATCAGCAAGAAAAAAGAAATGTGAATATGAAAAACATAGAACACGTTTGGTATCAGATGAATGGAAAAAAGAATACACATGGCTTTACTTCAGTGAGGATCGGACTGAAATGTGGTGCTCAGTGTGCCGTAGTTTTCCTAATACTGCTGATGAATTGAGCTCCTACTTCAAAGTGCCTGGTGTTATAGTTGATGATACGAATTCTTCTAGAAGAGCGCATAAAAAAACAAAGAAACATAATTTATGCATGCAGGCGAAAATGGCCATAGACAAACCCAAGGATGAGCCATTAAATAAATGCTTATTTAATCTAACAGAGGAACAGCACAAAAAATGGACTAGTCTTTTTAACACAGCATATTTTTGTGTTAAAGAAGAATTGGCTTTTACCAAATATTTACTTTATTAAAGGTCACTGATTTTCAGTTTTGATATTGAATTACATGCTACGTAAACCTATATAATGATATTTAATTTCCCGAGCTTTAGAGCTAGCAGCAACGTAAAATTTTAGCAGCAAAATGTTGGGCATGTAAATTTTTTGCTTGGGCATATAGTTTTTTTCCACAACATACCTGACAGGGCATGTAGAAAGTTTCAGATTTATCTAACAGATGGAATTACAAAATTCTTCTCAAATTTGTGTCCTTTTCTAACATGTCACGTCATCCAAATGCTTCCAAGGATATGTTAAATATGCATCAATTTGTTTGAATGATTTTCCCTTGCTTACTGATGTACCGAATGACCAAATAGAAAACTTTGACTCATTAACCAACTGATTAATTCTATCTGGACCTTAAATATGTGGTAATGAACCTGTTAAACCTGTGATGTGGTTTTGATCTACAAAACGTAAAAATCACTCTGCCCTTAGTTTTTTATACCATGGACACGAGACAAATGATAATCCAAGCCACTTTTAGCAGTGTAATTTGCAGGGCAAATGTAACACTCAAATGGCCTTTCACCAGTATGGGTTAAGTGGCGGGTGTTTAAGGTTGTTTTTTTGGCAAAATTTCTGTCACAAAAAGCACACTTGAAAGGGCGTTTCCCTGTGTGGGTGTACATGTGCTCCTTTAAAAGCTTCTTTGAAGTAAACATTTTGGAACATGTATGACATTGAAAAGGACGTTCTCCTGTATGAACACAAATATGCAATTCCATGATATATCTAAACTTCGCAGTATAGGAACATATGGAACAGCTGTAACTTCCATCGTTAACTTTTTGCCACAAGTCTCTTAAAGCAGAATTCAATCCAACCAAACATTTACCTGCAAAATTAAAACGTATTTCATTTTTAGTAAACACTCAACAATTTTGATACATTAAAATAAACAAATTTACCATTGCATCCACTTTTCTTTGTTCACAGCATCTTATTATTAACATTTACTCATAGGCCACCAAAGGCAATGCTATAGTGAGAACCTGGATTACCATTTCTGAAAACTTTGGTTGTTAAAAACACTAGCGATGGCTGTATTACAAATTTTCTTCTCTACATATGCTTGCGAATTATTAATGCCCCAAATGAATTTTATAGAAGACATTTTTAAAATCGGGGTGACTGATAGATGAAGTTCAGCCAATGTGTTACTAAAAGTGACGAAATATAAACCAGATGTAAAGTATTTGGCATTCAATATGCAATAGCGAAAATACTATTTAATCTGTACAACGATGTGTATGCCATTTTATGAGTTCATCTTTACGGAATAAGTTTGTTTTACAATTGGTTTCAATCAAATTCTGCAATAATAAATTTTCTATTGTTATCCCTCCCTGCGGACTGCTTGACACATCAGCAACTCCATGAATATTATTTGTAAATTTTTGGCAAGCGCATTCTGCAATAATAAATTTTCTATTGCTATCCTTTCCTACAGACCGCTTGACAAAACAGCAACACCACGAATATTACTTGTAAATTTTTGGCATGCACATATAAAAAGGTTCACCACCACTGGCCCTATGAGACCAACTACCGTACAATTTTTGTTTTTCCACCATTGTGAATCAAGCCAGGAAAATGGCAGGTTAGGCAAATGCTTTACCACTGCCAGGTGAAAACACAACTTCAAATTTCAGTAGTATCTCTTTACAATAAAACAAAACCTTTCATTTAAAATGCAAATATTGGCAGCCAAAATATTTTATAATGAAAAAGGTATATAATCATAATATCATATCATAATGAAAAAGGTATATAATAAAAATATCATAGGTAATGAACAACAATGAGTGGCG
Organism: Dysdera silvatica; assembly: GCA_006491805.2. Taxonomy (NCBI): domain Eukaryota; kingdom Metazoa; phylum Arthropoda; class Arachnida; order Araneae; family Dysderidae; genus Dysdera; species Dysdera silvatica. The sequence goes on along the minus strand of QLNU02015359.1, from coordinate 56,614,227 downwards.
TGGAAGTTTCACGCAAACATTTATAAAACCACAAAGCAAAGGATGCAATCATTGTTTAATGACCAGTCACTCAATTCCCAGTTAAAGTTTTACATATACCTTAGTCTCTATTTTTATATGGCATTTTTTCACATGACCTACAGTTACATGGTATTTTTTTCCAACGTTTAATCCTCAGCACCCACAGATGAGTTAAAATACTCCATTATGAGTACATATCGGAAAACAGTCTAGGTATATTATATTAAAAATATTGTTGCACCAGAATATGAAACTCAGAATTGAAATACTACAAGTTTGGTTAAATGTAGATGGCAGAAAAGGCATTGAAGACTTGGCATTTGATGATATTAAAGAACTGGTAACAGATGCCGTGCTTGGGGATGAAGAGTTAACTAAAGTATCCTTAGGGTACCTCTAGTTAAGGAGAAAATAATAATGAATAAATTTACTCGTTACAGGTTTCGTTGGAGGAGGACCACAAGTGGCTGATAAGCTGAAATATCATTTTATTGAAAATGATTCCAATCTATCTTCAGCAAACGGCCCAATTCGGAATGAACTCGGGAACTTGTATGGCTAAATGCAGAGAATTATTAAAAGAAAAGGCATAACAAGCGTCATCACAATTGACACAAACTAATAAGGCAGACCATATGTCAAGCAATGACAGTAATTCTGTTTCAGTAGTAAGAATTTGTTATAATAGAAAGCACTGATGAATAAAACGATTATTTAAAAAAGTAGTATTTCTTTTCATCTTTCTCAACATATTAACTTTTGTTTTATCTGTTTATTAAATATGTTTTTGATGCATGCATTTCTTTATTCTAAATTGCTTTTTGTATAGTTTGCATTAGCTTAACATGTCTTTTCCTTCGTTGCAAATCATTTTTGACATTTTTTTGCCACAGTACACACTCACTGCATAAAAATGGAGGGCCAGGTATACTTTTCTTCTGCTAATTTCACAAAATATTTCATCACGAACACAGAGCTTGAATTAAGAAATTAGCGACCAAAAAACAGTGCTTGACCAGACAGTAGATACTACACTTTGATATAAGATAGCGGATGCATTCAGCATTTGGTCTTAACTTGCTCGGTATTTTGGGATTATATAAACACACAAGCAATATTTTAAATTCTTTCCTATTTATAGCAAATACAACTACCAAGCTACATTCCTATAAAAATATAATAACAAATTACTAATACAGTAGACTCTCCTTTTAACGAACACCTTTTTAACGAACTGACTCTATAAAACAAATAATAAATTCCCGGCCATTAACCCAATAAAACCTATGTTATTTCTCTCTCCTCATATCGAACAGGAATGATCACGATTGTTCTATAAAACGAATAAAATATACTTCAAATAAAAGAAATCAAGAAATACAAGATGATGAAACTACTTTTGCAATTTTTGTTTTCCAAATGCTTTTGCCCATGCAAAACCACAGGCGGAAGGTGTGGGGAGGAGAGAGAGAAGAGAAACGAATGGAGGAATTCAAGCTGTTTGCTGCTGGTTGAATGTGAGGAAGAAGGGAGGAGCTTGCAGCGGTGGCGGAGGGCCTGCTTCGGATTCAACCATTTGTTGTCAGAAAGATAAAAAAAAAGCTGTCTTGAATAATGGCGACGTGTGTTACTCTGTCTTTTAAAGTTAAGAGCGCAATTTTGAATGATGTCTCGACCAAACATATAAGTAAAACTGAAATTGCTAAGAAGCATTCAATTCTAAAGAGTATTCTTCCCACTATCATAAAAAATAAGGACAAAATTCTGCAGTCGGATGGAGTTTCACCAGTCCGTAAGCAATCCTGAGATGCCAAGTTTCCGCAGCTGGAATTTGCTTTGATGTGGTGGCTACGAACTATGCGGGGCAAGAACCTACCGATAGATGGAAACATTTTGACTAAAAAAGCTAGCGACTTTGCACGTCAACTCAGTTTTGTGAAAGCATCTGTTGACGTCCAGCAAATCACCACAGAAAGCGAACCAGAAAATGGAGAGCTGATTAGGAGTGTTGATACAGAAATAAATTTTGACGAATTTGTGAATTTGATGGGGAATTGGTTTGCACAGAAGTGACAGATGACAGTATCGTTCGCAAAGTCCAAACGGTAGACCTAAAAGTGTCAGAAAATGTGACCGACTCTTCTGACGATGATAAACCTGAATGTGAACCAAAGCCTATAATGAAAGATGTTTTTAATGCAATTGCGTGCATTACACGTTTTTGTGAAGAAGAGGACAATTCGGAATGTGTGTTGGACATGCTATCGAAGGTTGAGAACTTTGTTTTTCAATGCAGGAAGCTCATGCAACCACAGATTACTGAATATTTTCAGCCGCAATAAGTAATATACACTGTAGTTAACAATAATATACTAGTATAAAGTACAATAGTAAGTTACTTTGAATTATGAAACTGGTTTTTTTTTTTTATTATGTTAAAATAGTTTTTTGATTTTCAGTTTTGAACCAGTACTAGTAATACATACTGGTAATTCCCTATAACGAATTTTCTGTATAACGAATTATTTTCAGGGTCCCCAGGTGTGCCTAATAAAGAGACTCTACTGTATATGTCTAATAATAGCCAATCACATAATCACTAGAAACAACATATCTTTTTCAAGTCTATGATACTACTTTTGTAGAAGTAAAGGAGAAAAAATAGGAATGCAACACAGAGTGAGATATATCCACACACACACAAAAAAAAAATTAGCTATTTATTAAAAATCTTAAAATAGTCCAGAGAAACTTTGAGATACACATAATTTTTGCTTTCGTTTGAAATGAACATTGAAAAGAACAGTCAAAATTTAACCTGTGATATATAAATATATTTTACTTAATGTTAAAGCTGAACCCATACAAAATGCACAAATAAAAGAAAAAAAAGGATAGACAAGGAATGGCAACTATAACGAAGTATGCAATAACACAGTACTAGATTCATAAAAGTATATATTCGTGGTACGCACACACAAACATATGTATCAGATATGTAAATATCTATTATACAGAATCAATGTTGATCTTATTCAGCAGTAAAGAAACACCATTAAAAAAAATCTTATATACTCAATATAAAAATAGGGTCACAATTGTTTCTTTTTACCAATTGCAAAATCTTGTCTTTTGTTTCCCATAGAAACTGAATTACCCACTATTATTTGCATATGCAAAAAGTTCCCTCAATTCAGAGAACGTTCTTTTTATCGAGAATAGCAATTGTTTAAATAGTTTTTAGGAAAAAAAAGCAAGATTAACAAATTTATGAGAAAAGCTAGTTAATAATTACGTTGTAATGCTCCAAAACAGGATAAGAAATAATTATGAAGAAAAATTGGCAAATATTTTTCGATAATGGGAACGGAATTGTTTAAAAAAAATTCATATTAGTCAAACACTTTCTCTAATTGTACTGAACAATTATAACAAATCATATTAGAAAGAATTTTTTTTTAATTTAAAAAAAATGTTACTTTGTCAGACATGTGTCATTAAGTTTAAGTATTCATACGCAGAATTTCAGCACAAATATAACAGCCTCAACTTTTAATTTAAATCTACCTCTTGCAGTTAATAAATTTGACAAACACCTTTAAGCTCATCTTTTATACTTAGCAGAGTAATAATAAATCAAATGGTTGCAATTTTCTTTATTGTCAATTCAATGAACTGGGTCACATGCACATAATTCTCATTTCCCCAAATTGACTTACAAAATTCTCTTACTATTTGTTCATTAATATTTTAGATTTGGTAAGCATGTTAAAAACATGGTGAATATAGGGTACATTTGTCACTTTCCTTGGGAAAGAGGGATGGGAGATCGCTCCATCAAAAGGTATCAAAACTGGCATTTTGTCATTTTATCTAGACACAAAGTACATTTATTTTGGTGATGTGAGTAATTGGTTGAAGACCACAAGCCTCTTCCCTGAATGCCATCTTCGTTTTTCTCATACCTAATAGTAATTGTGACGCCATTGTTTGAGCTCAAACTAGAGCTTTTATTTATGGGAGAAAAAGAGACATCATGCCCGACCAAGAGATGAACTAGGGTCCCTCCGTTGAGTCTGGAGTGCCTTAACTGCTAGACCATCAAAGACAAAAACAATACTCTTTTTTTTCTTCTTTTTTTTTCGTAAGAATAGCTATGATTATGTGGCACCGAGGTCTACTGTTTTCAAATAAATCCGAGAGCCTTCATTGTGTAGGGACCCAAACACTGTAGTATAGTAAACAGAAAAAATTGCTTAAATTCCATGGCACATTTGCAACAGAATCCGGATTAAAATGACATAATAAACTAACACATTAATACTGCCCGAATGTAGGGGTCCTTGAACTAATATGTAACATACATTTCTTTTTAATTATTAATTGACCTTACATATATCTTGGTAAATTAAGATACATGTTTAATCTGTTGAAATTAAAAGTCAACTCGTTCTTAGTTTTCAAAGCCATGAACACGAACCATATGACACTCTACAGCACTTTTAGAATTAAAATTTGCAGAGCAAATGTTACATATAAGTGGTCTTTTGAGAGCATGGGTCAAAAGGTGGTACTTAAGGGATTCGTTACGAGTAAAACTTTTAGAGCAGAGATTGCATTTAAAAGGACGTTCTCCTGTGTGAGTCCGCATGTGTATCTTTAAGTATCCACTGTCACGAAATGCTTTGTGACAAACATCACATTTAAATGGACGTTCTCCTGTATGAATGCGAAAATGCTTGTTCATGTCAGATTTAAGCTTTGAAGTATAGGAACATGTGGAGCAGCCATAATGTCTACCTTTAAGCTCTTGTGAAAATGCTTTTACATCGGAAATCGATCCAACTGAAATTGCACCTGAAAAATAAAAATATATATCAGCTTCTGACATTAATTCAACAATTTTGATACGAATTAAAGGAAAAAATAAGTCTGGCATCTAATTCACTTTGCAGTGTTTTTTTTTTCTTTTTTTTCTTTTTTTTTTTGTGGGTTACAATAGATATTAAACCTATTATTATTTATCGTTTGTCTGTCTGTCAACAACAAAAGGGTAAGGTAAAGGGCTTCTGGAAATACAAAAATTATATATATATATTCTTAAAGCTGAAAGTCTAATTTACTGTGTATGCATGAAGTGCTACTCATTAATGTGTTTATGCTGTAAAACTTTAAAAATATGGACATGGGAAATTGACACAAAATACCTTCACATGGAAATTGTCATAAAAATTCTGTCATGAGCAATCGTCATGAGAAATTGTAACGAAATTCCATCATGGAAAATTGACCCATGATGGGAAATCGATTACAAATTCCATCACGAGAAATTGTCACATAACACTCTCAATAACAGATTCAATGTTTACATACAAAAGGTTAAACACTGGTAAAATAGCAATGAAAAAGATCACCCGAGCTTTTTCGAACACGTCAGCAGTAGTCCTTCATCAGGAGTAATTACTCCTGATTAAGGACTGCTGCTGATGCGTCCGAAAGCTTGGATGATCTTTTTCATTGCTATTTTACCAGTGTTTAACCTTTTGTATGTAATTTCCTCCCTGGTACCCTGTATTTTATTTCTAGATTCAATGTTAATTGAAACGTGCTAAATTTAAATACGGACCAATTTGATGATGATATATATATATCATCATCATCATATTCAACCATTATCTATCCACTGCTGGATGAAGGTCTCTCCAAATGCTTTCCACACAAGTCTATCCTGAGCAATTCGCTTCCACGTCACCCCAACCTGTTTTCTTATTTCATCCACCCATCTAGTTTGAGGACGTTTTCTAGGTCTTCGGTGGTCTCTTGGAATCCAGTTCAGAATTTCTGTTGTCCATCGTTGATCAGTTCTTCTTGCAATATGCCCAGCCCATCGCCATTTCAGCCCTTTTACTTTAACAATGATGTCCTCTACTCTAGTTTGCTCTCTCACCCAAGTGTTTCTTTTTCGATCTCTCCTAGTTATTCCAAGCATGCACCTCTCCATGCTCCTTTGCGTTGTCTGTAACTTTCGTATTGCTCCAACTGTTAGACTCCATGTCTCTGATCCATAAGAGAGGACTGGCAATACACACTGGTTGAAGACCTTTCTTTTTAGACACAAAGGCAATTTCCCCTTCAGGATAAAACTGTTTCTTCCAAATGCACTCCAGCCAAGTTTAATACGTCTGTTGAGTTCTTTCATAATGTTGCCATCCATTGAAATCAGCTGGCCAAGGTAAATATATGAATCAGCAATTTCTAGCTCAATGTTGTCAACTTGTATTTTTGTTTCCTCTACGAAATTATTGAACATGATCTTAGTTTTTTGTAGGTTCATCTTGAGTCCAACTTCTTTACTTCTAGTTGAGAGCTCCTGTACCATGTCTTGGAGTTCTAATGGGTTCGTTGAAAAAATAACAATGTCATCAGCAAACCGCAAATGATTTAAATATTCACCATTTATTTTTATTCCCTTGTTATTCCAATTTATCTGCTGAAAAATCATCTGTAAAGCTGAAGTAAAAAGTTTTGGAGAAATGGTATCTCCCTGCCTCACACCTTTACCAATTTTGATAGTTTTGGTATCTTTATGTAACCGAAATTTTGCACTTGCATTTTTATACACACGTTTCACCATGTCAATGTACACATCCTCAATGTCTGTTGATCTTAAAGAGTTGATGACTGCTGATGTTTTAATAGAGTCAAAGGCCTTCTCATAGTCAATAAATGCCACACACAATGGAAGTTCATATTCATGTGTTCTTTCAATTAATTCTCTTAATACTTGAATATGGTCCACTGTACTGAATCCACTTCGAAATCCAGCTTGTTCTCTTGGTTGAGCTGCATCTAATTTTTTCTGCAGGCGATGTGTTAGCACTTTTGTGAAGATTTTATAAATAGCAGGTAACAAGCTAATTGGTCGGTAATTTTTCAAATCCTCTTTATCACCTTTTTTATGCAAAAGAATTACTGTTGCAGAATCCCATTGGTTTGGTATGTTACCGCTGTTAAGACATTTGGTAAAGAATTTTGCAAGTATGTCTTCTACATATTCTCCAGCTTCTTTTAGGATATCTAATGTAATACCATCATCACCAGGGGCTCTTCCTTTCTTCATACTTTTTATTGCAAATGAAACTTCTTCTTTTAAGATTTTAGGAGCTGTTCCTTCGACTATTTCAATGTCTTCGTTTAATCCACTGTTACTTTCGTATAGATTTTTGTAGAATTCTTCAACTCTTCTAAGTATTTCTTCCCTATTTCTTGTTACGGTGCCATCCTCTCCTTTTAATGCAATGATGTGTTTCTTCCCAATAGACAAACTCCCTTTAACAACCCTAAGGCTCTTGTTATTTTCAATGGCCTTCCTTACTAGCTCACAGTTGAATTTTCTTATGTCTTCTTTCATGCTTTTGCGCAGAGTTTTACAAAGTTCTATGTACTCAATCCTGGAACTGGTATTTTGATTGTCCACCTTCATATCTCTTCGCCTTTTCATGAGCTGTTTCGTCTTCTCAGATAATTTGCTATTGTGCTTTTTACAGGTTACACCACCAATTTCCCCAGCAGTTTCAACTATTGTCTTAACAATGTTTTCATTTGCTTCTGAGATATCAATTTCTTCAATGCTGCTGCACCCCTTATATACACTTTTGGTCTGCATTTGTCCATGGATCACAGCTGCTATTTTTTTTTTTATTTTTTTTTTTTTTTTTCACGTATCTGGTTGGTTGTGTTTTTATGGCACAAGGACAACAAGGGCCATTCTGAGCCAAACGAGGTGGGAATATACATACAGGTTTGAAATAAAAATAAATTAAAGCTAAAATAGTAAAAACATATTGAAAATAATATAACAAAGGTTCCATTTCACATGTTTAATTATCACCATTCATACATGATTTAAATTGCCCAACTATGACTGCATATTGGAAAGCAGTCAGGCCAAATAGTATTAAAAATAATGTTGTAACAGCATATGAGAAATCGAGTAATCGAATATGAGTTTAGCAAGTGAAGTCTGAAGAAGGCTTTGAAGGCGAGACATTTGACAATATTAATGAGCTAATAACTGTTTTTTGTGCTTAAAGATTAAGAGTTAACTAAAGTAATTTTAAGTGCCTCCGATTGAGGAGAAAATAATGACAATGGAGAAATTTTACTTCTTACAAGTTCCATTGAAGAAGAACCATAAGTGACTGGTAAGGAGGAATGTCAGTTCATTGTAAACGATTCCGAAATTGAGTAAACTGCACAATTCAAAAAAGATTTGAAAACTTGCATGGTTAAGTTTGCATTAGTTTAAAGTGCCTTTTATTTTGTTGTAAATCATTTTTCGCATGGTTTTTTCCACAGTATGACTCATTGCACCGTAAAAAAGAAAGCCCCGGTATAATCTTTTGCTGATGTCACAAAATATTCTTTCATAAACATAAAGCTTGAATTAACAAACTAAAAACAAAACATCAGCGTGTGACCAGAAGGATACACAAGCAATAATGGAACACTATTCGATCTGAGAAGACAGGTGAATTTAGTATTCAGTCTATCTTATGCAGTATTTTGGAGTTATATAGACACACAAGCAATATTTTAAATTATTTCCTATATACAGATAATACACACAGTCCCATACAGAAAATGCACATAGTCCAACAGCTATCCTCTGCCAAGAATACCAGCAATCGACTGATCGCCGTTGAAAAGCGTCATGGATAGAAGTCACTCTGTAGGGACGTAGTATGACCAGGTGTATTATGACAGCTAAAGGCAACACAATTAGAAATCAGAACGTTTTTAGATCGTAAAGCACCAGAAGAGTTCCAATATTTAACCCAGTAACATCTTCTTTCAAAGGTGGCACAGATAAAAGACAATTCACAATTTTTTCACATAAAGGATCGAAGAAAGTTACCACTATTGAATACAGCTTTGAATCAACATTGGTTGGAACTGAAAATGGATAGCACCTTAAATTTTCAACAAGTGATGAGGATTCCTTTGCAGACATTTCTTTCATAATTGCAGAAGTTTTGGTCCTCGCAGATCCATATTGTTTCGCAATATTGCTATCAGGAAACATTTTCCTAAAGAGTGTCCACGCATGATCGCTGCAATTCATTGGCAAATTATGTTCGATCAAAAACGATGTAAATAAACATTCAGCGTTAATCATGGAGGTATCGTTAAATGCAAAAAATTAAGGCTTGATACTATGATTAGACTCTACAGCCTTGAACGTCTTCTTATGTTTAACAGTCTCAGAATGCAAAGTAATATCGCGTTTACCGCCGTGAGTAATGCTTATGTCTTTACGGCAACATGGGCAGAAAACATATTTTGGAACCAGTCTTGATTTTTGAAAAAAAATTAAACGTGTTCATATATTCGGCTTTAAATGTTTGGTAGTACCTTTTATTAACGGTCGACATCGTTAACGTTGTTTCCAGAAACACCTAAAAACAAAACTTTCTTTCCGGAGGAAAGAAATACCAGCTATGTCTAACACGTGGCTTCCCTACACAAAGTCACATGCTTGACCAAAACTTTATCGATGCAGCATAATTTTTCTTTCCTCCTCCCCCAACGACTACAAATCCAGATGCGCGATTTCATGGCGCAGGGGTCATTTTTCACTTCACTCTACGTCATAGCTGGAGCTAAAATTCCACACTATGCCACGTCATGCATGCGCCGTCAATGGCAGGCAAATTTTTCCGTCTTTTTTACCGATATTTGCATTTATTTATGCATATTTATTATTAAATATGCACATATGCGCAAAAATTTAAATAAACATGCATCAAGAAAAATAGGTATTTAATTTTTTTAAAAAAAATCAGTATTTTAAAAAACACTGGGGATTTTAGATGAAATCTCCAAAAATCGTTTTCCGACCAGAAGATCGGAAGACCGATAAAAAATCAGAAGCCTTCCGGGAAAATCAGAAGGATTAGAACCTATGTATAAATTAAGAAACAACATTTGTCACTGAGAACCGACCCTGGGGTTAGACGCACTCACCAAATCGTCTGCCTAAAGCAGGATGTTAACCTCTGCTGATTAGTAAACAATGGTATCAGGGAGTGTGGACTCAGCTAATCTGTCAGCAATGTCATTTATAAATATTAAAAAGAAATTTAATTTTAAAATTTCTCATTCAAGCATCCAGAGTTCAAATAAAAAAAATTCTGTGAATTTATCATCATATATAATTCCAAGGCCCCTAAATAGAAGCCTTTTATTGAAGAAACAAACGTAGCACTTATACCATATTTATCCATGGTATCTCTGAGCACATAGAACATGCACATTGTGCATTATCAACTCTAGCCAACTGTAACACATGTTACTGATAAATTAAATGAAACTCATGTACACACATATAGATAATTTTTGTGGCAAGAATCCCTTATATTTAACACTTCTGCTCTATGAATAAACAAAAAAAAAAGTTAAACCTGTTTTTTCATCCCATTTTAATTATTCAAATCACAAAATTAATCTACTTCTTTATCTTATAAATATGTTGTTTTGTTTTGCTAATTTCATTTTAAATTTTCAACTGGTCATGCACAAAGGTATTTCTCAATTTGCCAAGTTAAATTACAAAATTCTTTTGTCATCATTAATATTCCTAATTTGACAAGTTTACACACAGTGGACCTAGGATCTTAGTCCTTTATTTTTGAGGAGATGGGCTCAATCCATAAAAAGTTGTTACAATGGTAATTTTTACAATTCATCCAATATTACACTTGTTTTGGCAATAGGGTGGGTTTAGGACACAAAACCCCTCCTATGGATCTAACATATAGTAGAAATTCCTTTTAATTACTTATACATTATTTTAAAAAATTAAGAAAATTAATTAATTAAAGTGGAGGTTAAAAATGAATTAAACAGGAAATTAAAAAGAAATTAATTAAAAGGGGAAATTATGATTATTAATTCTTTGTCATGCCCTTATTTGGATCTTTTTCCGACATGGCCTTTGTCATCTGATTACTTTCCAGAATGTGATATATATCTGTGGTCATAGAAAATAAGTGGGCAAGTCAAAAAATGGCAAAACTAAATGCACTGTTATTTCAGTGCACACAGTTTCAGCGAATTAGTTATTCTTCAAACCATTAAATTTAGAAAGTTATTTAAGTCACATTGATGTCAACCAATTTTTTTTTTTCGCCCCGAAAGTTCTAAGGTAAAAAAGTGCCGCCCCGAAAAACTGTGATTTTATAATTAACCAGTCATTCCCTGTGACGACAGATACGCAGTGATTCATAGATTGATGTTTTTCCTTGTTTATTATGTACAGGATGACAAAATAAAAAACTTTGATTCATTAATTGATTGATTAATTATCTATGGACCATATGGCAACTAACCCATTAAACTTGTCATATGGTGTAGATCTGCCAAATTTAAAAACCATTCTGCCTTAAATTTTTATACCATGGACATGAAACCTACGCCTCTGCAGAGAACATTTCTGAGTGTATGGGCCGGACAAACATCATATATGAATGTCTTTCCAATATGCGGCAAGGAATGGTAATTTAAGTTGACTTTTTGGGCAAAATTTCTGTCACAAAATGCACACTTAAAAGGCCACTGCTCTACATGGGTAAGCATGCGCCGCTTCAAATGCAATTTTGTAGCAAACATTTTAAGACAACTATGGCATTTAAAAGGACGTTCCCCTGTATGAACTCGAATATGCATGATCATGGTGGATTTAAACCTTGCAGCATAGGGACATATGGAGCAGCTGTAACTTCCATCACTTTGTTTTTGCGACAAGGCTTCTACAGTGGAATTCAATCCAACTGAACTTTTACCTGTAAAATAAAAACAAATTTCATTTTTGGCAACCACTAAACAATTTTGACACAAGATAAAAATATTTACCTTTGCATGAATTTTTCTTTCCTCACAGAATTTTATTGGCAGTACTTGTTCAAAAACATCATTCTCTGATTAAACAAGTGTTCTTTCACTAACTACTCTATACTATATTCAGAGAAATCATTAAACACAAAATGTTATAATCTAACCTAATTTTTATAGGCAACAAGAAAAAATTATATTCACACTCAAACACTCACTAAAGATAAAAATAAACATCATAGGGAAATATTTATTATTGAAAGAAATAAGAACGTTACAAATCGTATTAAATGTATTCATACACATGGTACAAACTTTAACAATGAAAATTGAAAGAATATTTTGCGATGAAATGCAATATATACATCAAATTAAGCTAATGCTGGAGCTTATGAAATTCAAAACAAAATTTGAGTATTGATTTATTACAAAACCATTTTCCTCTGCAGATTTCTATATTCTTATTCATACTCTGATTTCCTCCAAAAAAATTCAAACAAGACACAAAACTAAAACCAAAACAAATTAAAATAAATAAATATATATACATATATATTTAAAATCACCTAGTTCTTCAATGAGAAAATGAAAATGACCAGGAAATATCATAGTTATACAGAACAATAACAAGCTTTGTGGTGTGTTGAACGTACCGAGACCTTTCTTCTGTTTCAAATACACTTGGGTTTTTTATTCCATATTTCTTACACAATATAAAAAATAAAAATAAATAAAATATATATATACAAGGTGTCTACCCAAATTCAATTTCAAACTTCCCTGACTTTTCCAGACCAAATCTTAATCGATTTCCAGTCACTAATTATAGTAAACAACACACAATGCATTAAAATTTGCATACAAAAACAAGTTTCAAGACCATGAAATGTACTAACTCAAATCCCAAAGCCATTTATAACTCAATTACTGTGAATTTACAAATTCAAAAGCTGTATTAAAAAGTGTATTTCTTTACACTAAAAACTTGCACTAATTAAATATTTACAGCAACATTTCCATTTGGCCCTTTTTGAGTTCATTATAAAAGAGTTTAACTATATAATCGCAAAGCTGATGTTTTATCTTCTATTTCATTTAAAATGTGTATGACTATATATAAGGCAAAGGAGATTGGTATGATCAAAATTCCTTACAGATTGGATAATTTAGCTAAAAACACTTTCTTTTTTTCAAGTTTTAGTTACATATTTGGCAAACATTTTCTCCTGAGAAATATATGGGCTTAATAATTTTATATAAATTATATTAGTTTTGGTGCAAAAGGGTAATTTTTGGAAGAGGTTTAGTCAAGAGTATAAGTTTCTCAAAATTTTCAGTATGCAATGTGGTACGAAAAGCATAGTTCAGGAAAATTATTTTAATAAGTTATTTATTATAACAATGAATTTCAAATTTCCCTAACTTAGTCCATTTTAAATTTCAATGACTTTTCCAATCAGAAAAACTTCCCTGACTTTTCCAGGTTTACCATGTTTTCCAGATCCGTTGACACCCTGAATAAAGATAGAACAAAAGAAATAAATGCATAATTAAAATGCAAGACTAGCATAATTAGTTCATCTAACAGAGCGATGGCAGCATCTATTGAGAAGGAACCACAACCTGGTTTTAAGAGGGATAACCAGTTGTATAGGTCTGGTTATGTCTTTTCCGTCAACATGTAGCATGCATGATCGGATTCTCCCTTCAGGGTTTCAGCACCAAAACACACCGAACATATTTGTTGAGACCTTTTTTTCTATTTCAGATACACTTTAGTTTTTATTTCCACACTTTTTAAACAATATAAGATGCAACAAAAGGAGCACTTGCATTATTAATGCACAAGACTACCATGATTGATTTGTCTAACAGAACAATGGCACCATTTATTGAGAAGAAACTGCAAAAGGCTTCAATAATAATTTTAATCTGCGAATGTTAAAAGCCCCATGTTGTTACATACATATATGCAAACTCAGTTATAATTCTCACAAAAGGACCAGAATATTTTCTTAGTGGTAACAGGCATTTGCTTCTACTGTCGGTTAGAAGCAAAAATAGCAAATCTGAAAATATTTTTTCATCTCATGCATTTCTACATGGAATAATATACATAAAGATTAATTTGTACATACTCGAACAGAATCAGAAATAATGAATCAAATGATCATAATTTTCTTTATTGTCAATTCAATTAACTGGGCCATATGCACATAACTCTCATTTGCCCCAACTTGAATTAAAGAATTCTTTCGCTATTCGTTCATTATATTTCAAATTTAGTATGCATGGTGAACACATGGTGAATCTAGGATATGTTTGTCTTTTATCTTAGGAAGGAGGGCTGAGAACCACTCTATAAAAAAGTGTCAACACCGGCATTTTGTCATTTTATCCAACACAAACTGCAATTATTCTGATAATAGGAGTAGTTGGTTGAAGACCACAAACCTTGCCCCTGAATGCAATTCTTGTTTTTCTAATACTTAATAATTTTGACACCTATGTTTGAGCTCAAGCCAGAGCTTTTATTTATAAGAAAGGATGAGACATCGTCCCCGACTTAAGAGTCGAACTAGGGTTCCTCCGTTGTGCACATAGTCCCGTAACTGGTACACCATCGACCACAAGAATGATGCTCCCTTTCTTTTTCTTCTATGGTATAAAAATGGCTATGATCATGTGGCACCGGGATCTACTGTTTGCGAATGAAATTATTATGTAGGGACCCAATCGTTATGTAGGGACCCAAACATTGGAGTACAGTCAATAGAAAAAAATACTTACATTCCATGGTACAATCGCAGCCAAATCCAGATTAAAATTACATAATAAACGAACACATTACCACTGCCCTAATGTAGGGGTCCTTGATCAAACAGGCAACATACATTTCTCTTTAATTAGTAATTGACCTTACATATATCCTGTTAAATTAAGATACGGTTTTAATCGGTTGAAATTAGAAGTCAATTTGCTCTTAGCTTTCTAAGTCGTGAACATGAGCCATGTGATATTCCACAGCACTTTTAGAATCAAAATTTGCAGAGCATACATCACATACAAGTGGTCCTTTGATAGTATGGGTAAGAAGATGGCACTTAAGCTTTCCGATCTGAGTAAAACTTTTAGAGCAAAGATTGCATTTAAAAGGACGCTCTCCTGTGTGAGTCCGCATGTGTATCTTTAAGTATCCACTTTCACGAAATGCTTTGTGACAAACATTACATTTAAAAGGACGTTCTCCTGTATGGATGCGGAAATGCTTTTCAACATTAAATTTAAATTTTGAAGTGTAAGAACATGCCGTGCAGCCATAACGTCCACCTTTACGCTCTTGAAACGCTTTTACATCAGAAAGCAATCCAACTAAAATTGGATCTGAAAAACAAAAATTTATATCAGCTTTTGGCAATAATTAAACAATTTTGATACAAATTAAAAGAAAAACAAGACACATCTAATTCACTTTGCAGTGCTTTTTTAGAATATATATTAAACACGTTATTATTTGTATATTGTCTGTCTGTCAACAATAAAAAGGGTAAGGGGTTTCTGTAAATACAATAATGATAGCTATTCTTAATGCTGAAATCTAATTTACTCTCTATACACCTACTACTACTCATTAATGTGTTTACTCTGTGAAACTTACAATAAAATACTGTCATGGGAAACTAACACAAAATACCTTCACAGGGAAATCGGCATGGAATTCCATCATGTGCAATCATCCTAAAATACAGTTGCAGAAATTATCACAAAATTCCAGTATGGAAAATTGTCATGAAATTCCAGTATGGGAAAATGTCAGAAATTCCAGTGATGGGAAATCGTTCCAAAATTCAATCACGAGAAATTGTCACGAAATACAGTCAATAACAAATTCAATGATAATTGAAACCTGCTAAATTTAGATTTTGGTCTCAGACAATATTCTTTTACTTGCTTGGTTTTCCTTTTTATTCTTTACATTCATTCACCAATAATATTTTCTAATAAAACATGTGTTTTTTCCCTTTATTCAATATATCATCAAACAAAAATCCTAACTCCATATACATCGCAAAAACATGGTATAATATTTAGTGGCTAAAAGGAAATATAAAAAAAAAACAGAAAATCGCTAAGATAAATGATTTATACCAAATTACTAGATCATTCATAACATCATATGAAAGAAAAACAAGGAAAATCAGTTCATGAAAAATGCATAAAATTATACAGTACACTATTGATATTTTTTTTTTACGAAATTTAAATACTACACGTGGGTGTCAATGTATTTAAATGTTCTGCGTTATTTGTTAATTACAAATATATGATATAGCATAGTAAGATACTCTGGTTATAGTATATACTAATACTCTAAAGATATCATATGTACCCCATGTATACTACAGCAATCATATACAAGTTAAGGGACTAGCACATACACTACATTTTATAGGTACTACTAATTGAAGAGAAAATAATCAAAGACTTGTGGTTTTGAATATGAGCACATATAAAATGAAAATTCTCCATTCTGTTCAACATATGCTTATAACCTACAATTTATATTCTAATGCTTTGTGCATAAAAAGAAAAATATAAAGTCAGCTAAATGATTTACAAATATCACAAGGAAATTCCACTGCCTGGATGTTCTCACTGCCTAAAACTTCATTGCTGTAACGTAATACAATGAACATATTTATGTAACACATTAGTTACAGATGTCACCAATAGAAAACATCTGAAAATTAATTTCATTATTATACATGTTTATACAATGAACCACAGACCCATCTTATGGGTAGTCTGGGACAGAACGGCCAGTTGAACATGACCACAATACTTTGAACACAACCAAGTGGACGGGGAATAGAATGCAATCCAGTGGACATGAAGGCCATCAAAACCAGAAGACCTCTAGGGAGACAAATTACATCATTGCTTCACTCACTCCAAAGAATGGGAAATAAAAAAGTTTTCATGAACCAAGCAGGCCTGCAAACAAGTTTAAGCACCAGAAAAAGTGAGAAATGTGACAGATTAAAGGGGAAAAAAATGACCAAGAGTGATTTAAGAAAGGAAGAAAGTTACAAAAGTGACTCACAAAAAGAGAAGTACTAATTTAGAGCAGAAAAAAAATTTTTTTTAAAAAGTCCCCTACCAAATAAGCCAGGTGAGATCAAGGTGAAAATTGTTGTTGCATGATAAAGAATGCAATTATGAGCAAAGAAATTAACCTTGGTTTGGGATTGGGTCTGGACGAAATGTAATACATTTTTATTAAACTGCAATAATTCTTACAGGAAATACAAAATTGTGAATGACAAAACAATGATCTATACTTATTTTTACTCTTTTGATATACTTTTTATCAAAAAAATTGTAATTACAGATGCTTTTCTTTTATCAATGTTCTTCTGGAGAACATCTGTTTCTTGTCTTTTGATATTTCCCTCCTCTTAGACACAGTAAACATGAGGAACATAGCCTGAGCAAGTTGCATTTCAGTAAAATCCCTGTTTTTCAAAGCCTCCTTCAACCTGTTACTCACTTCAAGAACAAGTTTACAAGAAACTTTATAAGCTTGGTCCTCCCTTTTCCTTTTCTGTTTTAGTATTTAATCTTCTTTTTCTTTTAACTTTTTCTTTTCTGTTTCAATCGTCCTCCGGAACTCTTCCTTTTTTTCCTTCTTCTCCTGTTGTTCAGCTCTTACTTTTTTCTCTTTTTATCCTTATGCTTTTGTATGCACTCCGAGCAAGAACTAACAAATCTTTGAAGATTAGCACTAGTTCAGGCTTGATACTGTACAGCTGCAGAGAATCTTTAGTCATCATTATTGCATTTGGAGTATGCTCACTCATTGAGGATCTAACTTCTGTCAAAGAGTAACTTGAAGAAACCCTTCTTTCAATGTCTGTATTGGCATGTGACGAGGACGCTTTTACAACCATGGTAATCGTAAGGTACTTTTTGTAACCTGAAACACCATTGATCATGAAAATTTGATTCCAATATTCATCAATTCAAATGTTTGCATTTACCTTGATCTCCTCATTAAAAACTTGCAACAACCTCCACTCATCCATTAATCTACCATCAGTGACATAAAAGGGTAAGACTTTGGCAATCATGATAACATCACCAGCACTTCGCTGTGAAAGTATTACATTCGGATTAAGATACTTAAATCACTTTAATAAACTTCCTTGTTTCATAAACTTTTCAATGACATACTTGTAGCGGGCAGTGTAATGATTTCTTATGTCTCAGGAACAACAGTTTCTTTTTCTCATTTGCATTCCTTAGAGCAGCAGAGATAAGTTTCCTCACAAGCAATGTCTTTTGAAGGAAGAAGATTCGGTTCCTCAAAAATGCTATCATTTATTCCATCAACACTTATTACTGGTGACTTACATATACAGCCTAATAAAATCTTCAACAGAATTTAAATTTCATTGTAAACCAAGTGTATTAGAGGCTCATCATTTTGAAATGTCCCTGTAAATTTAGTAAAAATCTATGCACTGCTACGAACAAAGAGAATTTCAGCTTTCATATTATTGTCTTTCAGCAAGTCAACAATATGCTTGTACTTTACAGAGAAAGCAAAATTTGTATTCTTCTTTAGGATAAATGTAAGAAAGTACTTTTCTGGAGCACCCCATTATTGGAGAAGTCTTTCTGCTACATTCTCCACAGTTAACCATCTGGTAGTACTGTGTCTGATGAAACGGTGGTTAGGTAATTGTAATTCATTCTATATGGTTGTAAAATCTTCACATCGTGGTGGCCAATCAATGAAATAAGAATGAACTGCTACAATTAGATCTGACACATGCTCTCCAAGTTGAGAAAGTCCTCTAAGAAATGCATTGTGTAAGGTATGAATGTTTCATGTACAAAAATATCAAGAAGCTTTTTGTGTCGTACAAGTGATTCATGGGACGTACTAAAGCAGTGGCATGTCTCATGTATGAGGAAATACCACTCATGTACCCAAGGAAATACCACATGTATGTTGTATTTAAAACAAAAATTCTGGAAAAACAATGCTGCAACAGCCTGGGTTATGATAGGCTAGAGCATAAATAAGCAGTACAGGAATAAAATAGTCTATGTTCAAATTTTGAAAAATGGTGTTTTCTGTTTAAAAATGATCGTGTGTGGCATCCAGATATTGTTCTTAAAGTTCTAAGAGTTAACATTTTGAAAACTTCTACCACTTTTAGAACTTTAAGCTAAAATGAATGCCACATAAGATCATTTTTAAGGCTCAACTTTTCAAAATTTGAAAGTAGACAACTCTTCTTGTATGCTGCTAAAATATTTCCCCTCAAATGTCTATCACTGGGGAACTTCCATCGAGTTTTCAAGCAGTTAAACGTTCAAAAAAAAATACTCACTGTATACAGATGAAATCAAAAGAAAAATAGCAAGGAATCTAAAGAAAGTGAGAAAGGTGACTTCTTTGGAAAGTGAGTGAGTGAAAGTGACCTTTTTCAAAAAAGTGGCTAAAAATAAGCAGTTTACAGGCTTTACCAAGACAAAATGTGATATGGTATAATTACAAAAGCAAATATACAACAAAATAAACAACTGTTCTTGTCACAAAAGAATGCAAAATGCAGTTTTTGGTTTTCTTAAGCTTAAAATTAGCCTTTATTGAATAATAATAAAAAAAAAATATTAATTTTGCAACAAATGGACTTGTAAAAAAAAAATCAACTTCTATTTGTGAGTATTGTTTTATCACAAAACCATTTTCCTCTGTAGATTTCTATATTCATTCATTCTCTGATTTCTCTGGAAAAAATCAAACGAGGCATAAGGCTATGACCAAAACAAATTTGCAAATTAAAAAAGAAAAAAGAAATATATATATATACATTTATATCTCTTATTTGTATTTAAAATCACCTCTTTAATGAGAAAATGAAAATAGCCAAAAAGTAAAGTAGTTATGCACAACAATAACAAACATTGTGTTGAACATATTTACCTCTCTTCTATTTCGAATACACTTCAGTTTTTTATTTCCACATTTTTTAAACAATATAAGATAGAACAAAAGAACTGCATGCATCATTAAAGCACAAGACTATCATGATTGGTTCATCTAACAGAGCAATGGCGGCATCTATTGAAAAGGAACTGTAACATGCTCTGCAACCTGGCCAATCTCAAGAGGAATGACCAGTTGTACAGGTCAGGTCATGTCTTTTCCGTCATCATGCAGCATGCATGATCGGATTCTCCCTCCCGGGTTTCAGCACCAAAATGTGGCATACCGGACATATTTATCGAGACCTTTCTTCTGTTTCAAATACACTTCATTTTTTATTTCTCCATTTTTTAAACAATATAAGATACAGTGAAAATCATTTATAATAATGAACGGCCGGTTATAACAACGAACCACATATAACGATGGAATTTTTACAAGAAGTTTGGTTTGCTATTCTACTCTATATTAAATATGTCGGTTATAAGGATATCCATCGTATATAACGACGAAACCTGCTATAATGACGGCGATTTTGTAGTCTACGTAGATTCTAAGTAGGGAAATTCAATTCAGACATAACGACGTGACGATCATAAACCGTAATCAAGTGGGTTAGTTATCAAAATTTAAGTGTTATTCTAATCTTGTTTATTTACAAATGTCTGAGAAAGTTTTATTACTGCTAAACCTGAATATTGAAGATAATAAACCTTAAAAAACACGTGATTTATTAATTGAATATCACGAGGGTCATATTCTTTAGAGGCCTATTTTATTTTTTCAGCATAAGACCCATAAAACTCTTAAACCGGCACTGTTCGGAAGTCATTAGTATAATATAATAAATATTATTCATTAGATTTGTTTTCTAGATTATATACTTTAGTATTTTCTAGAATTTTTTCAATTTAAAAAAATAAAAAGTGTTACGTATTTAGTGTGGCTATAAATATAATTTAATATAGACGGAAATTAAATTCATTATAATTAAATATATTTTAATTTAATTTTGAAACCAAAAAGTTTAATACTTTTTACTATCAAAATAATTTATAAAACTCTAGAGTGTATTATACTATAGGCTACTATGATTTTAAAAAGATATCGTTTATAACGACTGAATTTGCACGGTCTCTTGAAGGTCGTTATAACCGATTTTCACTGTATAACAAAAATAGCGCATGCATTATTAAAGCACGAGACTATCATGATTAGTTTATCAAACAAAGCAATGGCGCCATTTATTGAAAAGAAACCGCAACAGGCTCAATAATAATTTTAATCCGCAAATGTTAAAGCCTTCAAGTCATATACATAAATACAAACTCAGTTATGATGATCACAAAAGGACCAGAATATTTTCTTAGTTGTAAAAGGTATTTGCTTCTACCGTGAGTTAAAAGAAAAAAACAGTAAATCTGAAAATATTTTTTCATCTCATACATTTCTACATGGAATAATACACATAAAGATTAATTTGTACATACTCGAACAGAATCAGAAATAATGAATCAAATGATCGTAATTCTCTTTATTGTCAATTCAATTAACTGGGCCATATGCACATAGCTCTCATTTGCCCCAATTTAAATTCTTTCGCTATTCGTTCATTAATATTTCAAATTTAGTATGCATAGTGAACACATGGTGAATCTAGGATATGTCCGTCTTTTTTCTTAGGAAGAATGGGTGGGAACGACTGTATCGAAAGGTGTCAACATTGGCATTTTGTTGTTTTATCCAGCGCAAACTACAACTGGTGACCGGAGTAGCTGGTTGAAGACCACACGCCTTGCCCCTGAATGCAATTTTTGTTTTTCTTATACTTAATAATTTTGACACCTAGGTTTGAGTTCAAATTACACCTTTTATTTACAGAAGACGAGACACTATCCCCAACCTACAGTCAAATTAAGGTCCCTCTGTTGTGCCCAGAGTGCCTGAAGGGATCTGAGAACTTGTATGGTTGGTTACAAAGAATCATTAAAAGGAAAAAAAATGTCATCACATTTGATACACACTGATACGACATAACATATTTCCAGCAATGACAGTAATTTCGTTTTTATAGCGAGAAAACAGATTAATATTTTTATAATAGAAAGTACTGCTGAATAAAACGCTGACTATTCAAAAAACAGTAGTACAGCCCTCCCTCACTATTTGGGAGGTTATGTTCAACCAATGGTAAAACCATAAATAGCAAAATAAAATCTTCATGTGAAAAGGAGGATTACACTCATAACAATTGCCTTGCATATTGAATGTTGCACATTACTACAACATACACAACATATACAACATACAACTACACATACTTATGAAAAAATGCAGAAAAAATAAATATGTTTTTTGTTGCATATTTTATAAATGGCAACAACTTTAAAAGCTCTTGGTTTACTTTTTCTTGCATAATTTAGTATCTGGCCAGAGTATGTCATGTATGTATATACTTCATCTTTATACGTTTAATGTAAGAATGTAATACAATAGGTCTATACACAATAGTATGTACACATTATTTTGACCTAAAACTTGCAATTTTACTAAAAAATTTAGCTTTCGAGAATTTAAAAAAAAAAGTGAATAGTTGACACTGAAAATACCAAACATGAATAATGAGAGATGACTGTATTACTTTTAATTTTTCTCAATGAATTAACTTTCCTTATATTATTAGCCTATATATTCCCTATATTATTAACGAATGATATATAGTTAATAGCCAACCACACAAACACTAGTAACAACTAATACTTTTTTCAAGACTATGATACTACTTAAGTAGAAGTAGAGGAGAAAAAATTATAAAATGCAAAACAGTGAGATGTGCCCACAAAAAAATAGTTATTTATTAAGAATCTTAGAATAGTCAAGGGAAAACTTCCAAATACATATGCATTTTTTTTTTTTTCCCCATACGAGATGAACATTGAAAAGGACACATTTATTGTGAGCACTAAAATAGTCAAAATGAAAACTGTCACATATAAATACATTTTATTTCATGTTAAGGATAAAGCATATACAAAATAGACAAATAAAAAAACGATACATAAGGAATGGCAATTATAACAAAGAACTATGATAAAACAGTATCAGATGCCTTAATGGCTAGACCATCAACGACAAGAACGATGCACCCTTTCTTTTTCTTTTGCAGAGTAAAGATGGCTACGATTATGATGCACTGAAGCCTATTGTTTTCAAATAAATCCGAGAGCCTTCATTATGTAGGGACCCAAACACTGTAGTATAGTAAACAGAAAAAAATTGCTTAGATTCCATGGCACATTCGCAACAGAATACGGATTAAAATGACAGAATAAACTAACACATTAATACTCCACGAATGTAGGGGTCCTTGATCTAACATTTCTTTAATTATAAATTCACCTTACATATATCTCAGTAAATTAAGATACAGGTTCAATCTGTTGAAATTAAAAGTCAATTAGTTTTCTAAACCATGGACATGAGCCATATGACGTTCCACAGCACTTTTAGAATCAAAATTTGCAGAGCAAATATTACATATAAATGGTCTTTTGACAGCATGGGTCAGAAGGTGGTACTTAAAGGATCTGTTATGAGTAAAACTTTTAGAGCAAAGATTGCATTTAAAAGGACGTTCTCCTGTGTGAGTCCGCATGTGTATCTTTAAGTATCCACTTTCACGAAATGCCTTGTGACAAACATTACACTTAAAAGGACGTTCTCCTGTATGGATGCGGAAATGCTTTTCGACATTAAATTTAAATTTTGAAGTATAAGAACATGCAGTGCAGCCATAACTTCCACCTTCAAGCTTTTGTGAAAACACTTTTACATCAGAAATCGATCCAACTAAAATTGCACCTGCAAAATAAAAACAGATGTCAGCTTTTGGCAGTAATTGAACAATTTTGACACAAATTAAAGGA
Organism: Dysdera silvatica; assembly: GCA_006491805.2. Lineage (NCBI taxonomy): Eukaryota > Metazoa > Arthropoda > Arachnida > Araneae > Dysderidae > Dysdera > Dysdera silvatica. The sequence continues at coordinate 56,590,386 of QLNU02015359.1, read as the reverse complement.
AAAAATAAATCTTGCATCTAATTCACTTGACAGTGTGTTGTTTTTTGTTCTTTTTAGCGGGTTACAAGATATATTAAACCTGCTATTATTTGTATATTGTCCGCCTGTCGACAATAAAAAGGGTAATGGGTTTCTGTAAATACAATGATGATAGCTATTCTTAACACTGAAAATCTAATTTACTCTGTATAAATATACTACTACTCATTAATGTGTGAAACTTATCATAAAATACTGTCATGGGAAATTAACACAAAATACCTACATAGGGAAATCATGAAATCCCATCATATGCAATTGTCATGAAATACAGTTGTGGGAAATTGCCACAAAATTCCAATATGGAAAACTATCATAAAATTGCAATATGAAAAACTATCATGAAATTTCATTATAGGAAAACATCTGAAATTCCCGTGATGGGAAATCGTTCCAAAATTCAATCATACGAAATCATCACAAAATAGTTAACAACAGATTCAATGTTAATTGAAACCTGCTAAATTTAGACATTAGTGTTGGACAATTTTCTCTTACTTGCTCGGTTTTCTTTTTCTTTTCTTTTTTTTTTTACTACTTCAGTCACCAATATTAGTTCCTGATAAAACATGTATTCTTTCCCTTTATCCAATATATCATCAAAGAAAAATCTTAACTATACACATATCACAAAATTATATAATAGTTAGTGGCTAAAAACAGAAAATCGCTAAGACAAATAAATTATTTAGGCCAAAATACTAAATCATTCATAACATCATATGAAAGAAAAATAAATAAAATTAGTTCACGAGAAAAATGCATAAAATTATGCAATGTGCTATTGATATTTTTTTATGAAATTTAAATACTATACATAGGTGTCAATGCAATCTTACTGCAATATATTTATAAAAAACTACAGAAGAAATAAATGTTTTTTGGCACTTATTTTACAAATGGCACCAACCTTTAAAAGCTCTTTACTTTTTATTTTTTTTTGGGGGGGGCGGGGGTAATTTAGGGCCAGAGTTCGTCATGTAAATGTATACTCTATCTTTATCCATTTATTTTTAGAATGTAATGCAGTAGGTCTATAAATAATAGTATGTACTGTTTTGACCTAAAAACTTCTCATTTTACTAAACGATTTATTTTTTGAGAATTAAAATAAATATGAATATCCAAACTCGTGAGTACCAAACTCATGAACAATGAAGGACGACTGTATTGCTTTTAATTTTTCTCAAAGTATTAACTTTCTATTAATCTGTTTAATAATAAAATTATTTTGGAGAATGTATTTCTACATTTTAAATTGCTTATTGTATAGTTTGCATTAGTTTAATATGTCTTTTACTTTATTGCAAATCATTTTTCATGGATTATTATTTTTTTTTTTTAAACACAATATGCACACACTACATAAAAAAATGATGCCCCATCTATACTTGTTATTCTGCTAATTTCACAAAATAGTCTATCATAAACATAGAGCTGAAATTAACAAACTAAAAACAATTGCATGCGACCAGACAGATGTATAAGCAATAATGGAATACTATTCAATCTGAGAAGATGGATGCATCCAGCATTTGGTTTAATTTGTACGGTATTTTGGTATTATATGAAGACACAAGCACTGTCTTAAATTCTTCCCTATATATAGCAAATACAATAACCAAGCTGCCTTTCCATGTAAATAGTAAAATAAATAAGTAAAACATAATACCTGATGATGTAGGGGAGGGTTGTACACAGTTGGAAAAAAAAAACTTTCTCTAAATTATGCCGCTGTTTTTGATTTTAACTTATTTTTTAATTTTATATTGCTAATCAAACCTTTTGCTGCTAAAGCAATATATCACCTGATTTGTAATTAAAAAAAATCTATGAGAAAAAAATCTTTTTATAAAGCTTGCAAATGTCCAATTATGTACTACATCAGGTACACAGTGGGATATGACGAAGTCCATAATGAGACAGTCAGTAAAGTGGATTTTGAATATTTGATGAATAAAAACACATTCTGATTCACTTATTAATGAAACGCTTATTAGTTTTAACACACTAAAGAACTTTGAATAAATTTAAACTACATTTAGCTAATTTGGCCACTTAACACTGAACATGTGAAACCCTCTATGGAAATTGAGTGGGGGTAAAATTTTTTTCATTTGCGACTTCCTGATAACAGCCTCATCCTTTACAGTTGGGAAGACGAATTGCTTCCTGCCTTTTTTCAAGAAGTTCATGACGATTTCATCCCCCTTGATTTCTACCACTTGTCTTGCATAGTACAGTTTAATTTTCTTCTTACCTTCATACTCTACTAAAACCCAGGATTGGATTGTTGGGTTGAGAGATTCTTCAAAGAAGTCTTCCTCATTTGAATCTGATTCTGGATCTGAGTCTACATAGTCGGATCATCATCATTATATGGTTTTTTTTACTACTTCTTCGGAAGATTCAGAAATCAAAAAGAGGATTTCTTTCCTGGTAATTTTCTTTTGATTTTTCATGTCTTTCTCTTTGCGTTTTCTTTTGATTTTTCATGTCTTTCTCTTTGCGTTTTCTTTGCAGATTTTCTTTTTTAGATGTACTGGTGATGATAGCCATGTTAAAAACCAATAGCCCAAATACGTGTAGTACACAGTGGGACATCCAACTGTGTACTTCTTGTTTATGTCCCACTGTGTACTTTCAACATGGCCACTGTGTTTTGGCTACAACTACATCAATTATTTATCAAAGCCACTAAAGATCCCCAAAATATGAAGCTAAACAATGAATATACATCATAGAAACATAACATAGCATTCAGGTAAACTCACCTCTTGGATATTTTGTCTCAGAAATAAGAAAATAACTTTTACAGTAGAAAAACCATAAAATTGCTCTGACATAGACAAGCTTGTTACGATTCTATGCCATTATGGTTTCAGACATCCGTCATGGGTAGCGGCATTGTCCAGAAATAATTCTAATTGGCTAATGTTTCTTTCTTTTCTTTTTGGTTTTACGGCTCAAAGACTACAGTGGTCATGCTGCGCCGGGACCTACTGTTTTCCGAGGAATCCGAACCTCTTAAGGCCTAGGGAACCAAACCCCGGACTACAGTGAGCAGTGCGATCTTTATGAGATCTCTGAGTAAGCGTTCTTTTTGCACTGCTGGGAGTCGAACCCGGATTAGCGGCGCACTAGGAGAACGCGTTACCACACTGCGCCACCGCAGGGCCGATTGGCTAATGTAATTAGTGCGAGAAATTTGACTGATGTCCAACTGAGTACAGTGTCTCATTGTGTACTACTCTCCCCTATACCTAATATCAGCCAACTGCATAAACACTACTAAGAACTAACACTTTTTTCAAGTCTATGATACTACTCCGGTAGATGTAAAGGAAAAAAATAATCTCAGAACGTAATGCAGAGTGAGATATACTCACATAAAAAAAACAGTTATTTATTAAGAACTTTACAATAATCAAGGAAAAACTTTTTGATACACATGCATTGTTTTAGGCATTTTTTTTTTTTTTTTTTTGAGATGAACTTTGATAAAGACGCCTTTATTGTAAGCATTAGAATGGTCAAAATGAAAACTATCACATATAAATACATTTTATTTCATGTTAAGGACGAAGCCCATACAAAATACACAAATAAAAGAAAAAACAATACATAAAGAATGGCAATTATAACAAAGAACTACTATAAAACAGTATCAGATTCACAAAATTATAAGTTCATGGTATATACCACGGGTGGGCAAATGCGGCTCTTCGTTGAGTTAAGTGAGGCTCTCGTCGAAAATTTAAATCCTTTTTTTTTCCAGAAGTTTTTTTATGAATCTTGTTAAATTGACTAACTAGGGAAGTCAATCGGTTAATGAACAGTAAAAGCCATACGTAATCGCTTCAAAAGTAGACCTTCGGTTGCATCGATAGGTCCATCTAGGAGTTATTATAAAAATTTTGAAATAATTATTTTGTATTTTCTTTCTCTTAATTATATTTTCTCATATGTATAATTTACATAGCACTTAAGACTTTGGTACAATATGTAACCATATTAATTAAATTTGTGTATTTAATACTCTATAATCATGGTGTGGCTCTTTATAATATACAATAAATTGGAAAGCGGCTCTCATCGACTTCATCAGTATCCACCCCTGGTATATACACATCCATACATCACATATGTAAATACCTATTATACAGAATCAAAGTTGAGTTCGATCAGCAGTAAACAAACATACTTAAAAAAATTGTATACTCAAAATAAAAATATGGCCATGCTTGATTCTTTTCTATAGACTGTAAAATGTGAAGCTCATTATTGTAATTAGTATAAAAAGTCATTTAAGTATCGATGTCTACAAAATTCAAAGCATCTGCATTGAAGTATTTACATGAACCAAATCACCCTTCTCCACAGGTGAACGAATCTTTCTCTTCTTGTAGAAACTGAATTGCCCGCTATTATTTGCATACACAAACCATGCTCTTAACTTAAAAGACGTTCTTTTTGTCAAGAATGGCAATTGTTTAAATAATTAGTCATTAGAAAAATAAGAACAAAAAATTTTATTGAGGAAAGTTAATTGAATTATAATCAGGTTGTAACCATCTTCAAGGGCACAAACAATAATTATGAAAAAAAATTTGCAAACATTTTTCAATAATGAGAATGGAGTTGTTAAAAAGAATTCATAATAGTCAAATAATTGCTCCACTTCTACTGTCCAATTATAAGAAAATTTTTTGAAAGAATGCTTATTTTTTAATTTACTCATTAGAAATGCAAAGGGTTTGACTATTTAATCATTATCCTTCTATTTTTTTCATTTAAAAAGTTATTAACATAATTATTTTGTCAGATCTGTGTCATCGAGTTTAAGTATTCTCACGTAGAATTTCAGCACAAGTACAATAGCCATAACCTTTAAATTAAATCTACCTGTTCCAAGTCTCATGATAAAACCAAGCATGTCCAAATCAAGCAAAAACAATATCTTATGAAATGCAGCTGAACAATTTCGATCCTTTCCAAATCTGCCAAACTCCAAACTAGAGCCAAGTAAGAAAGCATTAGTGTAGCCAATAAGTAAAAAAAAAAGCTCAAATATGCACTTGGAGAATTGGATCTGCTCTTAATAAGCAAGGGAGTAACAGAATTGACTGAAATGGTAAGATTTGTTTATGAAATACTCTGACGCACTATAGAAAAAGTTGAAGATGTAAATGACACTCTGAAATAAATGCACTCATTTATTAACTCTGTTGGTGCCTACCTCCCGCCAATACCATTTATCAGTTTTCTCAAGTTCATCACTCTTCTGAAAAACTGCAATTTTTTCTTTTATTTGTTTATTTTTATTTGTTATTTATTTATTATATTTTTATGAACACTTACAATTATCAAAGAATTAGGAAACAATATCTTTCACAGAATACCAACCTTGTGGAGTCAAATCATCATATCATTGCAATTTGCTTTGATGTTTCAAGAATATGTCAGATATGTAACAATTTGCTTTGATATTTTCCCTTGCTTATTGGTGTACCGGATAACAAAATAAAAACTTTGATTCATTAATTGATTAAATATATCTGGAACCCTAAATATATGGCAATTAAACCATAAAACATGATATGGTTTTAATCCATTGAACATAAAAATCCATTCATTCTTAGTTTTCTAAGGACCGTGAACATGAAACATATGATACTTCAGACCAGTATTAGAAGTGTAGTTCGAAGGGCAAATATCACATTGGAATGGTCGTTCACCAGTATGTATTAAGTGGTGACGGTCCAAGTTTGCTTTTCGGACAAAATTTTTAACACAAAAAGTACACTTGAAAGGGCGTTCCCCTGTGTGGGTAAGCATATGTCGCTTTAAATTCTTTTTTAAAGGAAACATTTTAAGACAGATGTGACATTGAAAAGGACGTTCTCCTGTATGAATACGAACATGCCTGGCCATGATGGATTTAAACCTTGCAGCATAGGAACATACGGAGCAAATGTATCTTCCATCATTAAGTTTTTGCGACAAGGCTTCTACAGAAGAATTCAATCCAACGAAACTTTGACCTGCAAAATAAAAACATATTTCATTTTTAACAATTTTGAAATAAACAAAAATAAATTTGCCATTGCATCATTTTTTCTTTGCTCACAGCATCTTATTATTAACGTTTATTCAAAAATGTCATTCTCTAATAAAAAAAAAAAGTACTCTTTCACTAACTACCCTATCCTATATTCAGAGAAATCGTTACACAAGAATATTTTACAGCCTAAGCTAATTTCTATGGGTTAAAAAAACCTTTTCATACTCAGACACTCACTAAAAGCACATGTCATTAGGAAATATTTATTATTATTATATTTCACAGTCATGGGAAATTGATAAAAAATACCTTGACAGGGAAAATCATCATGAAATTCCATCATAGGAAATTGTCACAAAATATTGACATGAAATTTGATCATGGAAAGTTATCATGAAATCCCATCATGAGAAATAATCACAAAATGCAATCAGTAACAGATTCAATGTTAATTAAAAACCCGCTAAATTTAAATATCAATCAATCTCAATCAATTGTCTTTCACTTGCTTGTTACTTCGTTTTGTTTTTAACACTTATTCACCAATATTATTTCCTGGTAAAATGTGTGCTCTTTCCCTTTATTTAATATGTCATCAAACAAAAATTTTAACTATACATATATTACAAAAATATGATATAACCAACATTTAGTGGCTGAAAAACAATGTTATGAAAAACAAAATATAACTAAGTAGTTTATATTAAAAATTGATGGATCATTCAGAACATCCTATGATAGAAAAACAAGTCAAAGCAGTTCACGAAAAATGGATAAAATTAGACATCACGGTACTTACATTTTTTTGAGGAAGTTTAAATGCTGTAATTGGGTGACAATGCATTTAAATGTTCTGCATTACTTTCTAATTACAAACGTAAGAAATAGGACAGGTAAGATCATTAATTTATGGCAAATGCTAATACTCTAAAAATGTCATATGTACCCCATATGTACTATAGTAATCATATACATGTTCATGTACTAGCACATACACAACATATTTTATAGATAGTACTAATTGAAGAAAAAGGAATCAAAAGCGTGTAAATTTTGAATATGAGTACCCATAAAATGACAATTCACTATTTTGTCAACACATGTTTAAAAACCCTACATCAATATACCACAATTTATGATCTACTACTTTCATGAACACGGAAGTATAAAATCAACTTAACAATTCACAAATATCAAAAAGAGATTTCACTGTTTGGATGCTTTCACTGCCTACAACTATGTTGCTCTAATGTGATGTAATGACATATTCATGTATAACTTAGGACATATCATCAACAACAAAAACATCTGGAAATTAATTTCATTGTTGTGTATGTTTGCATTATGTACCAAAGACACATTTTATGTATCGTCACCCAGAACAGCATAGTGGGCTGAACATGACCATAGTACTTTGAACACAACCAAGTGGACAGGGAGTAAAACACAACCCAGTGGACCTAAATTGTTTGTTTGTTTGGTTTTGGGTTTTACGGCTCAAAGACTACAGTGGTCATGCTGCGCCGGGACCTACAGTTTTCCGAGGAATCCGAACCTCTTAAGGCCTAGGGAACCAAACCCCGGACTACAGTGAG
>QLNU02015359.1:56519752-56582588 GCA_006491805.2 Dysdera silvatica | reverse complement strand
GATAATTTTAATAGTTTAAGATATCAAAAAGTGTTCTAATTATTGTGCTCGTTATTTATTGCACTCGCAATTAATATGGAATCAGATATTTAGTTACTAAAACTTCCAACTGGACATATGGTAATTGGTAAATAAATATACCATATTCGCAACCACCTGGGTGTGACCTTCAATTTTTGATTGCCCTGCAGTCAAGTAAGCTGTTGGCAAGATTTTTGGCAAGATTATTTTTTATTATCCAGTCATAACGCTTTTGACTTTAGATTTATGAAAAATGATTGAGAAACTTGCACCCAGCCTATGAAATTGGTAATAGTACCATTTAAGACCTTTTCATTTTGGAAGTCGGACCATGAATTATGATTTGGTCAAATAGAGTCACAGTTCATTATATCAGAAATATCAAATGAAGTGACCAAATTCTATTTAGTTGTCACCACTGTCAACACAAAAGCACTCGCCTGTGCTGCAGACTTATTACAGTATTCTCCAAAGAAAGAAATATATATAATACCTTAAAAACCTGTACAACAGAACAACATGTACAGTTATATATTTCAACGCCAAAGTCTTTATTATAGGACTTAACAATACTTGACAGTCAGAGTTATTAATGAATATCCTCAGTCTGTCAATAGCATACTTGTCAGCACTCCAATTTCGAAAATCTTACAATTTTTGAGGATTAATGCATTGACGCATGAATTGCAAACATGCAATGTATCCTGTCTATAATCGAATCGGGTACTATATTTTTTGCCTTATTAAACATTACCTATTGGTAAATATAGGTTATATTAAACAGAAAAAAATCAAAAATAATTTCTCAGGATTAGAATACATTTCTTATTTCATAATTTTGTAATAATCTTCTTTCATAATTTTATTGAGCGATTGCTCACTTGAGTGTTTATTTGAGAAAGCAAATATTTAATTTGGGATTTTAGAGAAATGATTTTATGATAAACAACTTTTTGCAAATGTAAATAAAACTAAATATATAATATTCAGAAATAGGAATAAAAAATTGCATATAAGGGACAATTATAGAATCACTTTAAACGGAAGTGTCATTGAAAGAGTGGAAGAATGGAAATTTCTTTGCCGAACAATTACCTAAAACGCCTGCTCATCAAATATTTTGAGGATCGCCTTTCGCTAAATAATTAAATTTCTCACAAATCATATAAAATTTTCCCAAACCTGTTGGAAAAAATGATGAATAAATGAAAAGTAAGAAATAGCCAGCATGTGAAAAAAGTTTCCACTTTGAAAAAAATAACAGCTTTTGGGCTGTTTTAAACGAGAAAAGTTGCCATAGTCGCCTAAGGTAAAAAATAGTAGCAAATAGTTGCATTTTAGTCACCCGTGGCAACCCTGCATCATTTGTAAATGAGTTAAATTACGCAACTACGAATGCACGTTGGAAAAAACTCTGACTAAATTGTAATAAAAAGAACGTTGTGCTAGCATATGAGAAATTGAGTATTTGAATATTATGAGTTACAAGTGCAGTAAGCAGAGAAGCCTTTGAAGACTACGCATTTGATGATATTAAGGAACTAATAACAGATGATATACTTAAGGATGGAGTGTTAGTTACACTAACTTTAAGTACCGCTGATTTAGGAGAAAATGATGACAATAAAGAAATTTTACTCTTTACAAGTTTAATTAAAGACAAACTGCAAGTGGCTGATAAATTGGAAGATCATTTTATTCCAAATGATTCCAGTGTTGAATAAATTTCATGATTAGGAAGAGATTTGAGGACTTCTACAGTGAACGACTATGATTTAATAAACGAAAAACGCAACAAATGTCATCACTATCAATACAAACTGATATGACAGAACATATTTTGAACAGTGATAGTAATTCTGTTCTAGTAGTAAGAAAACAGATTTATTTCGTTATAATAAAAAACACTGATGAATAAAACGTGGCTTATTTAAAAAAAAAGTAGTATTTCTTTCCATTTTTCCCAATGCATTGATTTTTATCTGTTTACTAAATAAAATATTTTTGGTGAATGTACATTTCTACATTTTAAATTGCTTTTTGCAGAGTTTGATTCATCGTAACACGTCTTTTACTTCGTTGCAAACAATTTCACCCACTGCGTAAAAAGGGAGACCCGAATATACTTGTTCTTCTGCTAGTTCCATAAAATATTCCATTATAAACATAGGGCTTGAATTAACAAATTAAAAACAAAAAATCAGTGTGTGACTAGGGAGATAAATAAACAATACTGTACTACACTTCCATCTAAGTAGGCAAATGCATCCTGCATTTTGCCTTGCTTGCTCAGTACTTGGAGTTAAATAATGCCACAAGCAATATCTTAAATTCTGAGCTGTTGATAGCAAATGTAACAACCAACTACATTCCTATGAAAGAAAAAAAACATAATACCTAATAATGTAAGTCGATACATAAACCCTAGTAATAACTACAGTTGGGTCTCTCTTGATTAGAATACTTTTTTAGACTTTTATCAAATCTGTAATACTACTTTAGTTGAAGTAAACAAACAATGAGAACCAGATACAGGGTGAGATTCACCCACAAAAAAGAGAAAAAAAAGTAATTCATAGGTGCCAACTTCTAGAAGTGAAAAATCTGTAGTTAATTGCACATGTGGGCAGGCCACCATTTTTTAATTAAACAAAATCATACATAATTTATGAAAAAAGGGCACAATGAGGAAATTAAGTATTTATTAAATTAATAATAATAGAGGATTAAACTGTATTAAACGCAATATTAATTCTTAGAATTTACAAATGCTGTAGTGCAAGATTTTGCATTTGAGAAATTTTTTGTCAAATACATTCTCGTAACATTTCACATGTTGTCTGCATTTAACTATTAGTAAATTTTCTAATGTGTCATCAGACATGGTTGACCTGAAGTCAGTTCTAATTTTCTTCACTTGACTGAAGACTCTCTCGCATGCTGCATTACTGTGAGGGATCGTAAGTATTGACAGCATAACCTGAGAAAGTCGTTTAAATTTTAATTCACAAGTATCATTTTTTATTTTACCTATGGCTGCCCATTGTGCATCAATGCTACCTTCATTACTCACAGTTTGTGGAACTTCGAAAGCCTGGAACTCACTGAATTCTGTTTGTAAAGCATCAACAGCTTCATCTTCTGTATTATTGAACAAAAGAACAGGAAATTTTTCTGGAAAATGATGCATTTTCAAAATTCGATATTTGTGTAACCTCTGCATGATGTAACACTTCTAACTCAAAAGGAAATTTATTGCGCATGTAGTCACATGCTGCTATGAAATAGCTTCTGACGTTTTCATAAAATTCATTTTTATCATGGATGTTAAAATCTTGGATTACTTTCAGTGTTCCATTTCCAATTAAGATATCAACATCATCTTTTTGATTACTCCTCTCATGATAGTGGACTTTCAAAATATCACTACATAATTTTATGATGTTTGGTTTTACAAATTTCACTAGCATTTCTCTGTACAATTTTAAGAGAAGAGATTTTAGCATATGAATATGTGGTTCCAAAGACTGAAATTGAGCATTCGCTTTTTTAAATACAGGCACAGTATAAGATAAAAACAAACAGAAAGCCTTATTGATATCTTCCGACAGAAAATAAAACAACCTTTCTTCACGAGACATGGAGTTTTCAGTTTTTTGTTTCTTAGAAATATCCACATAATTTTGAGCTTTCCTTTTTAATTTCTGTGATGTTTTTTGCTGTTACGTTCTTTCACTTTATCTGCATTTTCAACCAAAACTTTGATAGAGGGAATAGTAAAGAAAGAAAATGTGGTGATTTGATTCCTTTTCATGGCCTCTTCCTTAAAAAAACTGATCAAAGGTTGCCACTGTTGGATTATACGCTCTAAGCACTTTCCAACAGACAACCAACGAGTGCTAACGTGTTTTAGTACCTTTTTTATATCAGTCTCATGAAATTCTTGAAGAATTTTCAACCTATCTTTTCTTTTCGAACTCTTTTGTAAGTAATAGTAAATGTCTACCAAAATTTCATCGATTTTAAATGGCAAACATGCAGCACTCTTTTCAGCTGCTAAGTTAATAAGGTGGCAGGAACAGCCCATAATTTCAATATTTTGGTGATGATTCTTTAACACCGCTGCTACACCTGCTTTTTTCCTATCATAACAGGTGCATTATCACAGCTAAAGGCAACACAATTAGAAATTGGAAAGTTTTCAGATTGTAAAGCACTTACCAGAAGATTTCCAATATTTAACCCAGTAGCATCTTCTTTCAAAGATGGCACAGATAAAAGACAATTCACAATTTTTTCACATAAAGAATTGAAGAAAGTTACCACTATTGGGTGCAGCTTTGAATCAACATCGTTGCTTCCATCAGTTGCAATTGAAAATGGATAGCACCTTAAATTTTCAACAAATGATGAGGATTCCTTTGCGGACATTTCTTTCATAATTGCAGATCCATATTATTTTGCAATACTGCTGTCAGGAAACATTTTCCGAAAGAGCATCCCTGCATGATTGCTATAATTTATTGACAAATTATGCTCGATCAAAAACGATGTAAATAAACATTCAGCTTTAATCACGGAGATATCGTTAAATGCAAAAAATGAAGGCTTGATACTATGATTAGACTCGACAGCCTTGAATGCCTCCTTATGTTCAACAGTCTCAGAATGAATGGTAATATCGTGTTCACCACCGTGAGTAATGCTTATGTCTTAACGGCAACACGAGTAGAAAGCATATTTTGGCCCCAGTCTTGATTTTTGAATAAAATTAAACATCTTCATATATTTGGCTTTAAACGTTTGGTAGTACCTTTTATTAACGGTCGACATCGTTAACGTTGTTTTCAAAAACACCTAAAAACAAAACTTTCTTTCCAGAGCAAAGAAATACCAGATACGTCTAATACATGGCTTCCCTAAAGGAAGTCACATGCTTGACCAAAACCTTATGGATGTAGCACATTCTTTCTTTCCTACCGAACAACTACATATCCAGATGCGCGATTTCCATTGTGCAGGGGCATCACTCTACGTCACAGCTGGAGCTAAAATTCCACGTCACGCCACGCATGCGCCATCAACGGCAGACGAATTTTTTCGACTTTTTTACCGATATTTGAGTTTATTTATGCATATTTATTATTAGATACGCATATATACGCAAAAATTTAAATAAATACGCATCAAGAAAAATAGGTATCCAAATTTTTTTTAAAAAAATCAGCATTTTAAAAAACACTGGGGATTTTAGATGAAATTTCCGAAAATCAGAAGAAATCATTTTCCGACTGGTAGATCGATAAAAAATCGTAAGCCTTTTGGGTAAATCGGAAGGATTGGCACCTATGTTAGTTATTTATTAAGAATCATAACTTGGTCCAAACAAAAACTCTGACATACGCATACATGAACATGACGTTTCTAATGAACTTTTGAAAAGATACATTTATTGCAAGCATTAGAATGGTCAAAATGAAAATTTACATATAAATACATTTTACTCCATGCTAAAAATCAGAGCCCATACAAAATACACAAATAAAAAAAAAAGACTGCACATCCCAAGGTGCGAAGATTAGTATGAGCACAGAAGCACAGCTACCGAGGTGCATTGCACAGGGCAAACGTTATATATGAATGGTGTTTCACAAGTATGGGGTAAGAAGTGGTGTGATTTAAGTTCTTTTTTTTTCAGAAAAAACCCTGCCACAAAATGCACATTGTAAAAGATGTTCCCTTGTATAAGCATGTGTTGCTTAAAATTCGTTTTTATAGAAAACATTCTAAGACAAATAATACACTTTCAAAGGTAATAACCAGGGTAGAGGTGCATGTGTTGCTGCTACGTCAACTTTCCAGAATATGCTTTGAGACAACGGTTGCGTTGAAAAGGATTAACTATTCATTAAACTGGTCATGAACAAATACAGTCAAACCTGAAGTACATGCCACACAGTTGCACAAACCACATAAAATATTGTTTCAAAACTTTTCCTATATGTTTAAGTTTATCTAAACCCACTTAAACTGCATATCACTGCACAAATAGCATCACTGTACTTATGACCATTAGGTCCAATTAGTGTTTTATTATGGAATTTCAATATGATAAGTGCACAAACAAAAGGTCTAAGAAACCATGCTGGTGTTTCTACAAAACCGTTAATAATGGCCAACCTTATCCAGTATTGCATGGCGGGTGAGTCTGTGGGCAAAACCATTGTTGTTAAAATATTACTGGTTATGTAATAATTAATTTGCTTTCTTGTTTGTGACTGCGTGAAACGGTGGTTTGATGTAACGTGATTTTATGTGAAAATGGAAAAACACTGAAGAGAATGAAAAAAGATCTTGCAAGAGAGATGTGCGTTAACATTCGATGGATAGTTTTGATTTCTGGTTTATGTTTCAATTTTCCAGTGATTAAATCTTTTTTGTTAATTATATCATCTATTCTTTGATCTTTGAAATTCTCATCATAAAAGGTGAATTACTTAGTAACGTATATTTAGCTCGACCTTTAGCCAAAATACAACCTCACAGCCATTTATCCTGGCGATCATATTGGCTACATATTCTTGGCTTATCTTAACATAGGACTTCCGACAACAGACCATCAACCATAAACTGGCAATCAACCGCACAAGGGTGGGTGGTACGAATTTGGCACCGAGAGCTAATGCGGGACCCCAGGCTCACTTCAACTGGCATCCACAACCCCTTCCCTGGGCTGGGCCCCCCACAGCATAGATTCTTGCAAGGGAAGGGCTACTAAACTTCATCCAGGCCCCAGGGCAGCCTTCCCTCCCCCTCCCATTGGCTCTGGGAAGGAGGTGCAACCCCTCTCCAAAAATAATAAATTTACACCTATTATAGGTTTCTACATTGATTTTCAAGCTTTGCGGCACCCCTTCCCCCAAAAATACTATTTTCTGGATCTTCCCTTGGTGTCCTATGACTCGTGTCTCATTCTTTCAAACTACTTTATTCACTTGCAAAATGACGATAAAAGCCCTTGCTTTTGTATTTTTAAATCTATGCCCACAGCAAGTTGACTTTGGCAGGTGTAAAAAGAAAACTTACTGATTTAAAGCGATGAATAAAACAATGGAGATTCTAATTTTTTTTAAATTAAACTTAAATATGCTTGTACTTCTTGCCTTTATAAATAAAGTAATGGTACTATACAATTATTAAAATAAACACTGCTCATAATTTATACATATAGAAATAGGAATATGTAATCCCACAACAAAGTACTATAAAATTTTAGATACAAAAATACTTTATATGTAGCATAAAAAGAAGTTTGCTCCAATGCACAAGACACTTAACTGCACCAAATTTCATCGTTACATCAATGCGGTTTCACTATAATACATTTTTCATTTTCCACAGACAGAATTACTACGTTCTTTCTAAATTTGGATCTTTTTCTAACATCGCCGTTGTCATCTAAATACACTCAATCATATGTTAAATATATAGTCATATGTTAAATATGTAGTCATTTGTTCTGATGTTTTTCCTTGTTTATTGATGCACAGGATGACCAAATAAAAACTTATAATTTGATTAAGTGATTATTTACTTCTGGGCCTTAAACATATGGATACTAACCTCTTAAACTCATGACACAGTTTTAATCTGATTTTAGAAATCCATTCATTTTTAGTTTTCTACGGATCATGAACGTGAAACATGTGATATGTCAGAGCACTTTTAGAAGTGTAATTTGCAGTGCAAATATCACATTTGAATGGCCTTTCACCAGTATGTGATAGGTGGTGGCGGTCTAAGTTTGATTTTTGGATGAAAGTTCTGTCACAAAAATCACACTTGAAAGGAAGTTCCCTTGTATGGGTAAGCATGTGTCGCTTTACATGTGTTTTTGAAGCAAACATCTTAAAACAAGTATTACATTGAAAAGGACGTTCTCTTGTATGAACACGAATATGCGCAGCCATAATGGATTTAAACTTTGCAGTATAGGAACACACAGAGCAGGCGTAACTTCCATCGTTAAGTTTTTTCGACAAAACTTCTACAGCAGAATTCAATCCAACGAAAGTTTTACCTGCAAAATAAAACATATCTCAATTTTGGCAAACACTAAATTTTGAAACAAATCAAAATAAAAAAAATTGACCCTTGCATCCATTTTCTTTGCTCACAGCATATTATTATTAGTGTTTATTCAAAAATATCATTCCCTACTAAAACAAGTTTTCTTTCACTAACTACCAATACACTGGTGTGCAAAAATTAAGGACAGAACAGTTTTTCGCATATAATGTTGCACCCCAGTGTTTCAAATAGATACAGAGCATACCATAACATCGTCGAAATGTAAGATTATGGAAACGGTGAACAATACTGACCAAGAAAGGAATCCAAAGGATACAAAAGACTTTTATTCAAAAATGGGCTTTCAGCACAGGAGGACAGAAGACAGAAACGTCCATGTGACAGGCAAGAAAAACAGTTTTCAGTAGGGGATATGATAACCCCTGACTGCGATGCAGGATGTACACCATCTGTTCATGTTCAGTAAGAGGTTGTTGACAAGCTCTTGAGGCATCATAGCCCATTCCTCTTGTAGCGCCGATCCCGGCTGCAGAATCGTTGCCGGTAGATGTCGACATGCTGCCAGGCATCTCCCGAGAACATTCCACACGTGTTCTATTAGATTCAGGTCCGGAGACCGTGCGGGCCATTCCATACGATGAATATCTTCACTCTCTGACAGCTCAGCGACAGCAGCTGTACGATGAGGTGTAGCGTTGTCATCCATAAAAAGGAATTCAGGGCCCACAGCATCCCAGAAAATGCAGACATAAGGCAGGAGAACTTAACACAGGACATAAGGCAGGAAACATAAACTTGGGTACAATAGCGATCGCCAGTGACTGAACCTCCTTGGAAGATGTGGAGCTCCGTATGGCCACCAAGAATTATGCCTCCCTAAATGAGAACACCGGCACCTCTAAACCGGTCCCTTTCGACGATGTTGGAGGGATGATCGTGTGTTCCCCGCTCTCTCCAGATGTATAGACATCCAGAATCGCTAATGAGACTAAATCGACTATCATCCGTAAACAGCACTGGACCCCATTGCTGAGCTCTCCATTCCTTGCGTTCTTGGTACCACAGAAAATGCAATCTCGGATCGGTAATTGTCAATGGCACGCACTGTACTGGTCACCGAGCGAATAATCCACCTGTGTACAGTCTCATATCCACAGTAAAATGCGATAGCAGCCGTTCAGTAGTGCATTGCATATGGCTTGCAATTTCAACTACTGTCAGCCGCCGATCTCTCCTCGCCTGTAGAACAAGATACCGGTCCTCCCTTGCCATGGTTGCTCGTGGACAATCACCACTAAACCAAATCGTCGGACAGCTGTTCCTGTCATTTGAAATGCCATCCACTCTTGTGATATGATGCTGTGTGCTATTACAAACTATTCAGCTATACTTACTACACTTCTACCTTCTTCCAACTTTCCAATAATTCGACCTTGAGTAAAGTTATCCAGATGTTGTCTACGGGGCTGTCTGTTGAATATCTCGCACTGCTACAGCAACTTGCCGTCGTTCAAACCGATATACACTGTGCAATAGCTTCCACTGAAATGCAGTGTAAACATTGATTGCCCTTGCACTTTATACCCTACCCACATGACTTCATGATACGTATATACAAATGCCCTACAGTATTGGATCCTAGGCAGTCTCCTAATTGGCCTTTCGGTTGATTTGGCCTGTTCGTTTCGCTGTTACGTTACTTTTTCCATCTCGTCCTTATTTTTGCACACCAGTATACTATGTTCAGAGGAATTATTACACAAGAAAATTTTATAACCTAACCGAATTTTTATAGGTTACAAAAAGGAACATACTTTTACTCAAGCGTATTCACTAAAATACGTCATAAAGCGATAGTTGTTATTAAAAAGTAACATCATAAATCTTATTAAAAGGTATTTATAATGCAGGGTGGCTACAGAATCTGGTGGAAAAAATTCCCTGACAGTTCCCTATTTCCAGAAACTTAGCTAAAAATATCCCTGATCTTTTTCACCCTTTAAAAAAAAAAAAAATATATATATATATATAGTAAATTATTAATAATAAGGAAAATATGAAATAACATAAAAATAAATTTATATACATACATACTTATATATTAAAGGAATTAAAAAAAATAAGTGAAAAGAAGTATAAGCAATTAATAAAATTAAATAAATGAAAATATGCATAAGCAATTCATAAAAGGTGACTGCGCAAAAGCTGCAATTGCATTTTTTATGATAAAAACAGTATTTTTAGAAATGTAAGAAAGTTATGAAAAATTGAAATGACAGGAAATTGACAGAAATAGAGATAGCAGAAACACAGTAAAAACATTAAAAATAAAAAATAAAAACAGAATAACAATAAATTAGCAAAAATATTTTCACTGCCAATAAGTTTAGCAACTTCATAGGAAATACAAAAATAGAGTCAGTAAGTAAAAACAAGCAATTTGAGATAAGAAACGGAGATAATTTGACGAAAATATCATAACAAATGGAAAATGAAAAACGGGACACCACGTGTAGGAACTTTTTCAAGGGAGGCTCCAAGCACGTGGTCCCTAAGGAATAGAACGTTTCTATATAGAAAGTAGCTTAAGTTAAAAAAACCATGCCTTTCGACATTTCAGGAGCAAAAAACGAGCCGAATTAAAACGAATAAAATTTATGAAAATGATAAAAAATTGGGGGATATACATTGGGATGCAGACGGAATAACGATACAGCGAACAAAGTTAGGCTTAAGCGGACTTGGAAAGTTTGTTTTTATAGCAAAAGGGTATAACCCTGTCAGAAATTCAATATTTTAACTCTTAAAACTAAACATATCACTGAAAAAAAATGGGAGGCATATAGTATTTAATTTAAGGAAGGTGCAATGAAAAGAAGGAGCAAAGAACGTTCAGAGAGAAACTTACATTAATTTTCAATGAGGTGGGCACAAATCAGTTTGGAAGGAAAGGCCCTTAAAATACTTTCTTACCATAGCAACTTCCCCCAACAAAAAAATATACTTACTTGCCACATTGTGATCAATTAGGTCTCAAGACTGCTGAGAATTCTACAGTTGGTAAAAGGGCAGTGAAAATCTGCCATTAGTATAACCCTATGATAGTTGCAAGAGATACATTTCCAGATTTGTCGAGAAGTTACCAAGTCTAGCAGTCTGACTCATCACCATATTTAAAATTTGTTGTATAAATTGTTATGATTGTATGTGATCAGAGAGACTGGAATAACTCACTCGGAATAGAGTTTTGATCATCTAAACACAGACACAGTGACATCAGTTAGGCTTTTGAAAACCTTAATAGGACTATGCCTTTAGCCGGCTCATGGTTAAGATTATTTAATACTTTTCAGGCACGATGGGAAAGAATCGATCTGTAATTACAAACATTTCAGCATATATGTAAACTAAAAGTTAGCAGTTTCTTACCATTTAGAAGGCCATGAAAATAAGCGGTGGGGTTGGGGGGGGGAATTCTCTAATGCACAAGGAAGTGATATCTTGAACTTGGGGAAATCAGCGTCACTGTTATATGTCATGAAAGAATTACGGGAAAAGCGACAATCGAGATTTCCCTGATTTTGGTGTAATTTTGATAGAATTTCCTGACAATTCCCTGATTTTTCCAGAATGATAAAATTCCCTGATTTCTCTCACTTTCAGGTTCTGTAGACACCCTGCATAAACAATACTCTACTACACTTCTATCTGGGCATGTGGACACATCCTGCATTTGGTCTTACTCAGTATTTGAGTTGTATAAAGATGCAAGCAATATTTTAAATTCTTTGCATTTTATAGCAAATACAACCACCAAGCTACATTCCTATGCAAGGAAATAAAAACTAATGGCTGATAATGTAAACTGAGACATAAACACTAGTAACAATTACACTTTTTTCAAGTCCACAATACTACTTTAGTTGAAGTAAAGAAAACAAATATGAACCACATACAGACTGAGATATATCCACAAAAAAAAAATAGTTATTTATTAAGAGTCACAGAACAGTCAAGAAAAAAACTTGCACATACACTTCTTATGGCATGAGATAAACATTAAAAAGGACTCATTTATTGTGAGCAGTAAAATGGTCAAAATGAAACTGTCACATATAAATACATTTTATTTCATGTAAAGGCCAACCTCCATACAAAATACGCAAATAAAATAACCAAGCAAAAAAAAACAAGATACATAATGAATGACAAAGTATGTACGATAACACAATACAAGATTAAAAAGATTTTAAGTTTCTTTGAGTCTTAGGGTGCAAGAGACAGCAAAGGTAATGCTGCACTGGGACCTACAGTTTTCTGAGGAATCTGAACCTCTGGAGGCCTAGGAAACAAACCCCTAGACTACGGTGAGCAGTTAGATGGTAAGCTTTTTTTTTTTTTAGGAGTTGAACCCAGGGTGAACACACAATAGGAAAATGCGTAACCACTTCACCACCGTAGGGCTTAAATTGGGCAGGAGTCCACCCGAGCCAGGCTCCAGTACTCTTTACTTTTCATGACAACATCTATTTAGGGGCTCCAGCTAATATTTAAATAATCTCCAAAAATGAATGAATTTGTGATTAAGGTCAAGCATTTTGTTGTCCAGAAAAATGGACATAAACAATTGATATGATTTATCGATTCTTTTGCAGCCATTTGATTTTTTAATCGATTTAACATAATATTAGGGCTCCTGCACATTTTTTTATATATTTGGGTACACATGGATACCTTATTTTTTCTATGAGATGAACATTGGAAAGGATGTTTTATTGCGATAATTAGAATGGTCAAAACGAAAATTATATACGTGAAAAATTTTAAATTGTACACTTAGAAAATTAGATACGCTATTAATCAGTATGGAAATCATAGAATTGAGTGTGATATATTTATTAATAAAATAATCTGATGTTACATAAAAAATTCCTGAAGATATAAATAATATCCTTATATAAATGCACTCATTTATTACATCTGTTGGTGCACTCCCCCCTCTCCATACCATTTACCAGATTGTAGCCATTCTAAAAAACTACAATTTGTCTTATTTAAATTTACCAACAATTACAATCTACCAAAGTATCAGAAAACATCTTTCCCTGAGAACCAACCCTGGAGTTAGATACAAATACCACATTGTCGCAATTTGTTTTAACGTTTTCCTTGCTCATTGATGTACCAGGTGGCAAAATAAAAAACTTTGATTCATTAATTGACTGATTAATTACCACTGGATCTTAGATACATAGCAGCAAACTCACTACACTTGCGGTATGGTTTTGATCTACGAAACTTAAAAATCACTCTGCCCTTAGTTTTTTATACACTGAACACAAAACATATGCCTCTGCAGAGAATATATATGAGTGTGTTTTGCAGGGCAAACATCACATACGAATGCTTTTTCATCAGTATGGGATAAGAAGTGGTGATGTAAGTTTGCTTTTTGGAAAAGAATTTTGTCAAAAAAAAGTAAACTTGAAAGGGGTGTTCTACTGTATGGGTGAGCATATGTTGCATTAAATTGGATTTGCAGAAAATGTTCTAGGATAAGTACTACGAAATACTACAAGGACAATTACCCAGATGTGACTGTGTTGCTGTAAGGTTAAGTTTACAGGATATGCTTCGAGAGAACAGTTACATTTAAAAAGACAAAAAAGACAAACGACTCATTCAACTGGTCGTGAACGAATACCGTCAAACCCACATAAGTACATACCACACAGCTGAGCAAACTGCATATTTTTATATTTTTTCTGCATAATTCAATAAAAAGAAAACTGCACATTTTTATATAAGTTTCAAAAATTTTCTTAGCTTTTAAAGGTTATCTAAAACCACTTAATGGTATATCCATAACTACACGAATACCATTAATGCGCTTATCACCAGTAAGTCAAACTGGGGTTTTATTGCAGAATTTTAACCTATTGAGTGAACAAAAAAGTGTCCAAGAAATCATCCTGGTGTTTCAACGAAAGCGCATATGAAACACCCATATTGGAATTTCAAGTATTGCATAGTGAGTGAGCCATACACACAAGTGTGGGTGGTAGGAGATGCAACCCTTCTACAAGAATAACAAATTTATGCCTGTTACAGGCCTCTACTTTGATTTGACATCAAAAAAGCTTTGAACCCCCTCCCAAAAAGGTTTTCTGGATCTGTCGTCAGTGTCATACGACTCTTTTGTGTTTTATACTTTCAAACTACTTCATTCATTTGCAAAGAGTTGGTAAACATCCTTACCTGTGAAATAGTTTTACATTTATACCAATAGAAAATTTGCTTTAGCTGTAGTCGGTAGAAAGAGAAAACTTACTGATTTAGAAGTTTGATAAAAAGATGGAGATTTAATTTCTTTAAAATGAAACTTAAGTATGATTGTACTTCTTGCCTTTGCAAATAAAGTAAAGCTACTGAATATAATTTTAAAAATAAGCACTGTTCATAGTTTATAAACAAAGGAATATGAATAAATAATTTTGTAATAAAATTCTGTAAAATTTTAAATACCTCACATGTATCCTTTTGAAAAAGTTTGCTGAATTGCACAAACCACTTAACTGCACAGAATTCCAATGCATTTATATGCACTTCCACAGTTTCTTGAATGCATATTTTTCATTTTCCACAGGGTGAATTACAGAATTCTTTTCAATTTTCGTTCTGTTTCTAACATGGCCTTTGTCATCCAAATGCTTTTAAGAATATGTTAAATATGCGGCATTTTTTTTTCCATTTTTCCTTATTTATTGATGTAGCAAACGGCCACACAAAAAACTTTGATTTATTAGTTGACTGATTAACTATCTCTGCACCTTAAACATATGACAACTAACCCGTTAAACTTATGATTTTGATCCACCAAACTTAAAAATTACTTTGGCCTTAGTTTTATACGATGAACACAAAACATATGCTTCTGAAGAGAACATGTCTTAGTGTATTTTGCAGGGCAAATATCAGATTCGAATGGGCTTTAACCAGTATGAGATAAGTAGTGGTAGTTTAAGATTGCTTTTTGGGTAAACCTTCAGCTGCAAAAAAGAACACTTGAAAAGGCTATTCCCTTTGTGGATATACGTGTGTTGCACTAAATGTGGTTCTATTGAAAACCTTCTAGAACAAATACTATACTTAAAAGGGAGATTTATATCCACTGTGGATGCGCATGTGTTTCTGTAAGCTGGACTTTGCCAAATATGTCTTGACACAACGGTTATATTAAAAAGGATGTTCTCTTGTTTGAGAATGATGGATTTAAACCTTGCAGCATAGGAACATATGGAGCAGCTGTAACTTACGTCATTAAGTTTTTGCAATGAGACTTCTATAGCAGAAGTCAACCCAACTAAACTTTTACCTGCAAAATAAAAACATGTTTCAATTTTGGCAAGCATTAAACAATTTTGATACAAATTAAATTTTAAAAAATTACCCTAGAGTCCAATTTTCTTTTCTCTCACAGAATTTTGTTGTTAAAGGGTGTTCAGCAGAATTGCTGGCAAAAATTCAAGTACATTTAAAGGCTCACGGCTAAAAATTTCAAATGTCTCCTTCTCACAACCATTTATTGTTTTCCCAAACCCCTCGCGCCTGAATTCAGATACAACCACCCTAGGCATGGAAGTAGTACAGTACATTTCAGAATATGACCAGGGCTCCCACCAATTCAATTAATAAAAGTAGGACAAGTTTAGAGGAAAGAGTAGGACATTTGTAATGTCAACAAATGAAAGTACTATTACATATTTTTCTCAAAACCACACGAGGACCCAATAATATCCAACGCGATGAAAATTTCACCATTTTTATTTTTCTTCAATAAACTGTTCTGCAATTTCATCATAAACCTAGTACAACCTCCATTCCTTTACAGCTTCGCCCCTATTGCTGTCATCCAGAGCATGCAGTACTTAAGTGACTAGCCATTTAAAGTAGTTATAACTCTCACCCACAGTGCACATCAAACCATGACAACACTGCAGGTTTTCCAAGGTCCCATGTGTAATTGGCAGTGTTGCAAAAAGCAGTGGGGAGGGGGTTTCACTGAGTGAAATTTAGCAAATTTCACTCAGTTTTGGCAGTTTTTTCTTGCTAAATCAGTTAAATCTACTGGGGAAAATTGGCAACACTATTTCTTATATTGCTGACTACATCACCTAAACATGAATGGATGCTTGCAGGTGTCTGAAAATCACGATGTTTTGAGCAATTTAAATTTCCCTCTAAATTCTGTTCTCAAGGGGGGAGGATGAGGGGGTGTTGCTCGCTGGCCCTCCTGTTCAGTCACTCCAAATCTCTGTCTTCCTAGGAAATAGGCAGTTGGGTAAGGATTGTTTAGGTTACGTTTAAAGACACAGATTGCCACCAGATGACTATGAAGCATAGCAGGGTCGTTCACAAACTAAAATATGAAAATATTCGCAAATTGCATAATTTGGAATGTTTTCCAGAATTTTAAAATAAGGTCAATAATGGTGTAATGGGAGCTGAAAGTCCATAATGGTTAGTATCTTCATCACATTTATCGAAAGTCAAAGTTTGAGTTGTGATGTATTATTTAATACATTTTCATTGAATTCGATTTGAAAAATATTTATTTTTTGCTTTTCCTTTATCCATATGGGTATTTCACAGTGTGGCCAACCAAAACAAAGAGAAGAAAAATTTCCAGATGCAGACCATAAAATCAAATACTAAATATGAATTTCAAACATGTTTCCCGACTTCCCCGAGGCACAAAACATCCAAGTACACTCTCTGACTTTCCCAAAGCGCTAAAAATTCAAGTACATTTCCTCCGACTTTCCCAATGGCTGGACACCCTGTATTAGTGTTTATTCAAAAATATCACTCCTAAATAAAACAAGTGTTCTTTCATCAACTATCCTGTACTATATTCAGAGAAACTATGACACAAGAAAATTGTATAACCTAACCTCATTTTTACAGGCTACAAAAAAAATTATATTTATACTCAGACACTCACTAAAAATAAAAATAAATGTCATAAATATTTGTCATTGAAAGGAATAACAACATTACAAATCTAATTAAAAGGTATTCATACCATACATGAAACAAACTTTAACAACGAAAATATTGGCAGTAAAAACTGTAAGAATATTTCACAATGCAGTATATACATCATCCTCCTGCATTTTTTGCAACATCTGTTGGGCGATATGCCACCTAGCACTGTTGTGGTAGAAAATGGTGCTTTTTTGATTGGCCAAACCTGGCCCTTTTTTTCGAATTGCCGCATCGAGTCTAGTGAGTTGCGCACAGTACATGTCTGCCGTGATTGTTTCAACGTGTCAGAGTATCTTAAAATGAATAATTCCCCTGCAATAGAGCCAAACACACAGAAACACCTTCATTGGATGCAGTCCAGCTTTTACAACAGGTTCTGCACCTTCATATACTTTGCTCAGAGTCCTTTTCCGCTGTACGTTGTTGTTGTACAGCACCCACTTTTCATCGCCTATTCCATTCAATCCAAAAAACATTCTTTTTCATTACATGCAAGGAGAGAAATAGACATTCATTCGGTTCAGCCTATTTCCTTTAGTAAAGAAATGCAGCACCCATACTTTGAGCTTGGAAATGTATTCAAGCTTTTTTAAATGACGAAGTGCGCTAGAATTATCCACGTTAATACGTGTAGAGTTATATGGGCCCATGGGGCCAAAGCCCCCCCCAATAATTTTGAAAACTCTACGTTGATGTCCACATTCATTACCTCAGCAATCGCCTCAATTGTAATCCTTGTGTTTTTTACTACCCACAGCACACACAATTTTGTAATGAATGCTGGAAGGCCGTTCAGAGCAGGGTACATCTTTCAAGTTGAAATCACCATTTCAAAATCTACCAATCCACTTTTTAATTGTCCGGAGAATATGAGCAAGGTCCAAGTAAATACTCTGAATGTTTTTTTGTGCAGTCATGCACAAAAAACACATATACTTTGTACATCCATGCCTTTCTGGAACTTGTACAGCATTACATGCCTCAGATGTACTTTTTCATTCTCCATTTTGAAAATTTTTCTCTCGTGCACAAATCGACTTATTGGAACGATGTCTGACGCTAAACTGACACATAACACTATCATCCAATCAGTGCATATGGCATGACCAATCAAAACCATCGGAGCTCCGCCCTGCAGTACAATTTGCACCATCTATGAAAATTGGGCACAAACTTTTGCAATCACTGAATATTAGAAAAATAATAACTGAAAGATTATTAAAATGAGCATGAGTGGAATTTACTTTGCAAAATAAAATTATTGGGTAAAAGGAAAATTTTACACACATGTTAAAACACACACATCTACATATTAAAAGAATGATTTTCTAGAAATTCAGTAACGAGAAGTCTGACTTCATGTCTTCCACCAAGTGTTCATGGTATGCTATTTATAAAGACAAGGATAGAAACTTCAAATTCGATTGTGGCCAAATTACATATACCGCTAACATCGACCAAAAATTTATTCACAATCAACCTATTGGCCATACCTGACATATACACCCAAAAACAACCCGATGATAGTTCTTTTCATGAAAGCATGTAAAAAGAGTTTAAGCATTTATAAAATATGCACTTTTGCTGTATAAAAAACAAAGTTCATCTTATGTATTTATTTCAGGAAATTTGAATGACATAACAAAGGTGCCAATGTGTTAAAAAGTTCTGCACTGTTTTTTAATTATGAATATGACATTAAATCTAAAAAAATAACACAGTAGGATCATCAACCTCATTTAATGATACACAAATTTCTCTAAAAATACAATATGTGCCCCATGTACCTTAAAATACACTAATTAAATTCATGACAGCCTACGAGTATGCAAATGACATAATTATTTCACTGCATGTACTCATAGAATAGAAATAGACCAAAAACTCATAATTTTAAATATGAATGCTCACATAAAATAAGAAAAAACAATTATTTTCAACGCTTCTTTCAAAATCTTAATGTCAATAACCTACAATTTATAATGATACTTTAAAGCATTCGGTGATCTTTAGTGCATGAAAACGAAAAATTACTGTAACTTTAAAAATTTAGTCAATGTATCTTTATCAACTGATGGATAATTGAATACTCCACTTATAAGAATAAAACTATCACAATCAAAAAATTTCCTATACGATAAATATTGAATTTACCTGTATCAATAACTAACCTCGTCACGGACCATACCTACGTAATAAAATAAAAGCTTGGGAACCTTAAGATGAAAATCAATTATCAAATAAGGAAAATAAGTGACTAAAGGAAAATTTTTTCTTTACCAACGTCCTTTAACCTGTTTTATTGAAGGACTTTTGAGGTGTCCCTATTGGGAAGTGGAATACGAGAGCTTTCCACCGTTACATTTTTTTCTTAGAACTGGGAGTAGTATGCTTGCTTCTGACTACCTTGGTCATTAGTCGCCACACCTCTTATGATGAAAGTCCTTTGTATTTAGCAGCGTGTTAAAAAAAATAAATGAAATCTGAAAATATTCGTCTCATATATTGCCTATTGGAACAATACACATAAAAATTAATTTGCACTTTTCTGAACAGGATCAGAAACAATGAGTCAAATGATTGCAATTTTCTTTATTGCCAATTCAGTTACCAAGGTCACATACACGTAATTTTCGTTTTCCGACCAAGTTAAAAAATTCTTTTGCCATTCATTCATTCATTCATAATATTCCAAATTTCTAACACATGGTGAATCTGGGATATATTTGTCTTTTCCTTTTTTCTTGGAAAGCTGGGGTGGGAGCTCACTCTATCAAGAGGTTTCAACACTGGCATTTTGTCATTTATCCAGCACAAACTACAACTATTTTGGTGACAGGAATAGTTGATAGAGAACCATAAGCGTCTGCCCTGGATGCAATCTTCGTTTTTCTTTTATGATGTAAAGACGGCTGTGGTTATGTGGCACCAGAATCTGAAAACATCAGTTGCTTAGGGACCCAAATATTGGATTGTGGTGAGTAGAAAAATTTGCTTACATTCGATGGTACAATCACAACCGAATCCGGATTAAAATGGCATAATAAAAAAAAGCATTACCACTGCACAAGTGTAGAGGTCATTGACCTAACACATAACAAACATAATTTTTAATTATTTCTTGATCTTAATATATCGCAACCTATTAAGATACGGCTTTAATCCATTGGATTTAAAATTCGCTTGGTTCGTAGCTTTCTAAGCCATGAACGTGATCCACATGATACTTCAAAGTACTTTTAGAATTAAAATTTACATGGCAAACATTACATACGAATGGTGTTATGCCAGTATGGGTTAATAGGTGGCATTTAATGTATCCTTTCTGAGTAAAACGTTTAGAGCAAAGATTGCATTTAAAAGGACGCTCTCCTGTGTGAATCCGCATGTGGTCCTGTAAGTGTCCACTTACACGAAATGCTTTGTGACAAACGTTACACTTGAAAGGACGTTCTCCTGTATGGATGCGAAAATGCTTTTTAATGTTAGATTTAAACTTTGAAGTATAGGAGCATGTGGAACAGCCATAACGTCCACCTTCAAGCTCTTGTGAAAATACTTTTACATCAGAAACCGATCCAACTGAAATTGCACCTGAAAAATAAAAATATATATCAGCTTTTGACATTAATTCAACAATTTTGATATGAATTAAAAGAAAAAATAAGTCTGGCATCTAATTCACTTTGCAGTGGTTTTTTTTTGTGGGTTACAATATATATATTAAACCCGCTGTTTTTCGTATATTGTCTGCCTGTCCGTCAACAATAAAAGCAGTAAGGTAAAGTGTTTTAGTAAATACAATAACAATAGCTATTCTTAACACTGAAAATATAAATAACTTGTATATAAATAAGTATACTACTAATCATTAATGTGGAGAATATAACCCCATAGAACTCGTTACAAAATACAATCATGGGAAATCAGCACGAATAAACCTTCATAAGGAATTATCAAGAAACTCAATCATAGAAAACCATCATGCAATACCATCATGGGACGTCATAGGGAAATACCACTGAAGCGAAAACAGCATGAAATATGGTCAATAATATTCTTAAAGCTAATAGAAACCTGTAAAATTTAAATATCAATCTCAGTCCCCCCCCACACACACTTTTTTTTTAACACTTAGTCACTAATATTATTTTCTGGTAAAATGTACATTCTTTCCCTTTACTCAATGCATCATCAAACGAAACTCCTATCTATACATATATTAGAAAAATATGATGTAACCAATATTTAGTGGTTGAGAAGCAATATTATAAAGAACAAAGATTTGTAATAAAAATTCCCCCACGAAAAACTCACAAAAATCTCGCCCAGGAGGCTTTTCTGTGTTGACCATTATTTGGCAATTGTGTTATCCCTGTGAAGGGTAATAATATCTTACATCCTCATATACGGAGAAAAATGCGTTTGTTCTTGCCCTAGTTTGTCTAGTAGGTCAAGACACTGCGTGCTCAATGCGGAGATCCTGGTTCGAATCTGGGGTAAGGATGGCATTTCTTTTTCTCCTAAACAAAAATAGCTCTAGTTTGAGCTACTAATACGTGGGTGTCAAATTTATTTGTAATAAAAAATCTTCCACGAAAAACTCACAAAAATCTCGCCCCGGTGGCTTTGTGTGTTGACCAATATTTGGCAATTGTGTTATCCCTGTGAAGGATAATATCTTATAACTTAATATACGGAGAAAAAAGCAATTGTTCCTGTTCTCATTCGTCTAGTAGGACAAGACACCACAGGCCCAACGCAACGATCCTGGTTCGAATCCGGGATGAGGACGACGTCTCTTTTTCTCCAAAGCAAAAATAGCTCTAGTTTGAAATACTAATATGTGGGTGTCAAATTTATTTGTAATAAAAAATCCTCCACGAAAAACTCACAAAAATCTCGCCCCGGAGGCTTTGTGTGTTGACCATTATTTGGCAATTGTGTTATCCCTGTGAAGGGTAATAATATCTTACAATTTAATATACGGAGAAAAAGAGCGTTTGTTCTTGTTCTCATTCGTCTAGTAGGTCAAGACACCGCGGGCTCAACGCGGGGACCCTGGTTCGAATCTGGGATGAGGACGGCGTCTCTTTTTCTCCTAAAACAAAAATAGCTCTAGTTTGAGCTACTAATACGTGGGTGTCAAATTTATTTGAAATAAAATCCCCCACGAAAAACTCACAAAAATCTCGCCCCGGTGGCTTTGTGTGTTGACGAATATTTGGCAATTGTGTTATCCCTGTGAAGGGTAATAATACCCACAACTTAATATACAGAAAAAAAAGTGTTTGTTCTTCTCATTCATCTAGTCGGTCAAGACACTGTGGGCTCAATGCAGGGACCCTGGTTCAAATCCGGGATGTGGAGGGTGTCTCTTTTTCTCCTAAACTAAAAACAAATAGCTCAAGTTTGAGCTACAAATACGTGGGTGTCAAATTTATTTGTAATAAAGAACAGAATATTACTAAGGTAAATAATTTATGTAAAAAATGCTAGATTATTCATAACATCATTGGAAAGGAAAACAAGAGTAGTTCACGAAAAATGAGCAAAATTAAACAGTATGCTATTGACTTTTTTTTTAATGAAATTTAAATGCTATCCATGGGTGTCACTGTATTTAAATGTTCTGCGTTATTTGTTAATTACAATTTTTTTTTCCAAATCTTTTTTTTCCGTATGCACTCACAGCACAAAACAGGAAACCCGGGTATACTTGTTCTTCTGCATATAATTTCACAAAATATTCTATCATAAATATGGGGCTCGAGTGAATAAATTAAATACAAGAAATATGTGTGGTACAAGACAAATATATAACCAATACTGTACTACAGCGATCTGAACAGAAGGATGCATCCAGCATTTGGTCTAACTCGCTCGGTATTTGGGTTGTATAAAGATGCAAGCAATATTTTAAATTCTTTGCCATTTATAGCAAATACAACAACCAAGCTAAATTCCTATGCATAGAAAAAAATATAATACCTAATAATGTAAGTAAGCCATATAAACACTAGTAACAACTATATATTTTTCAAGTCTATAATGCTACTTTAGTTGAAGTAAAGGAAAAAAATAAGAAACAAACACGGAATAAAGTATACCCACAAAAAAAAATTAGCCATTTATTAAAGATCTTAGAATGGTCAAGACAAAAACTTCCACAAACACATACAAGAACACTGAGATGAACATTGGAAAGGATTCATTTGTTGCGAGCATTTAATTCATTTCCTGGGCATTATTCAAGTAAAAAAAGAAAAAAGCAATACAAATAATAACACAGTGAGGACGATGCCAAGGTGGTTATGACAAAAAAGGCATATTTGTGCCAGACGAAGGTCTCATCACCAAAACGATACGTACAGGTAAGACACATGAATGACCCAAAAGATTGATGACATAGTAATAACAAACAGGTACATACAGATTAGACATATGAGCGACAAAGTACGTTGATGGCACAGTAACAAAAGGCCTGCAAACAAGTTTAAGAACCAGAAAAAGTTACTGATTAAATGAAAAAAGTGACCAATAGTGACTTATGAAATGAAAAAAAAGTATGGAAAATGACTCGCAAAAAGAAGTGCAGTATTAATTTGTGGCAGAAGAAAATTTCTTTTTAAAAAAGTCAACTACCAGAAAGGCCAGGTCAGATCAAATTGAAAATGGTTGCTGCATCATAAAGAGTACAATTATGAGCACAAAAATAAACCTTGGTCTTGAATGGGATCTGACCAAAATATAATACATTTTTATTAAACTGCGATATTTCTTTTAGAAAATACAGAATTGTGAATGACAAAACAATGATTTTTTTAATTACAGATGCTTTTCTTTTATCAATTTTCTTCTGCTAGAGAATATCTGTTTCTTGTCTTTTGATAGTTTCCTTCTCTTGGACACAATAAACACCATGCAGCATAGCCCGAGCCAATGTCACTTCACTAAAATTCCTGTTTTTCAAAACTTCCTCGAACTTGTTACTTACTCACTTCAAGTTTACCAGCAGCTTTGTGAATTTGGTCCTTCTCTTTCCTTTTCTGTTCTAGTATTTCTTTCTCTTCTATTAATTATTTCTACTCTGTTTCAGTTTTTCTCCAGCACTCTTCCTCTTTTTTCTTCCTATCCTGTTGTTCAGCTGTTACTACTACTGTTTTTTTCTCTTTTCACCCCTACAGTGTTGGTAACTTTTGCATGCACACTGAGTAAGAACTAACAAACTTTTGGAGATTGGCACTAGTTCAGGCTTATTATTGTACAACTGCAGAAATTCTTTAGTCATCATTATTGCATTTGGAGTACACTCACTCATTGAGGAACTAACTTCTGTCAAAGAATAAATTGAAGATGAAAAACCTTCCGATGTCTGCGATGCCATGTGATGGGGAAGCTTTCACAACCATAGTAATGGTGATGTATTTTTTGTAACCTGAAAAATCGTTGGTCATAAAAATTTGATTCTAATACTCATCAATTCGAATATTTGTATTTACCTCAGCAGCCTCCACTCATCCGTCAATCACAGATTGAAACCAATTGATTGAACCCACCAGATTGAAACCAATTGATCGACAGATTGAAACCAATTGATTGAAACAGATTGATCACCAATGACATCAAAAGCTAAGGCTCTGGCAATCATAACAATATCACCAAGATTTTGCTGTGAAAGTATTGCATCTGGATGAAAGCACTTAAAAGACTTTAATAAACTTCTATGTTATAAGACCAAACATTTTTCAATGACATACTTGCAGCAGGCAATGTAACGTTTTCTTACATATCTGCGAATACCAGTTTCTTTTTCTCACATTTGCATTCCATAGAGCAGCAAAGACAGCTTCTCGACAAGCAATGTCTTTTGAAGGAAGAATATTCTTTCTCTAAAAAATATTATTTATTCCAACACTTGCTACTGGTGACTTACATATCTGGCCTAATAAAATCTTCACCACAGTCTCAATTTTACTGTAAACCAAGTGTATTAGAGGCTCATCTTTTTTGAAACGTCCCTGTAAGTCTAGTAAAAATTTGTGAACTGCTACAGACAAAGAGAATTTCAGCTTTCATAGTATTGTCTTTCAATAAGTCAACAATATGCTTGTATTTCACAGAGGAAGCAAATTAGGTATCCTTCTTTGGGATAAATGTAAGAAAGTATTTTTTCAGATCATCCTATTTTTGAAGAAGTCTTTCTGCTGCATTTTTCATTGTTAACCATCTGGTAGTACCATGTCTGATAAAACAATGGTTAGATAATTGCAATTCATTCTGCATGATTGCAAAATCTTCCTATCATGATGGCCAATCATTAAAATGAGAACGAACTGCTACAATTAGATCTAACATGGTCTCTCCAAGCTGAGGAAGTCTCCCAAGAAATGCATTGTACCAATGCAACACGTCGTACAAGTGATATTTCCTCACTCATGAGATGTGTTACTGCTTTGTTGACATTGGGTCCATAGCACTGGAGCACAATCAACCAGCCAAAAGACGTTTTTTTTTGGTTTTGAACTGAACAGAGTTAAACTTCTGACTGATCTCAAATCAGTTGGAAAAGAATTCCAAAACTTGGGACCCGGAACTGTAATGTCATGGTACAAGAAATTAGTATGAGCAAAAGTATGTAAGAGTTGCTGGAGCCATTAGAATAGCCAAAATGAAAACTGTCACATATAAATACATTTTATTCCATGTTAAGGCCTGCAATGATATCAGGGAGTACTGACTCAGCCAATCTGTCAACAATGTCATTTATAAACAAAGAGAAGAAATTTTATTTTAAAATTTCTCATTGAAGCACAAATTTCTTTGTAAATTTATAATAATGTACTGTCCTGACGAATATCCTGAAATAGAAGCTTGTTACTGAAAAAATAAATCTAGCAATTATACCATATTTATCCATAATATATCATAGCATATGGTCAACTGCATAAAATAATATTGATAAATGAATAAAATTTTTACGTATGCATGTGTTTAATATTTCTCATGGCAAGAATCCCTTATAGATAACACTTTTACTCTATGTTCTCACCAAGAAAATAAAAAAAAAAGGTAAAATTTGAGAACACTGTATCTCATTATAATAATTAAAATAATGCACAAAAATTAATATGCATCTTTTTTTATTTCATAAATGCGTGATTTTTTTAAGCAAAAAAAATGTAAGTTTCTTAAGTGGCAATTACATTTTAGGTTTTCAGCTATTCACGCAAATATATTTTTCATTTTCCGAGGTTAAATTACAAAATTGTTTTATATCAATAATATTCCTAATTTGGAAAAGCTCAAAAGATTATGGATCTAGAATCTTTGGGGTTTTTTGGGGGTGGGGGGAGAGGCTCAATCTATCAACAGTTGCTAACACATTCGTTTTGACATTTATCCAGTACTTCACTTGTTTTGGTAATAGAGCGGGTTGGAGACACCAAACCTCTCCTTTGGATCTAACATATAGTAGACATTCCTTCGTAATTAATTATACATTGATTAAAAAAAATAAAGAATTAGTTAAAAAGGAATTAAATACGAAATTAAAAAGAAATTAATTAAATAGGAAATTTAAAAGGAATTACTTAAATAAGAAATTAAAAAAATAATTAAAAAGAAAGAAATTATAATTATTATTTATTTTTCAGATTTCTATTTAGGTCTCGTTCCGACATAGCCTTTGTCATCTGAATACTTTCAAGAATATGTTCATGAAGCGATTTATTTTGTTCTTCCTTATTTATTGATGTACTGGATAACAAAATAAAGACTTTTTTAATTCATTAATTCACTGATTATCTCCAGACCTGAAACAGATACAACTAACCCATTAAACCTGTGATATGGTTTTGATCTACCAAACTCAAAAATCACTCTAGGCTTAGTTTTTTATACCATGAACACGAAACATATGCCTCTACAGAGGATGTTTCTGAGTGTATTTCACAGGGCAAATGTCACATACAAAGAGTTTTTCACCAGTATGAGATAAGAAGTGCTGATTTAAGTTAGATTTTTGAGAAAATTTTTTGTCACAAAAAGCACACTTGAAAGGGCGTTCCCCTGTATGGATGCGCACATGTTGCTTTAAATTTGATTTTGCAGGCAATGTTCTAGAACAAATACCACACTTAAAAGGACGAAAACCAGTATGGGTGCACATGTGTTGCTGTAAGCTTGACTTTGCAGGATATGCTTTGGAGCAAAGTTACATTTAAAAGGATGTTCTCCTGTATGGATGCGAATATGATTGGATATGTAAATTTTAAACCTTGAAGTATAGGAACACATGGAGCAGCTGTAACTTCCGTTTTCAAGCATTTCTGTGCACACTTCTACAGCAGAATTCAATCCAACTAAATTTTCACCTAAAAATAAAAACATACGTCAGTTTTCAACAACAATTATGGTGACCATAAGTATATACTATAACCTGTCTGGTTATACTACCATTCTAAGAAACGTGAAAACTTCCAACAAGAGCTGTGTTCGTTACTTGGGAAACATTCAAGTATTTGCGAACGGTTCCAACAGCATTTGTATCATTTTTTAGTAACTTTTTAGTAAGTTTAATTTTACCAGTGTCTAACCTTTTGTATGTAAATTTTTTAGTAAGTTTAGGAATAATTGTGGCGAAGAATACCAATTATCCATGTACGGCTTGGAGCCTTTGTTTAAAACAAGTTGCACCACGTCCATGACTACGCTCTAAGAAACAGGTATGTCACTTCCCTGTATTTTATACTGGCCAACATAGATCTTGAAAGGAATGCAATAACCTGGTGAAGCTTCGCAAAGTTTATAAAACTTTATGCCAAAACGCGTTCTTTTGGAGGCAGTAAATTGAACATAATTCAATTGATCTTCGAATTTGATCAGAGATTCATCAAGAGATACTTCACTACCTGGAGTATAAAGACAACAAAATTTATTATTGAGATAATCCACAATATTTCTAATCTTCCGTACTTTATCGTTTTTATTTTATTTTTCGTTATCTGTAGAGTGTAAGAAACTTGAAATATCAAAAAATCTGTCATGTGGCATAGTGTTTGCAAAAACATGAGTACTTATAATGTGTTTCTTTGACCAATACATACGTAGCTTTGTTTTCTTCATTTGAGACATCAAGATGCATAATGCAATATATACTTTTATTTCATCCGTCACAGGTACCCATCTTTGGTTTCTTTTTTTTTTTTACAAAACCTTCTTTTTCAATTATTTGTCTGGCATATTTAATTGTCTCTTCTACTATAATATCCCAAAAGTTTCTATTCAGGACTTCTTTCAAAACATCTAAAGACTTAGGATTATCACCTAGTCTACGCAGACACATAGAATTGATCCCAGGTATTTCACAAAATCGTTTTACATCAGCGAGATTTTCTTTTTCCTTCCAAATACATTCCCCTGGTAATTATTCACTAGAACATTCACTATCACTGCTCGATAAGCGTCTGGTGTGACTTTGAAATCTTGATAATATTTCGCTATCATCATCACTTTCTAGTTCGCTATTGTCTTCGAAATTTTCATCGTGTAATTCACTATAGTCATGATGTAACACTTCGAACTCAAAAGGAAATTTATTGTGCATGTAGTCACATGCTGCTATGAAATAGCTTCTGACGTTTTCATAAAATTCATTTTTATCATGAATGTTAAAATCTTGGATTACTTTCAGTGTTCCATTTCCAATTAAGATATCAACATCTTTTTGATTACTCCTCTCATGATAGTAGACTTTCAAAATATCACTACAGGATTTTATGAAGCCTGGTTTTACAAATTTCACTAGCATTTCTCTGTACAATTTTAAGAGAACAGATTTTAGCATATGAATATACGGTTCCGCAGACTGAAGTTGAGCATTTGCTTTTTCAAATATAAGTACAGTGTAAGATAAAAATAAGCAGAAAACTTTATTGATATCTTCCGGCAGAAAATAAAACAACCTTTGTTCACGAGACATGGAGTTTTCAGTTTTTTATTTCTTAGAAATATCCACATAATTTTGAACTTTCCTTTTAAATTTCTGCGATGCTTTTTTGCTGTTACGTTCTTTCACTTTATCTGCATTTTCAACAGAAACTTTGATAGAGGGAATAGTAAAGAAAGAAAGTGGAGTGATTTGATTCCTTTTCATGGCCATTTCCTTAAAAAAAAATGATCAAAGGTTGCCACTGCTGGATTATACGCTCTAAGCACTTTCCAACAGACTACCAATGAGTGCTAACATGTTTTAGTACCTTTTTTTATATCAGTATCATGAAATTCTTGAAGAATTTTCAACCTATCTTTTCTTTTCGAACTCTTTTGTAAGTAATAGTAAATGTCTACCAAAATTTCATCGATTTTAAATGGCAAATATGCAGCACTCTTTTCAGCTGCTAAGTTAATAAGGTGGCAGGAACAGCCTATAATTTCAGTATTTTACTGATGATTCTTGAACACTGCTGCTACACCTGCTTTTTTTCCTACCATAACAGGTGCATTATCACAGCTAAAGGCAACACAATTAGAAATCGGACTGTTTTTAGATTGTAAAGCAGAAGATTATACTTACCAGAAGATTTCCAATATTTAACCCAGCAGCATCTTCTTTCAAAGATGGCACAGATAAAAGACAGTTCACAACTTTTTCACATAAAGGATCGAAGAAAGTTACCACTACTGGATGCAGCTTTAAATCAACATCGTTGCTTCCATCAGTTGCAATTGAAAATGGACAGCACCTTAAATTTTCAACAAGTTATAAGGATTCCTTTTTGGACATTTCTATCATAATTGCTTAAGTTTTGGTCCTTACAGATCCATATTGTTTTGCAATACTGCTGTCAGGAAACGTTTTCCGAAAGAGCATCCCCGCGTGATCGCAGCAATTCATTGGCAAATTATGTTCGATCAAAAACGATGTAAATAAACATTTAGCGTTAATCACAGAGGTATCGTTAAATGCAAAAAATGGCTTGATACTATGATTAGACCCTACAGCCTTGAACACCTCCTGATATTTAACAGTCTCAGAATACAAAGTAATATTGCGTTTACCACCGTGAGTAATGCTTATGTCTTTACGGCAACATGTGCAGAAAGCATATTTTAGATCCAGTTTTGATTTTTGAATAAAATTAAACATTTTTCTTTCATTTGCTTTCATTCTTTGACATCAAATAATAAGACAAAGATATAAATAACAAAAGAATATGGTTGTAATTTGTCCACTGTTTTCCACAAATACAGTATATGAGTTTATGTAAGTACTACAGTACATATTACTTTTAATTAACTGAGTAATAATACCATGCTTTATAAATATTGAAATAAATAATGTAATGATTTATAAAATTAGAAATAAGAATATCTAATTTAATAATAAAATTCAATAAAAATTTAATGAGTAAATTATTTCCACGCTATAGTTCAGAGAATACTGCTTTTATGTAAAACCTGCTTATATGTACAGGATTTTGTTGCCGTGTACATTTGCATATATATGCAGTTTTGACTGTATATACTTTCTGTCAATGTCATTTTTGAACAATAAAACTTTTTCTTTCAATTCTATGTTTTCTCCAGAGAAATCTTATATATAATACACTAAAACTATATAAATATACCATACACATTCCACACGTCTTGTAATACGCCAATTACACATATAACGCTGTATTAGAACCAAACTGAAAAATTATTTCAAAGTGTATGTGGGGAGTTGAACTGATGGTGTTATAACCCTCATTGTGATAAATTTCATATGTATGGAGTTATAGCTGTAACACCCCACACACACCCACACTTATTAACTTTCTGCATACATCAGTGCTGAAAGATCTTATTAAATGAAAAAAATCGAAGATTCGTGATATGTTTCCATTTTCACAGCACAAAGATTCTTCTACAAGGAGACCTACAGTTTTCTGAGGAAGCCCAACTTCTTAAGGCCTAGGGAATCAACCCCCCAACTACCGTGAGCAGTTAATAAGCATTTTATTTTGTTTTTCCACTGTTAGGAGTTGAACAAGGATTAATGGTTAATGGTACACTGAGTGAGCACATTATTACCGCAGCACCGCAGGGTTAAATACTCATAATCCTGAATATGAAGGCTTATAAGAAAACGATAATTAACAATTATTTCCAACATTTCTGTAATCTGAAATTAATGATTTTAAACTTCTGTACATTTTCAAACACAAAAAGTTTACCATAAACCCAAAAGTCTACAAACATAATAAAAGAGATTTTGCTACTTTTCTGCTTTTGCTGTCTACACATACCTCCGCCGCCTTAATATAAAACAATGAAGACATGAACATATGATTTTAGACATAGCATCGCAATCAAAAATATATCCTATGGCCACACCAAACTGGAAAAACTGGTTCATGTCCAATCAGTGGTGTAGGAAGGGGGGCTCCGCCCCCCCCCATTGGATATCAACATGGGCGTCATTAAGGTGCTCAGTCCAAGACTGAAAGTCAAGGTACATGACGGATACAAAAAAAAAGGGAACCGTCAAATAAAAGAATCCAACTATTTGGTCAGGTTTTTAAAAGTTTCAAAAGATGGATTTCCATCCTGAGAACAGAAGAGTGGCACCAATGGATATCAAATCACATTTTCTCACAGGCTGCATCACAAAATATCCTTTGAAGGCATTTTAGCCCCCCCACCTCACCCCATAGCTACTTGAGCCCCGCCCATGAGTTTTGAATTGCTATGCTACTGTGTCCAATCAATAAAATTCTGCAGCTTGGAGCAAGACCATTTTTTTTTTACCACTTGTGCTGCCATATCGGCTGTATGGCCATGTTGACAACAAATTGCCATTAACTGACCCCCTTTAATCACAAAACACAGAACAGTTGAAAAACCAAATGATGGGTTTAATAGGACAAAAATGCATTCAGAAAATTCATTATTATAGTACTCACCCTCTAAATTTTAATTATTAAAAGGTTTTCATGGACAAAGTCAAAATCCCAAAAAGTACTCAGAGTAAATATACAAAAAAGTTAATAACTCTTGACATGTAAAAGTATGTAATGTAAAGATTAGTGCTCTTTCACTAGGTGCAAAAAAGCTTTAAGACTGAACTTCACTGAATATTTTTTTTTTTTTTTAATTAACTATTTTGTACAAAATAAAAATCATCGATCAAAAAATAAATGTCACATAAAAGTCATATATAAATTCAAACTTTATTAAGAAGTCTTTACAATAAAACACAAAAAAAATGGAACCTCTGTATTAAAGTGAAAACATTGGCAGTCAAAATTCACATATTTCGCAATGTAAAGTGACACGAGCGGCAAAACACTTGTTCGCCCTGAGCGGAATAATACCTAGAACTAGCCCTGCAAAATGATATATAGTGAAGAGCAACTGAATTAGGGAGACCTGTCTAGTATTGTGTAGAACCAGCTTACACCCTGATGACAGTGGCGATTCTTCTTGACCTGGACTAGACAAGATACTGGAAGCAGTAGGAAGCCATACGGATCCAGGACCCCTTGGGAAGCTATATGGATCCAGGAGCCCTGAGGAATCATAGTCCAGAAGATTTGATAAAGGGGATCAGAGATTTGAACATCTCTGCGATGGCATCCAAGACGTGCGTAATGAGTTTTTCAGACCTTGCTAACCAGGGAAGTAAATTCACATTTGTGGAATGTTCATCCAACCCTTCAGATACAATTCAGGTGCAATAGTATGGTGAATTGTCTTGTTAAAGGAAAAGATCTCCAGTAGAATGCTAAATATGAACAAACGGGAACACCTGGTTGCCAAGGATATTCCAGTACCATCGGCCTGTGAGGGATGATGACACATACATGTAGCAGGGAGCCCAATACCATCCATGTAAACAGTCCCCAAACAAGAACGCCACCTCCACCAACTTGAAGAGTACACTGCTGCCAAGGAGGATTCGTCGCTTCATGTGGTTTGCACCATACTCGTACTGGGCATTGGTACATACCAAGGTAAATCTTGACTCATTAGTCCAAGCAACTTTTTTAAACATATCTAGGCTCCATTCTTGTGCCTATGCTAATCTTTGCACTTGGTGATGTGAAGCCAGCACAGGTACTCACGTGGGACGATGGCCTCTGTACCCCATAGCAAGGAGATAATTTTGGATGGTATGGCTGCTTACATGCTGTTATGCACCAGCACTCAATTGACAAATGATCTGTTGCACTGTGGCCCATCCATTCATTGTCACAATGCAATCTAGCCTATGACCCTGCTCATCCACACGTTGCGGAATTTGGCAATGGCAGAGATGGCTTTACTGAAATCGATATACTCACGGTACACCCTTGACACGGTGTCTTGTAAAAATCCCAGTGCCTGTTTGACTTCTAAGATGGAGTGACCCATGTGTCAGACCCCACAATCAAACGCACTTAGATCGTCTTACCCATACTGCATCCAACTATTACTGATAGCGTGAGCCTTACTCCTTATATTGTCGGATCGCTGCTTACGTCATTTACAGACTCGCCTACAGTGTTGAAGTTGCATAACGCCGGCTGCCCCCTAATTCAATTGCTCTTCGGTGTATATGTAAAAGGAGATTTACAGTGAGGTTTGTAAAAAAAAAAACAAAGAGTGAAATTATCGTTATGAATCAATCATTTCATAGTTTTACATAAACTTTCATCTGCTAATTTACAATATTGTAATGCAAACATGGATTATAATTTAAAAAATTAAAACCATCAATTTGATGCAATAATGATATACCTTACACACGATTTCAAACAGGCAAGCTACCATGCATATGATCTAACTTGTTTAATGATGGGGTTGGTACAGTCACCCGCAATATATTTATATGCTTTACTTTTTCCAACAATTAATAGAGTCATGCTACATGCCCAATTAAGACAATACAAGATATACCCAATCAACTAACCAATTATTAAATAGAAGTAACAACAATACTTTTAAGTCTATAACATCACTGCAGTTGAAGCAGAAGGCAAAAAGAAAATTGGAAACAACTAGCAGAATGTATTCACCAAAAACATTATTAGAATATCTAGTTATTCACTGAGAGCAGTAGAACATCAGGACGAACTTTTACATATACAGTAAACCCCGGTAATCTGACCTCTGATGGTCTGACCATGTCGCTATCTCGGCGAGCGATTTATGCCACAGTCCGCACGGTGCCGCCACCACCAGGTTATGGTCTTTGTCAAACAAGCCGTGCAATCCCATCTGCTGCAATTTCTGTATTGGAAATTAGTTTTTCGTGCTTTAGGCTCAGTTTACGTTAGGCATAGTGTGAACTATTTCATTATAGCCACAACAAAGCGCAAATACGTTATGCTGTCTTTGTCCAAGAAATTGAAAGTACGTCGCAGCCATTTTCACAGCCTGACATTGCCAATTATCTAAGTGTGGAAATGTTCGCACACGTGCACACAGAAAGTGCATACTCAAGCATAAAAAATCTGGCAGAAACCAGGACATCGAGAACTTCATAGAGAGTGAAGGTTGGCTACATCGCTGGAAAAAGCAATATGGAATTCGATATGTAGTAATTTCAGGTGAACTCTCTGCTGATGAAGCAACTGTAAACAAATTTACTCCAAAATTTAAAAATCTGATTAAAAAAAATAGATTAACTTCTGACCATTTATATGACATTGATGAAACAGGTTTAGACTACAAGAGGCTTCCAACAAGAACTCTGGCTGCACAATCTGTCAATGGTTTACAAACCTTACAACCTGATGTTCAAGCCAGCGACGTGAGTGGATCAATCAAGCTGATGCTGACTGAACTACAAAAGAATTAAATGATGACTAGATCATTGCTGATTGTAACCCAGACCACAGACGACAGTAAGAAAAACGACGATGATGAGAGCTATGAACCTACTGGCCAAGTATTGCGTGCAGACATTAAGCTGGCATTCAACATAGCTCTTCAGTACATTGAACAAAACTCCCTTTATTCACCAACGGATATTTTGTGGATACGAAAATGGAGGAACATCGCAGCAAAATCAAGATGGTCGTCTCCTAAGTAGAAAAACATTACAGATATTTTCATCCTTCTTAAATACCAAAGGTACAGTAGCAGTGGTGCCAGATTAGGCTACAAGTAGCGCATTGGGTGACTTTTTAAGTGCTCTCGCTACAAAAATTTCGAATTGGGCGACACGCTACTTATTGGGATACTTTTAATTACCTTCAGGCTATAAATCTGAAAAATAGCTACTTTCTTATTTTCATATATAAAATCACAAAATATTATTAGTATTACATAATACTGCAATACAAATTTTGTTTGTTGAACATTTCTATTCGCAATGAACGATAGTTTTATTAAAACATAACAAGTTCGATACTCACTTAATTCCTATGAGATCTCTGTGGTTCAATTCTTGTTTTGGTACTTTTAATCACAGAGATCTTATATGTACTCAAATGGACGTCATATGACTTCGAAATTCGTTTAACATTGCAGTTCTGTGCAAACCTTCGAGCATATATACGCTATATGGGAGCGTTTAAATATTAACGTAAGCACCTTGGGGTTGGGGGGTTGCCGTTGCGCTTATTTTCCTGTGTTAGCCAATGTTAATTTTTGCTTAATAAGGGTGGGGGTTGAAATGGCCAAAATATTGCTTACGTAATACTTGAATGCTCCCTATAGACTCGAAGGTGCACACTGTGGATCCACATTAATGAAATCAATTTTTCTATTTTCCTGTGTTTCAGTACGTAATTATAATCAAGCACGGATACATGGAGGAGGTCACAGAGGTCACGACTCCCCAAAAATATATTTTTTCACTGTAAAAAATTCCAACTTTCATGATAAATGAAGGGTGTTATTCCCAGACCATGGCGAATTTTGTCCTTGACCCCGCTTCCCCCAAAATGAAAGTCTGTATCCGCTCTTGATTATAATGGTGCAAGCTTGTTAAAGTTTAGATTGTACACTTCATGATACTGTGGAAAATCGTTAACTTGGCAGTACTTTCCACAGTTAATCTAATGTTTTTAGTTTAACTTGCATTCCATTCAATTTTCGTTTTATTTTTCGTTCAGCAATGTAAAAATATACAAACGATATTGTTGACCTGCTTATATATTTGTTTGGCTCAAACATGAGCAAAAGCAGCCCACAGTGTGTTGTGGAAGTTTCAAAAATGCCAAATCCAAGGGTTAAAAAAATTTCCAGACAT
Source organism: Dysdera silvatica (assembly GCA_006491805.2). NCBI lineage: Eukaryota > Metazoa > Arthropoda > Arachnida > Araneae > Dysderidae > Dysdera > Dysdera silvatica. The sequence goes on along the minus strand of QLNU02015359.1, from coordinate 56,546,203 downwards.
GCCAGGAGCGTATCGGGGAAGACCCGAAGCCCCATCCTTTTTCTAGGCTGCTATTGGAGATACGATTACGATATTCCGTATTCAGAGAGCGTACGTAAGGGCACTTGAAATGTTGCATGTCAGGGCCGTATCATAGGGGTCCAGAGCCTCATCCTTTTATAGGCTGCTATTGGAGCTACTAGCGGGGGAGCGTTCAATTATTATGTAAGCCATTTTATACCCTCTCCCCGGTAAGTAAAAATTAACATCGGTTAATATAGGAATATAAGCACAACAGCAAACCCCCTCCCCACAAAGGTGCTTACGTAATACTTGAACACTCCCTTGCAAAATAATTCATTTTTATGTTTGGGCTACAAATAGTTCAAATCCGCTACTTTTGGAGCACAGTTTGCTACTTTTTAATCTTCAGATCTGGCAACACTGTACAGTAGAAGTACATACATTACTATAGTTATACTACCTATTGACTTCAATAATTCTTGAAAAATGTTATTTCCTATTTACACTGTCAAACTTGAAATGTGTCAACATAATATAATACTATAAAGTAATAGTATGGTAAGTAATATTCTTAATTGAAAACTATACGTAGTATACATTGTTTTCAAATTGTATCGCATTTTAACATAAATGAACGTGTGCCTTTGATAATTCGACCTTTTATGCATTCTGACCATGCTCCCGGTTCCGTAGGTGATGGATTAGCGGGATTCTACTGCACAGAAATTTTTTTGCTCTCAGGGAGATTTCATATTTTCAAGTGATCAAAGTACACACGTTCCTGACCTGTCAAATTTTGACAGTATTTTACTCCTAATGTTTTTTAAAATAACAAACATTACATATTAGTGGGTATTCCTTTGTGTTTAGTATACATGTGTTGCTTTAAGTTAGACTTCACAGCAAATGTACGACAACATATATCACACATGTAAGGGCGTTCCTTTGTATGGATACGAATATGCTTGATCACATTATATTTACGATTTGAAATATATGAACAGGCGGAACAGTTGAAACGTCCATCGTTAAGCTTCTGTGGAAAAGGTGCTATAGTAGAACTCAATCCAAAGGAAATATTACCTAGAAAATTAGAAGCGTGTGATTTTTGGCAAAATTTAAAAATTTCTGGTAAAAAATCTACAACAAAATTACCCTTAATACACATTTTTCTTTGCTGCAATGTTTTGTACTGATAGTATTTTTGTCATGCATTTTATTTACCAATACTGCTGAGTGATAGAAGGAATTTTTGAGATTCCGTACTATCTTAAAAGAAATCTCTTAATACTTATTTCTAATAATCTGTGACCAAACAAAATTTAGTTAGAAGTAAGCTTCATAACAAAGCATCATGAAATAAAACTGATCAGAATACAGTTCACTGCAAAAAATATTTTCACATATATAACATCAAATTGAAAAAATAGTAAATAATAGCGTATACATAATAACTTGGTCAATAAATACCAGTATCTATCAAAACTCCCACATGCATTTAGCTTCTAAATTCAAAATGTATACGTCAAGTCCAACCTTACCTTACACTATATTACACTTTCTCAAATCACACCGCAAACATAAACAGTTACCCCCCCCACCCACACACACACACCTCTGATTCTTCAATGTTCGATGAATATGCTGCTCTTCACAACTGTGCAAACCAATACAAAAGGAATGCATCATAAATGTGTAAAATCACATGAAACTAATGCTTCCTCTTTCCTTCCTTTACAACTTGAAAAATCCAATTAGTTCAGGGAAATTTTATACATCTCCCATTTCCAATTTTTCGGCACCTGAAGGAAAACAGTGAAAAGAAAGTGGGGAAATTGAGTTTGTATATAAAACACAAGCATATTGTACTGTGTTTGCATCCTGCCAAACTCAAAAATTATATTTGAACTTTTTTTAAACCATGAACTTGAATCATATGACACTGCAGAGTTCCTTTACGAGTAAACTTTGCATGGCACGCCAAGCACATGTATGGCTTTTCACCAGTATGAGATAATACGTGTTGTTTTAAGCTCGTCATCTGAGCAAATGCTCGATGGCAAGTATTACACTTATAAGGTCGCTCTCCTGTATGAATACGAAGATGTTTGGTCATATCCGACTTTTGCCTCGAAGCATAGGAACAGACTGAGCAGTAGTAATTTCCATCATTAAGTTTTTTAGTAGCAGATACCACTTCTTCAACAGGATGCAATCCCATGGAAATATCACCTGTAAAAAAATAAAGCCACATTTTATTTTAGCAATTGAACGAATTTGAAACATGGACACTTTCAATGTATGTGACATGTTAAATGTCATCATAAGTATGCTGAGTAGCTTTTGTGCAGTGAAGGTGTTAAAAATCAAGAAAACTATGCATGAGCAAATCTTCCGATCTGTATTTTAACAGGACACAAGAGGAATCTGAGCCTTTATTTCCTAGGAAAATATTTCACAATCACAATTCCATGAGAATTCAACCCCAATTTAAATATTTATATACAATCAGCACCTGAGTTACATAAGTAATGCATTCCGTAACCCTTTACGTAACTTGAATTTTACGTAAATCGAATTTGTAAATTCTTAAGTGTAACTTCGTAAGAAACTGCAATATTTATTATTATTATTATATACACTAGTGTGGAAAACTTAAGCAACAAATTCATCTTTCAACTTACAACCATGAAATTGTTGAAAAGGGCTTTTTGCTATCAGTACAATGAAAAATCAGCTCAGTAGAAAGGTGATGCATATGCAAATATCAGTACCATGACATCTGGGCAAGCAAAATATGTGGAGTCAGCACGCGCAGTGCAAGGCAACTTGGAAAAAAAAGAAAGGAAAGCGTATTTCCAAACATTCTTCAGTGAGTGAAAGTGAGATTGTACATGCAGTATGGCTACAAGAAAACATCAGGATGCCTTTATATGTGGTAGAATGATTGACAAGCTTGGGGAGGGGTATGCTTTGACGTCTGTCACCCAAGAGTTTGGAATTGCTAAAAGTGTTGTTTCACGAGCTTGGAAAACCTTCCAAAAGACAGGTACAGCTATAAGAAAGGTTAGTGGTAGTCGACCAAGGAAAACAATGATGATTGATGACCGTATATCGCCCTGAAGGTAGAGTTGTAAAAAAACGGGAATTTTGGACACATTGGAAACTTTGGGCAAGAAACTAAGATAGCTAGAATAAAGGAGGTATGTCCCGTCCACACCTTTCTTCCTATTGGTCGATTGTGTCCAATCGACCAATAGGAAGAAAGGTAAGGACGGGACTACCTCCTTTATTCTAGCTATTTTGGTTTCTATGTTCAAAATTTCCAATGTGTCCAAAATTCCCGGGTTTTTTACAACTCTACTTGCAGGCAAAAAGAAATTCAAAGCAGACAGCGGGCAACGTTGCTCAACAGTTGCTTACAGCAACCTGAGTCCTGGTTTACTGTGGCCAGACGACTTAATGAAGGTGGTTTATTCGCCTGCCATCCTGAACACTGCATACCATTGGTTGGGACAGCAACCCATCGGCGGCACAGTTTATAATGGTGTAGAGAACACGAAGACTAGACACCTCATCAATGGAGTCACGTCCTCTTTACCGATGAGAGTCATTTCGATCTGACAAACGATTCTTGGCACCCGTTGATATGTAGAGAGAGGTAGGAACATGCCTTCATCCCACTAACATCAGGGGAAAATACCGTGGGTGTGGTCCTGACGTGCTTATATGGGGAGGTATTATGATGAACGGAAGGACAGAGCACATTTTCGACAGAGTTTCAGTTACCGGAGATCGTTACTGTGATGAAGTTATGCTTCCCCACGTGCGTCTTTTCCGGGGTGCCATTGGTCACGACTTTGTTTTTATGAATGACAATGCACGGCCACACAGAACTTTTGCTGTTGAGGAGCTCCTGGAAAGTAAAGATATCCACAGAATGGATTGACCAGTGTGCTTTCCTGATTGAAAACCCATTGAACATGTATAGGGGTACTTTAAGGAGACGCCTGATGGCACGATCTTACCCTCCGGCGAACACCAGACAACTGAAACAGATGCTCTTTGAGAATTGGGAACCCAAGAACTGTTAGATAATCTCTTGTTGAGTATGGACAAACGGTGCCACGCAACCACTTCAGTTAGGGGAGGTCATGTCTCTTACTAGGGTTCTTTGGTTTGTTGTTCTCCCTCTTGGCCAGACAGTGTTTTGTACCAACACCATTCTATCAATAAAGCCTTTTCTACTTCATTCCGTACTGCATGCATTCTATTCATTTTTTTGCTACTATACTTTCCTCATCCTTTCAGTACTATATTGTACCTCTGTAGTATAAATTTCATGTCTTCCAGTTGATTTTTGCAGAATCAAGGCCAAAATCAGAAAAGTTGCTTAAGTTTTGCATACTAGTGTATATATATTATTTACACAGTATTATTGTATAAATGAAACATCAAGTAGCAGTATTTACTGTTTTGTTTGAATATAAGTACGGGTTAGGGAATGGAAGAATTGTTTAAGGAGTCCTTATTTGGTAGGTTTCAGTGTGAATGTTACGGGTTTTGGGCAAGCCAAAAACTCCCTGCCTGTTACTATTTATCACATTTGCTATGACTAGTAGTACTTTCGCGCTAGTATAGTTGTGATTTTCTAGATTTATTACTTAACTGTGAATTTACGTAAATTGCATATTACGTAAGTCAGGGGGTTACTGTACGAAAGGGATAAGCACAGGTTTCACATTAGAAAATTTATATGAAAATAAGCTTCACAAGAAAACATTCCTTTATCATCATGAGGAAGTAGTACTAGATTGCCAGGATAAGCACCCAAAATCTTTTGATTACATGCTGAATGCTCTACTAATTGAGCGAAAGTCTACACTGAAGTTCTCTCTTATTGAGATTTATTAAAACAAACAAGAAGAAACATTTATGTCACAACTAGGAACATATACAAACTGTAACAGGTAATCAAGAGAGAGAATGTACATAATGAGTAGAAACATCAATTTGTTTTAAAAAAGACAAATAAACCTATACATTGCTCCCAAATTGTATCATAAATGTTCCCCCTTATGGGGTACTTATGTAAACTTTAATAAAAGAGAAGTTGAAAGACTGTAACTCAATTGGTAAAGCATTCGACATACAATCGAAAAGTTCCAAATCCATATCCCAGTGGTCTAATGCTCATTACTAATGCTTGTATGTGTTTCAAATTACTTAACGTACATTTACACTCATAAATTTCTGTTGCAATCTGTGAAGGTTTCGTGTTGTAATCAATATATACATTTGTTTGTCTTCCTTAATAATTATTCAATACTATATAAGTATTTCTTGACCTTAAATATAATATATATGAACAGATTTAAAAGCAATCTCGCCTCTTATTTTTAAAACCATGGATATGAAACATGTGATACTGCAGAGCGTTTTTACGAGTGAACTTTGCGGGACATGTGTTACACATGAATGGCTTTTCCCCAATGTGAATTAACAAGCATCGGTTTAGCTTGTCTTTATAGAAGAAGTTTGAGTACAAGCACGGCACTGGAAAGGGTGTTCCCCCCTGTATGAATACAAATATGCTGGATCACATTAAATTTACGACTTGAAGTATAGGAACAGACAGGACAGGTATAGCAGCCACTCTTCAGCTTTTGAGGAAAAGGTGCAATGACAAAATCCAATACCATGGAAATAATACCTGCAAAACAAACATTTGTTTCATTTTTATCAATAATTAAACGATTTTTACATATATTAAAAAGAATACTCTTGCATGTGCTTTTCCTTGCCCAGTGCTTTGCCCTAGATGGAAGTTTTGTTCATCCATGTCATCTCACTATAAATTGCAGTTTTTACTATACTATGCTGTCCGTAAAATACATATACCTTGCAATACTCAGTGAAATAACTAATCTGATAACCAAAATAGAATAAAACGCCATAAAATATATATTTGACAAGTTGACAAGAAACAAATATTTTTATATTTCCATATTCAGGGTTCCAACTCAGATTAGAAGAAAATTCCCTGATCAATTGCAGGAACCAAAACAAAGAAAAGTCAATTATATATTTCAATACTGATTTATTTGACTGATACATAAACATTAATCATTTATACACTTTTGAACGAAAGTTGCAATGAATCAGATACAAAATAATAAGAAAAAAGTGGTATACAATGATTTTGCTAAGTATTTGAACAGTAGTGAACCTGTCCAGCTTGAAAATGATTCTGCTCCTACTCTTTAAAACATGCGACTCTGAAAATAACTTCTACGATTAAATTTTGCAGGCCGTTCATTGCACATGAATGGCTTTTCACCAGTGTGGACAATTATGCACCGATGTGAGTTTTTTTTTTTTTATAGCAAACACTTGATGACATACATTATACAAAAAGATGTTTGCCTGTATGACTATGAATATGTTCTGAGTCACATATTTAGGGTTTGAAATATAGGAACAAACATGGCAGTTGCAATGGCCACCCTCAAGAGTTTAAGGGAAAAGTGTTACAACAGGTTTCAATCAAATGGAAAGTTACCTGAAAAATAAAAAGTCATTCTAACAACAATTCAAATCTATTTCAGGCAAATACAAATATAAATTACAGTATACTCTACATACAAATAATCGATCTGCTCGGGCAGCTATGGGTAGAGACTATAAGGTCTGACAGAGTCCCAGCTGCCCGAGGCAAAATAACTAAATAAATTAAAATATAAAAACAGGAAGAAATCAATAAAGTTATGCAAAAAATCAGTTTTACAAAAGATATTTATGTAGATATTTTTTAAAAAGTGAAAGTGAATTCAACATCTTAAGTTTGTCAGGAAAAGAGTTCCACAACTTAGGGCACATACAAACCCATGCGTGCCAGTCCAAGATTTGTTTTGGAGAATTCTGGTATTAGATTATTTAGATTTCTTGTGAAGTGATTATGTCCAGGTGGGATTAAGGACATAAGATTAAGATATAAAACGATTCATATGGCATTAAACATAAAAATATAGATCTCGTAAATTAGTAATTTTTCAATTAGTAATATTTGAGTATTATTGGAAGATGAATAAAAGGAGTGAGACACGAGACTATTGTAAGACAAAAGTGAAATAAAATGCTTTTGAAGAGCAGTAATCCGCGAGAGATTGTATTTTGTGGTACAGCCCCAAATCAACAAGCAATAATATATGTTAGAGAAGATCAAAGAAAAGTAAAATGCATAAGAATTGGGTATGAATAATATCTAATATTTCTTACTATTCCTAAACTTCTACTAATTTTCGTACATATGGTGTGAATATGGGTGTCCCGTTTTAAATTAGATTGAAATGTTATAACAAGAAAATTAATTTCTTTTGAGAATGAAATTGATTTGTTATTAAGATGAAAATTATTTAGGCTAATATTTCTTTTATTTGTGAATAAAAAGCTCTTAGTCTTTGTTCTGTTAAGGGTTAAGTAGTTAATGTTAAAGAAGTTAATAATGTGTTTAATATCTTCATTAACTATTGTGATTAGGTTGTTAATATCAGTATGTTTAGAGAAGATACTTGTGTCATCAGCGAAGCAAATTGGTTTAAAGTGTGTTTTTAGATGAAAAATGTCATTGATATGGAAGTTAAATAATAATGATCCACACAATGAAAAATCCCTGAGCCACACCACTACAATGAATCGCAGAGTGTAGAGCGGCAGCCATTGATGTGAACATACTGTCATCTATTTGTTGAGTAGTTTTTAAAAAGGGCATTACAAGGGCCACAGATATCAGCCAAACCAAGTTTATAAAGCAGTCTCTTATGGTTAATTGTATCAAAGGCCTTCGACAGATCAAAAAACACACCAACTGCTGCTTGTTTAGAATCCAGAGAAGAGTAAATAAAATCTGTAACTGCAATTAAAGCCTGCTCCACCAACTTACCAGCATAAATCCAAATTGATTTTGATGCATGATTTTACTTAATGAGAAACAGCTATATAATCTTTTGTAGAGTATCTTTTCAAAAATTTTAACAAAAACTGTGAAACTTATACTGGTCTGTAATTGGCAATCTCATATCTATTTTCTTTTTTAAATACAGGTGTAACTGCTGAAATTTTAAGATCTTGTAGAATAACACTTGTGGAAAAAATTAAATTATAAATGTGAGTGAGAAGCTGCAGAATAATATCTGAAACGTATGTAATGGCAGCCAGGCGAATCTGATTGTGTCTGGGGCCTTTATATGGATTAGTTGGTTGTAGTTTTATGGCGCAAGGACAGCAATGGTCATTCTGCACCAATCAAGGTGAGACCGTACATACAGTGTAAAGTAAGAATAAATCAAAGCTAAGACGTTAAAAATATAGGACATAATGTATTGAAATTAACAAACGTAATGATATAAATATCTAACGAAACAATACAGAGTTTCACCAGGAGATTCCATAACAAACAGTTATTTCGACACTGGCGTAAGGTTTAAAAACACGACGTTTCGGGAGCCAACTGCTCCCTTTGTCAAGTGAAGGCAGAATATGATATAAATATCATATGAAATGAGAATAACCAATATTAAATGAAAAGTTAAAAATTAGTTCATGATTAAAAGTATCCCCTAAAATGTCACAAAGGGTAAAATTATTTTGGTTAAAACTTAGTGAACGATGACAGTTCACATTAGGGCAAATACATAAAATATGTGAAACATTTAATGCTTCACCACATGTGGCACACATCGGGGCATCTTCTCCCTTTAAGAGATGTTGATGGGAGAAGCGTATATGCCCGATGCGAAGTCTAGCCAGAGTGACCTCGTTACGACGGTCACTTCTATAGCTAGATTTCCACACCTCAATAAGAAGTTTAATGCGGTGAAGCTTAGATTTAATATGGTGAAGCTTATTAAAAACTTGCTTGTCCCATTCCAACTGCCATTTTTTGTACAGATGGGATAAGACATGAGTGTTAAAATCTCCAAATGGAATGGTCACACACTCAAGTTCTGTAGTCGCTGTCTTTGTAGCAATGTCAGCCTGTTCATTGCCGCAATACCAGCGTCCTGGAATCCAACAGAATTTCGCAATATACTGTGCGTTTTTTATATCCACGAGATGTTTGTAAACTCTGTGGATTCCAGTGTGATGCGAGACGTTGAATGAAGTCAGGCTTTGCAGAACGCTGAGTGAATCTGTACAGATGACAGTTGGAGATACGGCATTATTCAAGATGTATTGTAAAGCTAATCCTATGGCATGGATTTCTGCCATGAAAAATGGAACAGAATTGCAGCAGTTGTTGACCCTGTATGGCATTTCCACAGACAAATGCTGTACTGGCATAGTCATCTGCTTTTGATCCATCTGTGTACATGAATTAGTAGCTTTCATACATACTAGACAGATCTGCGAATGCCTGCCTCTGGAATGCCTGCCGATAGGCAATGTCTGGGGTATTGTCTTTTGGATAGATTCAAACAGATGTCTGTGCCAATATCAAACCATGGAGGAATGATGTTTGGCATAGATTCCGCAATCATGGTTTTTGTAATGCTCAATTCACTTGCAACATGCCAAAGGTTAGGATACATAAGGGACAAGCATTAAAAAGTAAAATGTAACAAGTTTGATGAAGTGATGCCGATACGGGATGGTCTTTTAGTGACAGAATTTTAAGGTAGTAGTTGAGAGATAACCGTTGGCGACATAAACTTAATAGAGGTTCTATAGCTTCAGCATCTAAACTAGTGAAGGGGGAAGTCTGAAAAGCCCCAGTGCACAGTCGTAGAACCCTCATGATGTAAGGGGTCAAATTGTTTGAGTAACGACTGGAATGCTAAGCCATAGATCAGACAGCCATAATCAAATTTAGAGTGGATCAATGTCTTATAGTCTCAGCAATGAACATCGGTCTTCCCCCAGGATGTGTGAGACAAAACCTTGATGATATTCAGGGCTTTAAAACATTTGTCTTGCAGATATCTGATGTGAAAATGAAATGTTAGCGAGCGATCGAAAATAATCCCAAGGAATTTTGTCTCATGAACCATTCTGATAACATCATTCCCCATTTGGAGCTCCGGATCTAAATGCAAACCACTTTTGCGACAAAAATGGATGCAAATGTTTTTTTGTGCTGAGAAATTAAATCCATTATTAGCTGTCTATTCCATTATTTTGAGTATAATGTGCAATGATGTTGCTCGCTAGGCCTAATGTGGACGATGAGTTTCAGTGACTGGTTAACAAACATTTCCAACTCGTATTTTGGCAAACGTGTGAGGGTAACAGCATAAGGAGGAACCAGAAAAATTATTTTGTTTTTTGTTTGCTCCCAAATCGATATTTCCTCCTCTCCCAACTGACACAGAACAGACGAGCCTGGGGCCATTGCCGCACCCAAGGGGGGGTTGGGAGTTAAACCCCTCGCAAATCTTATATTGATAAAAAACACATCGCTATATTATACATAAAGTGGTGCTCTTTTACAATATGGTACGGGTGCCAAAACGGAGTTTTAGCGAGTGTTTTCTTCCACACATTTTTTCTTACTTGGATTCCTGTTTTCTCCCAACTTTTTTTAATACTACCTTTTTTTTTTCTAATTCAACTTCAGTTTTTGTTTTTTTCTAATTTAAATATAAGTTGAAAAATGATTATTTTAGTGAGTTTTTACTGTTTTTGATTAAAAGAATAACTACGAAGCAACCGAGTGCTAACAAGGCCCTGGCCTCCTGAATTTGAATACAACTTTGGGAGGGTGTTTCTAATTTAAATTCAAGTTTGTTTTTCTCTACTTCAAATTCAACTTCGTATGACTTTTCTGAACTCAACGTCATAACGAACACATGTTGCACCCTTGCGACGAAAACGTTACAACTCAAGATTTGGTTAAAATGAGTTAATGTTACAACCAGATGTAGAAAACAGTGTTGCATCCTGCCGTGCAAAACGTTAGGATATAAGTTACTCGGATTTCCGATAGTTGGAATATGTAGCGGTGTTGATGTTTCGTCGCTGTTATCCGCCTCTCATCGAAAGAGTTCCATCTTGAGTTGTTCCTTGACCGCGGATGAGGGAATGTGAGGTTTACTTCTTGTAAAGCATTATATTTCACGTTGTAACTGTTTACAATATCGGACGAGGCAGAAAAACATATTGTGACTGCATGTCAATAGACAAACAAAATATAGAATTTTAATAATATTGTGAATCATGCAGATTACATTTTCACGATCATGTTTATTGCATTCTCTAAAGGTTTAATTTATATATGAATTCATTCCATTCCATTTTCGTTGTTAATAAAAATCTGTTAAACTTTGTTCTTACTTCATTGGTATTTGAATACGGATTTTATCTTTATAATTTTTGAATGATGTTTAAGACTGCAATAACGATAATGATAATAACCTTCTTGCAACAATATGGAATCATACATGGTATAAATGACTTGCAACCACCATGTAAGTGACCAGGACGTGATCAACAAAGACCATTAGGTGAGAGTTTTGATTCTGGTTTCTATTCCGACAACGCTCTTCAATATATTTTCCTATAATTATGCCTGACGAAGAAGAAATAGCTAGAGTAGCTTTTAAAGCCCCTCCATTTTGGGAAATGAATACAGAATTATGGTTTGTTCAGCTAGAGTCGCAGTTACACATATCTGGAATTACTGCTGAGCAGACCCTGTTCCACTGTGTTGTTGCTGCGTTAGACGCGGACCTATTATTGTGCATCAGTGATATAGTTAGGGACCCACCAGATAAACCATATTCCGCTTTAAAAAAACATATAAACAAACAATACGCCCAATCAGAAGCGATACGTTTGCAAGCGTTATTAAAGGCCCCTCACACTTGGCGATAAATCTCCTACCCAACTATTAAGAGAAGTGAAGGAATTGTCCGCAGGAAGAATAGGAGATTTGGTTTTGTGTAATTTGTGGTTGCGCCGCCTACCTATTCATACACAACAAATTTCGTAGCTAGGTGGCAATGATTTAGAGCAATTAACACAAATGGCCGATAAAATTAGTAAAGTTGCTTTAATTAGTCTTGTCATTGAAGAAGTATCAATGAGTTCGAGCATTGGCGAATTACGTGGGCAATTTAAGAAATTGCCAATGCAAGTTAAGAGACTCTCACGTATCTTAGAGAATAGAAATTTTTAAGAAAATTAATGATCAGTTTTCCAAAACCATTCTGCTTTGCATAATTGTAATGATGTGTGTAGAAGAAATAATCCATTTATAGGAAAAAATCGAGATGATGGATATTGTTGGTATCATTCGAATTTTGAAGAGAAAGTTAACAAATGTATACAACCCTGTAAATGGCCCGGAAAACTAAGCAGCTCCCTTAATTCAACAGGTATTAGGTTCATTTGCGCAGGTTAACTGTTCGTTTGTCAAAGATAAGAGGACTAGCAATAAGTTTCTCATTGACAGCGGTGCCTCAATATCAGTTTTCTACAAAATGATTAAAATTAAATAAAATTAACTGGAAAAAATTGAATTATTTATATGTAACAATATAAATTGAGACTTTTCATATATTTGAAGTTGGATTCACGTTTAGAAGATATTTTGGATGTATGTTTGTAGCATTTCGATATCTCAGCCTATTAATGGTATTTAATCTGTTGATAGTACAAAATCAATATTTAATAGATACGGTTATATCTCTTACCAGTAAAGGCAAATCATGACATTATGGTGACAACAGTCTCTGGTATATCATCACATCAAAAGTATTTAGTAAAGGCTAATAAATTACAACATTACCAACCCTAATTTAATTGGCGTTAAAAGTAAACATGAAACTACTCGTATCCTTATAAAGGCCCTACTATCTTCGTTAAAACTCATATTTAATGCCATTTCTGAAGAAAAAGTTTAAAACCTTATTAGAACAAGGAGTGATAAGACCATCTGTGAGTAAATGGTCCAGTCCAATTCACATGGTGCCAAAGAAAACAGAAGGTTGGCGTGTGTGTGGTGGGGGGGGATTACCATCGGTTAAATGCAGTAACTGAGCCCGACAGATATCCCATTCCCCACCTTCAAGATTTTGCACCTAGTTTAGCCGGTAGAAAAATATTTTCTAAACTAGATTTAGTTCGAGCATTTCACCGAGTTCCTGTAGATATAAATGACGTTGCTAAGACGGCAGTAATTACTTTCATTGGATTATTTGATTATACGAAGATGGTATACGGTTTGCGTAATTGTGGCCAAACATTTCAGTGATTCGTGGATGAAGTATTCCGTGATTTAACCTGTTGCTATGTTTACATAGATGATGTATTAGTGGCATCGGAAAACGAGTCACAGAATCAAAAGGATTTGAAGGAAGTGTTTAAACGATTGGAATCTTATTGGTTTGTTCTAAATATTGAAAAATGCATTTTTAGTCAAGAGCGAATATCTTTCTTGGGATGTGAAGTTACAGTTGAAAGAATATGCTCTCTTAAAGAAAAAGTTGAAACTCTAATGAATTATCTTCAACCGAAGACTGTAGCAGAAATGCGGCGTTTCTTAGCAACGTTAAATTTTTATCATCGATTTTTTCATAAAGTCGCTCAAATTCAAGCCCCCTTACATTCTTCGGTCAGCGGTAAAAAGAAAGGTGATAAAAGTGTCTTAATATGGTCTGATGATTGTCTCAAAGCATTTAACGAATGTAAAGAAATGATTGCTAAGTCTGATATTCTTGTACGTCCTCTTAGCACAGCAAAAATATCATTAATGGTCGATGCATCAGATACCACTGTTGGCGTGGTGTTACAACAGAATTATAAAGGTGCAATACAGCTTCTCGCATTCTTCTCCTGGAAATTGAATCCAGCTGAGTGTAAATACAGTACCATCGATCATGAAATGCTTGTTATTTATCTTGCAATATGCCATTTCAAACACATGTTGGAAGGGAGAGAGTTTATTGTTTATACAGATCATAAGCCTTTAACATTTGCATTCAAGCAAAATGATGAAAAAGCTTAACCGAGGCAGCAAAGATACTTGGACTTTATAGGCCAATATACCACTGATATTAGATGCATTGCAGGAAATGAAAATTGAGTAGCAGATGCATTATCACGAATGCATGCAATAGAAACAACAAGCAACATTGATTCTGAAGCAATGGCACAGGCTCAGGCTGATGACAGCAAAATGGAATCATTGCTGCTGTGTGGTTCAGGTCTCGAACTGAAGCCAATGGTTGTAACTCCTACTGGTGCCAAAATGCTTTTGTGACACTTCTAGCGGTAACGTTCGACCCTACATTCCGGAAGCATTTCAACAAAAAATTTTCAACAAAGTACATAGCTTATCTCATCCCGATATTAAAACAACAAATAAACTGATTAAACAACGTTTTGTATGGAAATCGATGAATAATCACATTACAGAATGGGTAAAAAGGTGTTTCCCCTGCCGAAGATCAAAGATTCAACATCACACGAAATCACCATTTGAAAAGTTTCTTTTACCTTCCTGCCATTTTGGCCATATACATTTGGTCATTGTTAGGCCACTCCCTAGTTCACAAGGATATACATATATTTTAACTTGTATAGATAGATATACCAGGTGGCCTGAGGCTTATTCAATGAAGGACCAAACGGCAGAGATAGTCACTGAAATAATTTATCAAAATTGGATTTCAAGATATGGAATTCATGAACAGCTGACTACGGACCAAGGAAGACAGATGGAAAGTGATCTGTTCCATGCCATAACATGCTTCCTTGGAATTTACAAAACTAAAACAGCAGTATAACATCTATCATCGAACGGGATCACAGAACGTTTCCATCGACAACTGAAAACTGCCATAAAACGTTATAACACTGACACATAGACGGAAATTTTGCCAACAACATTACTTGGTATTAGAGCCTCCATAAAAGAAGATATATATCAGCGTCATATACCAGCCGAAATGGTTTATGGGCAGTCATTACGAATGCCTGGAGAAATATTTAGATTTATTTCAAACTTTCCTTGGAGCTCTGTGTTTTTAACATGTCTCAAGGAACAAATGAGAAAAATTAAGCCTACTCCAACATCACCTTCAAAAAACAATATCTTCATACACAAAGATTTAAACGCATTTACTCATGTATTCATGCATCAAGACATGGTACAACAACCTTTAACTCGACTATATATAGGACCATGTCGTGTAATAAAAAGATTTCCAAAATATTTTACAATAGAACATAGTATGAAATCTGTAAACCTATCCATTACGATTAAAGCCTGCATATATTTTTCAGGAAAACGAAGTAAACAAGAAAACGTCTGACAATCAAGAAAATAATAGAGAAATTGCTAAAAAAGTGACAACAAGAGGCGGTAAGACAGTAAAATTCTGAATACCATGAACTATCTGTTGCGTCATTTTCCCTAGTGGTTTAGCCGCTGGGTGGAAGTACTATTGTGACTGTACGTCAATAGATAAAATATAAAATTTTAGTAATATCGTGAATTGTGCAGATTACGTGTTCACGATCACGTTCATTGCATTTTCTAAAAGTTTCATTTATATATGAATTCATTCCTTTCCTTTTTTGTTGTTAACTTATTAACCGGGGAATAAAATTTTGTGAAACTCGTTTCACACTGGGGACTTTTTTTCACAGTGATAAGTAATGTCATCACACCATCACGCTAGGATTAAATATATAAGAACTACATAAAACGTAATGCGTTCAACATAATACGGTTAATTTTAATGACGAAAAATGTCATTTGCATTTTGGTAGTCTTCCGGGCATGACGAAAAATGTCGTCATACCCAGTTAATGGGTTAATAAAAATCAGTTAAACTTTGTTATTACTTCATTGGTATTCGAATATGGATTTCATCTTTATAATATTTAAATCATGTTTAAAACTACAATAACTATAATAATAATAACCTTCTGAGAACAATATGGAGTCATATGTGGTATAAATGACTAGAAAACCACCACAAGTATGTACTATTTCGAGTTGTCGCTGTTTCGGTGATTAGCCAAAGGAATGGATTCAGTTACAACTCGAATTGTCCCTCTTTAGGGGAATGTTCAAAGAAAATAGTTATCAATGTAGAAGCTTTTTAGGAGTACTACAGTAGAATCTTGACAGTTAGTAAAGGGAATAGGGTCTTAACGCCTTCCAAATCATTTCTACGGCCTTTCTTTCTTTCTTTCTTGAAAAAGTGTGACGACTGTCTTTCCTACTAACAGTCCTGAAGGGCCGTGCTTAGTGGGATGCAAGCTGGGGGCCACCCAGGGCCCCTAAAAAATGCAGTGCAAGCACCGAGAAATAAGCTTTTAGAGGTCCTTATGTACTTTCCCAGAGTATTTAATCAATTGACCTTTCGTGTGTGTAACGTTATATTTCCCATAACGCACAAGAAACTTTTAAATCGTGGTCGAAATAAATATACACGTTGTTGGTTAAATGCACTGGCATCAGTAGACTATGCAGGTTATAATGTTTATTATGGTGGCCTTATAGCCACTACAACGATCCCCAGTTTCCGACAAAAAAAAACTTATCACAAAGTTCCGAGAAGCAGAAATTAATAGTTATATTATACTGGCTTTTCTGAGAGACAGTGGACCTAAATAAAACACTTCCATTTATCCACAACATCGAAGTTAAGCAAGAAATGTCAAGTGATTGCTATATACCAGGTTTGGTTTGAAATGTCTATTTTTAATTTAACTTCATTATCTTCTCTCTACCTTTGGCATTTGGACCAGTGAAAAGGAAACTGGGACTTATTTCTACAGACAAAAGAGGAAAACACGCAAGCCATCCGCAGTGGATCCTGCCATTACAAGGAGAGTGTCAAAAGATTTATCCAGGCAACACTTATGAGGAGAATCACATCACCTAAGACCATGAGATCACCACTTTGCCACCACTTCCTGCCCCATCAGTGGTAGGAACATAAAAATTGATACATTCAATATATGCCAAAAACTTTTATGTTGACAATAAATGTGTTGAAAAACAAACTCATAAATTGAAACATAAACATTAAACAATATTAACTTATATTGAAGTATTATCTCTTCTTTGCATATAATAAATCAAATTCAATTTTATTGAAATAAATTTTAATTTTAGCAAAAAATAAAAGCCTATAGAATACTGGTATTTAAATGGAAAGCATGACGTCCAGCTTTCTTCTTTTCCAAATAGTACTTCCCGTCTTTAGTTCTCGCTCAGCATCAGCGAAATGTCAAAAACAGATCAATAAAAAATGTTATAACTCAAAATAGTACATTACGCGAATCTTGAAAGAATCTCGTGAACCGTTGTAACTCAAAAGGTCGTGATAACCAGGGGTTTGGTCTAATCACTGGAGGGAATTTTGTCTCATGTGATGTTTTCAGAAACTGGTTTTAGGATTGAAGTCATCATATGAACAAAAATCCCTTCAATTCAACCAGAAACAGAATTTTGAGTTTCCCGAAAATAGGGATTTTTTTTAGTTGTAACACTTCCATCACAAAGGTGCAATACGTCCATCGCAATTCCGCCATTTTGAAAAAAGTAATTTTTCTTAATCCCCAAATATTTTGAAACTGTAATAACAGGAGAAAATTAGCCACCAGTTTAAAATACTTATTAAAACATAACATTTGCTTTTACATTAATTTACCTTTAATTTTGTTTATCTGCTGTTTGAGGAGAGAAAATCAGAATTAGGATAGGAGAAAAATGTAGGTAAGTGGCAAGTGGTTTGGTGAGTGTTTTGCTCGCCAAAACGGAAGCCTGCACCGTATTGTAAAAGAGCACCCATAAAGTTTTATTTTTCATAAAAGCAATATATCCCCTTCTAACTTCTAGATGAAACCCCCCCTCCAAAAAAACTTATGGGTGCACTACTGCTGAGAACTAGGTGAATACTCGCTTTGGGAACAGAGCATATTACTTCCTTGTGCCCACAGATGTCACTAAAACTCATGCTCTACTCTTAAAATCAGTCCAAAAATTGTACATTGGGCTGTTTCTGCACACTACATGTGCGCATGAGCTTATCACAGCGTACATAAAGTATCGCTTATTTTGTGGAACATCGTCAGAAAGAACGCTGAACGTCGAGGCACACCCATCAAATAATACCTGAATCAATGGATGCCAAGTGGGTGCTCAACCACACACCCCACCCCCTCCATCCCGACTTAATATTGTTAGACTCTCGAGAAGCTTCCTGAATATTACGAGGGTTGAATCAGTAAAATACAAACACGTTTTCCATTTGTAAACGGTAATCCATCATGGCAACCGGAAATAAAGCAACAGAATAAAATGGCAATTCATGATAATGTAATGCGAGAAGGGAGTAAAATCATTCATTTAAAAAAAAAAAAACATATTGGGGAGGAACCCCACCCCACCCCACAGACGGCAAAACATAGGTAAGTATTTTTTAAGAAACAGTAGAAAACGTTGTCCGTTTGCAAACTGTATTCCATCATGGTGACCAGAAGTGCATGCAAAACGGAAATTCATGATGATGATGCAATCCGAGAAGGAAGTCGTTGGTACAATCAGTAACAGAGACAAGAAAGTAATATGCACTGACATCCTCTCTTTTTTTCATAGTTTCATGCTTCTCTGGCTCAATAGTTTCTCATTTCAGGTTATTCCGATATTTTTTGGTAGTGGAGGTACCCCCCTTCACAAGGCATTCACTTATTCAAGACAATTACACTAGTTAAGAAACCTCCAGGAAGAACCTTTACAATATGACGGAAGGTAACAAAACAATACAGTGTTTCATCAGGAGATTCCATAACAAACTTATTTCGACACTGGGGTAAGGTTTAAAAACATGATGTTTCGGGAGCCATCTGCTCCCTTTGTCGAGTGAAGGCTGTATTCTGCCTTCACCTGACGAAGGGAGCAGTTGGCTCCAGAAACATTGTGTTTTTAAACCTTATGCTATTGTCAAAATAACTGTTTGTTATGACGGAAGGTTGCCACACCCATTGCCATCCACATTTGGCGATGGCAACGTGTTATGCATTTTCACCCAAACTTTTTATATTTCCAGTTAATTATGTAGCTAACCAGTTGAACTAGTCTCCAAGGTAGGGCAATTACATGTCCCAAGGGTAATCTTGGAGACAGACATAGGTGTAGAGTTATATGGGCCTAAGGGCCGATCCTCCCAAATAATTTGAAATAAATTGCAATTTTACATATACTGTAATGTATAAATGTACGAAATATGTGCTCGACCCCCTGCAATAATTTTGAAAACTCTACGCTGATGGGGTCAGCAAAGAGCATTTTTCCAAAACCGGATGTCTGGACTCCTTTTTTGTATCCCGATCAACACTTTTATTCTCCTTACTGTCCAATGCATAAAGAAATTTCAAATTTAACTTACCACTCGCACAGAAAAACAAACGTCAGAGTATTCCAAAACAATCAAATTATGGAAGTAAAATAGCAAAAATCCAATGAAAAAAGTTACTCTAGATGACATTACCAGATACACAACTAGCGATGAACTAGATCTGACAACGCGGTAACTTGATGTAACTCTCTCCCACCAAGAGGGTGCCTGTTTCTGAAGTCTTGTTTCACTTTTTAATGTTGAAAATTACACATGCCACGTTTTTGGAAAATAACGACTACATGGTGGATGAACTCAAATGTGCATCACCACCATTTGTGCTTTGTTAACGCTATTCAAAAGTTTTACTTTATAACAAATACAGTAAAAACTCATTTACGAACACTCTCGTATAGCGGACACCTCCATTTAGCGCATACTTTTCCAACTGCAATGGTTGTGATACCCTAACATTCGTGAATAATGGACACCTCTGAAGAGTGGATAGACACTCAAGCCACGGAGTGTCGGCTGTTCAGGGGTTTTACTGTATCACGTAGCTTCTTTTTTTTTACTGTGCAATTCAATATGAAGAACTTATGCAGTTCATCCTGACCCAAAATCAACGTTTAAACTAGGAAACGGTAAACAAACAATTACAGTTACAGTCTTTTTGTTTTGTTTTTTAAATGAGTACAGTTATAAACTTCGCTGGAAAATTTTTTTGGCATTGCCGCGAGGTATGATGCGTCGCCAACTTCTGCGCCGTGGTGTGTGTGTGTGTGAACGTCTGACAAGGTGCCGGGTGGCGTATGTCAAGCGGCATAGTTTGACTATGATTTCAGAAAGTATCTTCCATGGCTTCGCATGCAGGTAGACGAGAGAGAGACTTCAGCGACACCACTTCGCCGACAGGGTCATTTCACCGACACGTCATTTCACCGACAGGGTCGTTCCACCGACACATCATTTCGCCGACAGAGTCATTTCGCCGATTGTGTCGTTTCGCCGACAAGGTCGTTTCGCCGACACGTCATTAGGCAGACAATTTACTACACTGTTTTTAATGCTGCAGTTCATGCTTATTGAATATTAATTTTTTTGACTTTATTCCATTCGGTTCCAACTTTTTTTCCAACATTTAGACATATTTGTTCTTGAATCATATATAATATTGCGTAAAAATTTAAATCATTTTAATTTTTCTAAACTCATATATTACTAAAATGTCATGTTTAAAAACAATAGAATCGTTATTGTTGATTAAATTTTTGTGACGCAAAGAAAACTAATATCTTGCTTCGCCAAACAAAATAAATTTTGTTATGGTGAGGGAGATGGTATCGTTGGCTTTGCCATCATAGCGATCGACGGAAATACTGTCTGGCGCAGTATAGCCCAGATGCTCTTGCGCCATAAAAATTTAAACAAACAAACAAATACAGAAGCGCCCCCCCCGCCCCGCGGAACTTGTTTCAGATTTAACCCTTAAGTGTTGTATCAAATTTATGGAAATTTAATCTGACTATAATCTTGACTCTTAAGTTTTGTATTAAATTTATAGAAGTTATTTAATTTGACCATAATCGTATGGCGCAAGCGTATCTGGGCTATACTGCGCCAGACAGTATTTCCATCGATTGATATGATTGCAAAACGTAACACCATCCCCCTTACCATAACAAAATTTATTTTGTTTGTCGAAGCATCATGTTAGTTTTGTTTGCGTCATAAAAATTTAAGCAACAATGATGACCCTGTGTTTTAAACATGACATTTTAGTAATATATTAGTTTAGAAAATTTGAAATGATTTAAATTTTTACATAATACTACTATATATGATTCAAAAACAAATACCTGTCTAAATATTGGAAAAAAGTTGGAACCGGATGAAATAAAGTCGAGAAAATTAATATTCAATAAGTATAAATTGCAGCACTAAAAACAGTGTAGTAAATTGTCTGCCTAATGACTTGTCGGTGAAATGGCGCGTCGGCGAAATGTTCTGTCGGCGAAATGACCTGTCGGCAAATCGACTCTGTCGGCGAAATGTCCAGGACACCGAAATAACGTGTCGGTGAAGCAGATGCAGATCGCTGATAACGATTTACAATATTCGGTTTATTTACAAATCAAACTATATTGCTTGTCAGTTTTTACTCATCTGAACTCTGTTCTATGCGGGAGGACATTTGTTTTGCATGGAAAAAGCGTTTGTGTGGCATAGTAGAATATGGATGTTGCTCACGAAGTGGCGTCAATTGCCTTGCTTTGCGCGAAGTCACAAAGACTGTATGCAATTCACTAAAGGCAGATAAAGGGTGTTAATGGTTGTTTGGTTGAAGCAATTTTTGCGGCCTCCAGTTTGAAGGGCTGGTTTTCGCACAAAACGCATTTCAACGTGACAAAGGTCATGCACGTGGTGTCCCAGTTCGTTGTCAAGAAACAAGTGGCAGGCGGCCATATCCAAAAATGCGTTCATGCAACTAAAATGAAATTCTGTGGTATATAAAAGCGGGAAAACTTGGGGTGGAAGCTCAAACCCCACGTATTCGCTATCAAGGGATTTTTTTTCTTTGATTTTTTTTTTTTTTTGACTAATTTAGCTCACCATAATTCTTAATTGCTTCATCCGGTATTAAAACTCAAGTTTTAGAGTATTTTATGATTAGTAACGTACAGTAATTAAGTCACGAATTTTTAATATTCCATCTTTAATTGTCCTATTTTTTGTCTGTTCTTAAAAAGTCTATTTTCAAAGCTATTATTTAAAAGAATGAGTTTTCTATGTAAGCTGTTTATGAACTTGATCAATTAACTATATTAAATTGATTCTCGATAAAATTAGTTGAATGAATTTTATTCTATGTTGGTTAAGGTGGCCACATGGGGCATCATTTGTGTACCCAGTTGTTGTTTTATTTTTTTTCCTTGTTTTAAATATATGAATGTTTGTTGGTGGAGTGGGGATGTCAGTACAAACAGGATTCTACACCCCTTATTTGTAACCCCTAGAAGTTGAAACAAAAAACTAAAATCAGTTCTCCCATGATAAATCCAATAACTATAGTTTTTCCCTGATGAACCCAATAACTATATGAAATAAACTTTTTCAATAATTTTTGTTAATTGGGCAGAGGCAAAAGCAATAGGCAGGTAGTGTGTAAGGATTTTAATGGGAAGGGTGGCCACCGGAGGCGGCGCTGTATTCCCAGACAGGACGTTCAAACAACGTACAATGGGGGAAGCAATAGGGGGAGGATTGTGCAAGGGTTTCATTGGGAAGGGTGGCCGCCGGAGTCGGGGGAAGCAATAAAAATGCAATCCGGCAGTCATTTCGCCAATCATAGACGAATCCCAAGCCAATTGCGAAGTGGGAAACACTACTATGGAAAAAAAAAAGAGGGCGGTAACTGGAGGAAAAAAAATCTAAGTAGCATCGATAATAATGGCAGCAACGTGGGGAAGGTAACAAAAGGGAACATAAATAAAAATGACGGTAATTTAAGCGAACAAAATGCAATCCAATTTATGAGTTTGAACACAACTGTGGCCACAAGCACACTGACGTAGGCAGAGGGGTGTTAATAGGGGTCGTAACCCACGATTGAAATGAAATTTTGTATAAAAAACGTTGTAATAGATGAGCTGTAGCTTTGTAACCCCCCAGTAAGCCTATAAATTCTGCGTACGTCTATGCACAGTAGGGTGTGTCGAAAATCTGCGTTTTCCACTCTTTTTCCGAAATTGAAACCAGGCTAGCCTGCAAAAGCAACCTGAATTCAATACCGTACTGCTGATCGCGTGACATCACGAAGGAAGACCGGAGAATGAAGTCAGCTTGGATTTGGAGAAAGTTCCTTCCCACCCAAAATGCGCTAGTTGGCATTGAAATAATAAGAAAAAACAATACATATATATATATATATATATGCTTTCACTAAGAAAGTTTTATAATTTTAATGCTTTCAAGGAATAATATTTTATATATATCGCATGTGATTTAAAGAAAAAAATTATAATAAATTCTTAAGAAAATTAACATTTCCAAGTTTAAATATAATTTTTCCTCTGACATAATTTGCCCTACATATAAATCTATAATATTCTACATTTGGATGATGTCCTTGCATCATAAAATTCAACCAACCAACATTTGGATACTTGATGTTTCATAATATTAATTTTTGGGACAAGTGTTACAATTTGGAAATGATGTAAAGAAACACTGATGAATCAACTGATATTTTTCAAAATTCATTTTGATTTTTCAATTATTGGATATTATAAATTAACAGAATAAAAGGCACATTTACTTTATCTTACTTTGTTTTAATGCCTTTTGCTCTACATCATTAAACAAGGTTCTGGAATATCATTTCATCATTTATCGTTTTGGTATCATATTGTATACCGAAGTAAACAGATTAATCCTTACAATGTATGTTCTGTGTATAAAAATGAAACTCAAATTCATCAAACACTTATATACTATACTATTATATTAAAAAATATTAAAATTATAATTATCAATACAAATCAAGCATAACACAGGGGACATAGAAAAAGCACACCTACCTTAAGACATCACTTAATAGAAATAAAATAAAATACAGGGTACAAAGGAGGAAATTTTACATAAAATTATTTATAAAATTTACATACAAAAAATTACTCCTGATGAAGGACTGCTGCTGATGCGTCCGAAAGCTTGAGTGATCTTTTTCATTGCTATTTTACCAGTGTTTAACCTTTTGTATGCGAAACATCATTTAATGTTTTTATATGTTCTTCAAAACTTAACTGCTGGTAAAATTGCTACCTTGAATTAATAACAACAATCCAAAAGTATGCAACTGACTACTGTTGTCAATTTTTAGGTTAAAATTTTTTTATTATAACAATAACAACGAAGTGAGAGTAACACAGGGGACAAATATATGGGACACACACATTTGCATTGAATCTTTCTTTTTTTTATTTCAGAAACAAATTTTGACAAGAAAAATGTAAAAATTAGAAAAAAGAAACAAGAATATAGTAAACATTAAATGCATCTTGACATGGAGAAGAAACTAGAGGTTTGACAGAGCCCATGCCACCAAGCTATTGTACAAAGTAATTAATACAAATAGAAGCATATAACATGCAATAACATTACGAGACTAATAAATAAAATTTATGAATGATAATGATTTCTCAAAATTAACAATAATAGACCACCCTATCACGAAAGTATTACCTCCAAGACCTGAATCCATGCCCACTAATTCATACACTATATATATATAAACAACAATATAAATAATCAACGGTCAAACAAATAGGCAACCAATTTAGCCTTAAACACCTGCTGCGAACAAGAGCATTTAATATCTCCGGGTAATCCATTCCATAAAATTGGTGCCAGAGATTGAGAGTCGTCTTCTTCCCAATTCAATCCTTGATGATATTGGAATATAATGCATATGTCCCAATGCAATCCTTCCAATTGCACCGATATTTCTACCGATTTTTGATCTCGTCAGTTATATGCTTATCGCAGCAGAGGTTGAAGTTTTATGCCCAAAAATGAATGAAATCTCTGTAGACAGCAGCATATTTTCATTATTAATGTTTAAAGTGAGGTCAGGTGGAATGTCTCTCTTGCTAGAAAAAACATAATTTTAGTGTTACTAGTGTTCAAAGTAAAAAAAAAATTGTCAGAAAAAATTGAATAACAATAGCAATATCAGTATTAATATTATTAAGAAATGCATGTAAATTAGTATGATGAAAAAAATTGATGTATCATCTGCATATCATATTGTAGTTGCATTAATGTTAAGATTAAACGTATCATTGGTATAATAATAAATAATAATAAAATGAAAACTATAAACTAATTTGGCATTGCAAAAATTTGCCAAAATAAAATTATTCATCATAAATGTTAAAAATTATTAAAGGGAATAAAAAAGTGAACGTTGCCGCACACCTTATATATAGTGGTTGTGTGGAACTCCTTTGGAGTGATTGTGTATACATATACACATAAGAAAAGAAATGTAACACATGGGTAGTTATTTAATACTGAATGGCGATATTTTGCACAAACTTTTAAATAAATACTGAAAGTGTCCCACTCTTTTTATGGTAAATTTTAACACCTCTGGACATACATACCGTGTGAGGGAGCCGGTGGACTACAGACCTCCCAAATGAAAATGTTAACATGGATAAGATATATGGTAAAGATCCATTGAAACATCTAGCTTGAGATTCAGCCCCACCCAAAAAAAAAAAAATGTCATTGTTGTGCAAAATTGTTACAGAAAGTTTCATGAAGTGAGCATAAAAAATATAACCGCTTTTGCGAAAAGGTTTGAGGCTTTTAAGGTTCATCACAGAAAGTCAAATAATTTTCTTCCCCAATGTTACAAACTACACTACTAAGACATGGTAAACATAAGATACTACTCGAACCTGTAAACGGACTTACCTTAGGTACAGGATAATATAAATTTCCCAGTGACAAAAATGAGAAATTACTTATATATTAATCATTGGCATATGCAGTGGGGGTGTTGAATGTGCGAGTTGTAGCTCCACCCCCACTTCTGAACTTTATGCGTACGCTTACGATATGAATTATCAATCACACACATTCACTAGCCAAACGCAGTGAACTTCACTACAAATGTAAAATGTAGTACATGCTCACTACAATGAAATTTTATGATCACTCTATATAAACACAATATAGTACCTGAATGTAAAACATAGCACGTTTTAATTAAATTTTAATGTGCGACTAGTTATTGCTATGAAATAAATAGCAGACATTAACATTAACTGATTATTCTGTCAAACATTTCTGTTACTGCTCTTGCAAAGAAAATTTTTGAAACGCAGAGATCAGCTACTTGTACCACTTGTGTCAAAAAAAAAATCAAATCACTCGTGCTTGCTGAGGCATATTCGAGAAGCTAATTCATTGGAATTAACGCCTGCCTCTCAGTAAGGTGGGTAAAACGTATAATTTTACACGCGACGACTGTGGGTTCCGCTTCAATAAATTCCGCCGTTTACAACACCATAAAAAAAATAAA
>QLNU02015359.1:56506911-56519652 GCA_006491805.2 Dysdera silvatica | reverse complement strand
GTGATGCTATACGACGTGGCATGGAATCAAACAGATGTTGAATGTGTGCCTGAGGAAGAGCATTCCAGATTGCTTGTATGCGACCCCAAAGTTCATCTGTAGTAGCTATGGGACGAGGATCACGAGCGAGACGCCGACCAACGAAATCCCACACATGTTCAATCGGCGACATATCCGGCGAATAGGCAGGCCAAGGAAGAAGCTGTATCTGTTGTGATGAAAAGAAGTCTTGAACATTCCTGGCAATATGTGGGCGGGCATTGTCCTGTTGAAATACAGCTCCGGGAATGCCTTGAAGGAAGGGAACAACTTCGGGCTCCAGAACTTCATTGATGTACCGGTTGCTGTTAAGATTACCCACAATTCGTAGCAGCTGAGATCGTCCATGATACGCAATCGCACCCCAGACCATAACGCTGGGGGTTCGTCCACTATGACGTTGGATAACGCACTCCGGAAGGTGGCGTTCACCGGTATAGCGTCTAACACGGATGCGGCCATCACTGTACCCCAAATTAAAGCGGGATTCATCAGAAAACACCACTTGTTGCCAATCAGCACGCCAGTCTCTATGTCCATGAGCCCATTGTAGCCGCAGGCGCCGATGGTTTTGCGTCAGGAGGATCCTGTATAAAGGAACTCTTGCACGCAGTCCACGGTGCAGTAGACGCCGACGAATTGATGAAGCACACAATGATACACCTGTAGCAGTGCACCAACGTTCTGCCAACTGTCCAGATGAAGCAAAACGGTCCGTCACCGCCATGCGGACCAGGTGTCTATCATCCCGTGCTGACGTCACCTTTCGGCGTCCACTCCCGGATTTCCGAGTTGTCTGGTTCTCTTGAACCCACTGCTTCCACACTCGCATCACTGTGCTGCTGTTACGCCCCATACGAGCTGCTATTGCACGATAAGAAAACCCTCCTTCACGAAAGCCGATCATTCGTCACCCTTCAAACTCCGTAACTTGCTGAAATGTCGCCCTCTTTCGTCGTAGAGGCATAGTGACGTCTCATGTAACGTTTACCACTAGCAGATAGCCATACACGCCCCGCTACAGCCCTCTATTTATACGAATCCATCAGCAGTTCAGAGGGCGCTGCTCAGCCCACGCATGCGTGATGACTCTGAAATTCTAATCATTTGAATAGCATACCCTAATTTATAGGTTCACGTAGACTTTCACAGCGCATTATAACAATCAACAACGAATTTTTAGGTAGTCAGCTGTATAGCAAAAAGATTATTTATTGCTAAAACTTTATGTTTCGATTCGAGCTGTGCGAATCATCATCAGAAGAGGTTAAATTACATGAAAAACTTTTGAGAAAATTGTAGAATATACGTAAATTGCGGAAACAGTATAAATACGTTGAAATAAATTATTATGAAATTTTAGAGACGAATATAAAAGCCAAAACAGAATAAAATTAAATCGAAAAATAAAAACGGATATTCACGCGTTACAATTTTGTTAGAATGGTTAACCAAACAACAGGAATGATTTTAGCATCGTCTCTATTAAAATTATTAGGATGCTTGATGATCCCTATTGCTTCTCTGTATAATCTGGGCCAAAAATTAGTTGATTTTGCGAGAACTTTAGTATGGTCAAAAAGGATTAAATGGTTATTTAAAATTGAATGTTCTGCTATTGCCGATTTTGTTATCTGTTTATTCCTCACGAGGCTTTCATGCTCCCGTTTTCGGCACGCAGTGGATCGACCTGCTTGCCCGATGTATACCTGTCCACAAGAACAAGGAATTTTGTACGGAGTGACAGGTTCTTTAACAGAACGTAGGAAACTAAAAATCTTGTTTTTTGAAATAAATACTGTATCAATATTATGTCTCAAAAGTAAACACCCAATACGGTCAGTGATATTGTTTATAAATGGCAGGAAGATCTTCCTGCCATATATTTTGTTCTTGCAAAATAAAATAAGTTTTGGCCCAGATTATACAGAGAAGCAATAGAGATAATCAAGCATACTAATAATTTCAATAGAGACAATGCAAAAATCATTCCCGTTGCTTGGCTACACATTCTAACAAAATTGTAATGCGTGAATGTCAGTTTTTATTTTTCGATTTCATTTTCTTCTGTTTTAGCTTTTATATTCGTCTAAAAAATTTCATAAGAATTTCGTTTAGTATATTTATACTGTTTCCGCAACCTACGTACATTCTACAATTTTCTCAAAAGTTTTTCATGTAATTTAACCTCTTCTGATGATGATTCGCACAGCTCGAATCGAAACGTAAAGTTTTAGCAATAAATAACCGTTTTGCTACACAGCTGACTACCTGAAAATTTGTTGTTGATTATGATAGATTACAAGTTGGAAGAAAAAAAGGTTTGATGCCTTTTTAAGTTTTGTATCCTTAAAAATTTGACATCCTGGGCACTTTCCCAACATGTTTATTTATAATTCTAGGCTTACTTTTCCAGGCAGAAATAGAAAATATTTTCATCTCTTTCAGACTTCAATAACATTTTTAAGTCCGCAAGATTAAACATTGAGTTTCATTTACCAACATAAAATGTTTCTTTTTCCTGCATTTTCACTTTTTGACCATATTGTCTTAACTGGTCAGTTAAGCATGTTCTTGACCTTTGATGACCATATAAAAGAGCATAATTTATGATGTTATGTAGAGTATACAGAACATTACTATCCTTTATAATGAATTGACTGGCATGAATTCTCATAGGTGAATGAAAAATGTTGCTCTCTTATACTACCAATGGTTATCTGGTGGCAGGGGTGCCGAGAGCCAACGAAAGCCCTGAAGCTCACTTGAACCAGCCCTCGTGACCCTTTCCTTGGGCTGGGCCCTCCACAGCATAGGTCCTTGTCGGCAAACTAGTAGTGCTACTTACTGGTAGGAAATGGGTAAAAGCTGAGAAACAAAGGAGGGGGGATAGGATTTGAAAAGGAGCTCATTAGTGAGCAGAGTTAAATAGAATTTTCCATACAATATGGAAGCAAGGAGTAGATTTATGGTCATTAATAAGGCTGCTCACAAATATGAAAAGCTTCCAGAAAACAGTCGTTCTACTTAACATAAAAAATTATGCTCTGTAACATTATTACTAATATTTAATATATTTTACATAGTGTTATGGTGATGTTACTTATATTTTGCTCCTTACATATTCTGCTTTTGATGGAAACGAAGCATATGTTTTTTCAGGTTAATTCTACGAGTAAATTTTGCAGGACATACACTGCACTGGAATTGTTTTACTCCTGTGTGGGTCAACACATGTTGTTTTAAATTTGCTTTCAAAGCAAATGCTTGGGGACAAATATTACACTTAAAAGGGCGCTCTCCAGTGTGGGTAAGCATGTGCTGTTTTAAGTTTGCCTTCATAGCAAATGCTTGGTGACAAATATTACACTCAAAAGGGCGTTCTCCTGTATGAACGCGAATATGCTGGGTCATACTAGATTTACAGTTTGAAATAAAGGAACAGACAGAACAGCTGTAACGTCCATCGTCAAGCATTTGGGGAGAAGGTATTGCAACAGAACTCAGTCCAATGAAAGTATTACCTAAAAAAAAAAAAAAAAATTAATTTTTAACAATTAAACAATTTTGACATAAATAAAAGAAAGAAAAAATAATTTTACACATTCTTGTCCTCATGTACAGTGTTTCTCAATAGTCACTATTTACTTTACAATTTTATTATCAATGTCAATATAAATATTTGGAATATTTTTATTTATTTATAAAAAATAATATAACTTTCCACACATTGGAGCATTCCTTTGTCTATTATGTTACCCATGTATTTCATTGTGTCAGTATCATTTTCTAACAAACTAAATTTCTTCTTATTAATATCACATCATGGTATTTACAGCAACAACGAATTAAATACATAAAAATCTTCATTTCAAATTGAAGTTTATGATCAAAACATCTTTTTGATAAAAATGCACTCTACTTTTCTAAGCTGAAATATAAAGTGGTTTACATTTTATGCTTGAATAACTTTTTAATTTGCGAACCTTAAAAATAAGGATTGTTTATAATCGACCATAAACAAATACATTAGAACCTCGATATATTGAAGTCAACAGTTTCGTAAAACCATATACAGAAAAAATCCTTTTCATAAATATGCATTATGTAGTACAGTAGAACCAGCGGCAGCCATGGTGCGATTTAAATGAAGCTGTGTAAAGCCAATTCACCAAAACACAAAGTTACTGTAAATTTCTTTTTCATTTAGTGAATGATGTAAAAACCTGCTTCTTGGCGAGTACAGACCGTAAATTAATGTGCTTTGGTAAATTAGGTTCACTTAAATCTTGTCACAGGCCACCACTGAGTAGAACACCAATTAAGCAAAGTAAAAGGGGTGGACCCTATTTCGAATAATCGGGAAAAATAAATTTTCAGTGTAAAGGTGCAAAGAAACAATATTTATCCAAAAACACGCTGTGGTTATGATGTCATGAGTCTTACGTTGTGGGAAAATTTACTCACCCCCTTTCCTCCCATGCACCAGGACGACCAGATATCCTAGGTTTATCTATTTCAGTCGCAGCTATTAAATCTTCTAAAAGTTAACCACTGAGGTTGGGGGGGGGGACATTGGTTTGAAGACTAATTTACAGAAAAGATGCTAATGACTGGAAATTTATGTGTCAGCTGTGACATACCAGTCAGTACACAGTGGGATCATGCCAAAACTAAGCAGATGTGATATGTTTATCGGAACACACCATTAAAGCCCCGTTTGATCTTGAAATTTTCACTTTCACACCCTAAAGTCATGTACTGTTTGTTCCTGAAAAGAAGTCCAATGGTACAGTTAGAAATATCAGGAGGTTACATCACAAACTAGCTAGACGCTTAAAAGAATGCAAGATTCCAAATTCTACACTCGTTTTTTTGGTGACCGCCAGAAACAAGTTCTGACATTGGAGTCCTACTCTGCTGTTAGCAGCTAGCCAATTTGTGATGTCACCTCCCATTATTTCTAACTGTACCATTGGACTTCTTTTCATGAACAGACAGTACAGTGATAGCCAGCATAGCGTGTGAAAAATAACTGACTGCCAACACCCAACTTTTCTCTTGTAAATTTTGTGGTCGTTATGTTCTTAAATAGCATCTGTGTTGGTGGTCTCTTTCCAAAAATTGGAATATACTAGAAAGCAAATATGAGCGTTTTTGCCAAAATGACAAAAAATTAAACAGGTGCCTGCATTAAATAATAATAATAGAAAAATGTGCAGCAATTTCGGTTAACCCAGAATTTGGTTAAACGAAAATTAGTTGAGTAGGGTTCTACTGTACGTTATATTTATAAACATTTTTTAATGAATACAATTCCCAATGAATGGCGAATAGAGAACCTTGACAGTTCAGAACATTTAACAAACAAAAAATACTTCTTAATCTTTAAAAAAAAATATAGTTTTTTCTATATAATGACTACAGAATTCCCGAAATCTTCAATATACAAAGATGTTTGGTATACAAAAGTTCGACATATGGGAGTTCTACTGTAGCTGTTTTATTTCCTGAGCTTACATAGAATGTACGTAATTCGTTAAAGATAGTACGGGGTTGTTTTTTAAATAGTGGCAACAATGCTGTAGCAACACTGTAAAACAGAGTCAGGCGATACCGTTTATACCACAGGTAAATTAAACGCCTACCCTCACCCTTTA
This sequence comes from Dysdera silvatica, assembly GCA_006491805.2. Classification (NCBI taxonomy): domain Eukaryota; kingdom Metazoa; phylum Arthropoda; class Arachnida; order Araneae; family Dysderidae; genus Dysdera; species Dysdera silvatica. Next base: position 56,513,953 of record QLNU02015359.1, on the reverse strand, counting down.
GAGCAAATCAACTCTCTGTTTCTCCTCTAAGTGCATGCGCAGTGATAACAGGAACAGAGCATTTGTGAACGAGTGGTCATGACATACAGTCGCAATGTTTTCAAAGGAAGAGCAGAGGAGTTGGTTAAAAATTCTTGCCTACGATTGAGATAGCGTTATCGTAAAGCATACTGTCCTCCAACACAGACCATTAATTCAGCACACTACTGTTCGCTTTTGCAAAACGATCTGCGAGCAGCTCTGAGAAGAAAATAACGACACTTAACCCGCCCATCATTCTGCACAACAATGTAAGGAAGCATGCAGCAGGAATGTCTATGTCTGATTTGTTCAATCGCTGAAGCTGGGAAGTGCTCTACCAGCCTTCATGCTCTCCGAATTTAAGCCCCTGAGACTTCGACCTAATCCCTCGGATGAAGAAAACACTGCGTAGGATTCACTTTTGAATAACTGAATACCTTCTTCAGGCAATAGATAGCTCCCTTCACACCATCCAGAGGTTAGGGAGTGACAACAATACCTAAAAGTTTCCGCATAGCTGGGTACGCATTGTATGCAACGCTGGTGGATACATCAAAGGCCTGTAAAACTTAGAACCTTGTATGTATGCTATGTATCTAGAAAATAAATAGTGGCCACTACTCAAAAAACAACCTATGTATGTTTTTTAATCTGCCAAATTTAAAATTTACGTTGCACATCATTTTTTAAAATTGTCATATGAACACAAAACATATAATATTGCAAAGAACTTTTAAAGGGAAATTTTGCAGAGCATATATATCACATACAAAGGGCTTTTCCCGCAGTATGTGTTAACAAATGTTGGTTTAGGCTTGTCTATGACGCAAAAGTTTGAGGATAAACATTGGACTTCAAAGGTTGTGCACCTGTATGAAGAACAGCATGCTTTGTAACATTATGTTTAAAACTTCAAAATGTAGGAACAAACAGGGTTATGGAAGCGTTCAACTCTAAGCCTCTGAGGAAGAAGGGCACGAGTCAACCCCATGGAAATCCTACCTAGGAAACAAAATAGTATTTTATTTTCTTGCACTAAAAGAAATTTGAAATTCAGCCATATTTACTCAATAACCAGAAACATATTGGCACAATCAGGGTCCCTTTTAACATTAACTTTCAAATTTCTGCAAGAAGAGAAATATAATACATAATAAACTTCTCCAATTTGGTCCTTGGGGCCCAGGCCATGTTGACCCATCCATTAAGCTTCCACTGCCAATAACACACTTATTAGAATTTGAAAAACCCAGTGAGCTTAAAGGATATAGTTGAAACCATAGAACTAAAGATAAAGATCATTATTCTTTAGAAACTCAGCCTATCGTTCCTAGTCCTTAAAAAGATCCGGGTCGTTGGAACCCATTCCGGTTCCTTAATGTAATTCAATCTTGGTGATTCATTTCTATCCTTTAAAGTGATTCGGTCCTTAGAACTCATTCCCATTGCTTAAAGTGATTTGATCTTTAGAATTCATTCCCGCTGTTTAAAATGATTTGGTCTTTGGGACCTATATCCATTCTTTAAAGGGATTTTGTATTTGGAAGTCATTCATCCCCACTTTCTTTAAATATAATCCAATCTTCGGGACCCACTCACGTTTGGCAAAGTGAGTCCTTTTAAAAAATAGTTCAAGCTAGTATTTTTGTGAAATACAAACTCAATATTTGTACCTTGGGTATTAAGCAGCAAATTGATTTGAAACATGTGCTCCAAATCAATATATTACTTTTAAATATGACTTTGTGGAATAACATATTAATTATGACCTTGCAGTAATGCTTTCTAAATGTAACTTTACAGAATTACTTTTTAATTATGACTTACTAGAACTTCTTTTTGATTATGACTTTATGAAATTATTTTTTAATTATGATTGCTTCAACCACCATTTGAACTAGAATCTTACAAAAACTTGCAAAAGTTATGTCAACATATGAAGATTCTACACGACAAATAGGCTCAGGCCTGTAGCCAAGCCGGGGTGCAGACCCAGTTGCCCCATTGAGCTATTCATATATATATATAGAGAGAGAGAGAGAACAATCCCCGGGTTCCTGTGCCCCCATATGCCCCTTGCCTTGCCCCGGTTACCTCTTCATCCTGGTTACTGACCTGAATAGGCTACTCCAAAAACTAACGTATCTTCCATTACAGTGTTATACAACATGCCAAGACATGAAGTCTGAAGAACAGCATATTCAAGTAAAAATAGTAGAAAAATAAAAATAATTAGTAAAATTTATACTTTGAGAATGACAATTTATACTTTGAGAATGACAATTTATAAATTGGATATTTGCAACATTTTTTTTTATGCATACTAATGTCAGATATTGTGCACATTCTGATTAGTCATAAATAAGCATTTTGAACATAAATTAAATTCCACATTTATTCAGGAACATTGATCATCTTGATTATGCACATGGTGGTCACAGAACGTACCTAAAAAAAATGCAAATTTTAAAATGTATAAAACGACTGAAGATATTAGAACATATTTGGATGATTATAACCAAGGGTATTGAATAAACAACAGACAATATTTTACATAGTATATACTGTTACACAATACATGAATGTTGTATTCATTTTTGGCCACTTTCAAGAAAGAAAAAAGCTTTTTTAGTTTGGTTTTGGTTTTACAGCTCAAGGACTACAATGGTCATGCTGTGCCAGGACCTACTCTTATCCGAGGAATACGAGCCTCGTAAGGCTCAGGGAACGAAACCCGGACTACAGTGAGTAGTGCGAAAAATGAAAAATTATATGAAAAATGTCTCTGTTTTGAAATATTGCAATGCATCTATTTACATAAATCTTGGACACCGGCCCCCAGGCTGGTACACCCTCATGAACAATAGAACTTGTGCCGTCGTGGATTATAGGACTCACACGCTCCAAAAATCCAAGGTATGCGCCCTTTGAGAGGACCCAGTCCGCCCCTGGGGATAATATCCACCATATGTAATTGTATATGGCAAATAAAAATAAATGGGTATTTTTGCGATTAACCAGTTTTCTGCTGCATCTTCTTGGGAAGTAGACAGTCTCGTTCCTCTATATTTAGGGTTCATTATGTTTGCTAAATAATGGAATGGTTGAATAGCTTTGTTCATTCTTTTCAACACAATTTCCTTGTAAGGTTCTGATTCCAAACTTTTTGCTAAGTGAAGCCATAATTCTACAGCATAGAATAAATCTGTATCATCTGATTGAAGGACGTATAGAATTCAGCCAACATTTTTCAATTAGTTTATCAAGTTCAGAAATTCCCTGTACATTTGTGAATTATGCAGAATTATAGAGATATGGTTTTGGATATCGTCAGCATACCCAAATTGAATTTGCACATACTTGTGAAAATTTTTTACTCAGTATTGGAGAAGCAGGTTTTTTTTGGTTTTATTAAGTGGGTTTTATTTTAAAAAAAGGCCGTTTTTTTTTGGGGGTCGGGCAAAACTAATACAACCCTGTTCTGAAGTAACTGAAATATTACATTCCAATCATTTAAATATATAATTTTGAAACATGTATTTTTAAGCATATAAGGGAAGCTTACGGTAACTAACGTAAGAATTTGTTGACTATAACAAGTAAATTTACAACAAAACGTTAAATATTAAAATTTATTGGCCTTGGGGTGGGGGAATTGATCAATAGCTGTTTGGTGGTTTTACTCACCAGGCCTTCTCTTTTGAAACATATTTTTAATTTTTATTTAAAATTTATATAAAATAAATACATATGCTGCAACGGGCATTTCGATCAATTTAATACCAGTCTCTTTGCAATTTGGTTTAAATAGTAGTCTATGTACTACACCATTCTGCGAAATAACTGGCAACAGTATATATACGTTCTTAAAGAGAGTATATATTGTCCTTCGTAGCTCAGTGGGTAGAGCATCCTCCCAGCAAGTGGAAGGTCGTGGGTTCAGCTCCCACCGAAGGCAGAAATATTTATTTTCTTCCGAACGTTTCACCATCTAATCACACCATACCATCGGCGCTGGTATCACTACGCCAATTAACATTGATTGATTGACATTGTTGTTAGATATTTTTAATTGTTAGATTAAATTCACCGTTTTTCCATCAATTACATTACGTTTACAGGACCTGTGTGCTAATCCAGTAAACGATAATAAATTTGAACTGCGATAATTTTGTGTTGATAATTGTTTATTAGTTTCGAGCAGTGTATCACTATATGATTTATTTATTATCAAAGTCTTTATTAAGCATTAGACGTTTGAACGGGGCAAATCCAAGTCAATTACCACTCTTGGTTAATGGGCAGGAAAATTCTCCTTAACTCTTATTTTCTCACCTTCTATTTTCTTGTTATTACAACAACCCTTTTCTGGAAAAACAGTGCCGCAGCAATAGACAACTTTCCAAATTTCTCTTGAACAATCAACAACCTTAGCACTCATACTGTTTATCCTTAGTTTTCTGTTGTCAGAAATGTCACGAAGGTCGAAGTTCAAGTTTGTTTGCATTTTGTCCATATTGGTGTTCTGGTCCAATGGAATGAATCATGAAAACAGTGTCCGTGTCCGTATCTGATGGATACGCATCATGCGATGGATGCTCAGCAAGCCTGTAACCAGGATAAAGGGGCAACTAGGGAATGGGACACATGGGGACTCACGAGTATAAAATAATTGCCATGAGCAGAAGAGAATTTAAACAGCATGCCACTAAAAACTAAAATTTCATGCTTCTCTACATATGACTTTTTTTTTTGTCTGAAAAGAAACATCCTATTCACACACAATAAAACAACCGACGTCCACCTTATCGTACCCTCTACATTGCTGTTTCCACTACTAACACCACATTTGTTATAGTGATAAATTTACTCAGGTAACCGTTCTTTTACAATAGGTTCCTGTTGCATTGCAAGTCAACACATTTAGAAGATCAATATTTGCAACAGTGTACAAGGCTCACTGATACAAGACTCTTATACATAAAATGCTTTATGCCACCAAGGTGAGACGAGCGAAGTCTAGATATTTATCAGTGTGTGTATTGTGCGTTCCGCCGAGACCTGATACCGTTAGCCAAACGGGTTAGTCCATTGCAGGTTAGGGAAAGAGCGTCTTGCCAAAACTGATTGTTAGCATGGGAAAACCAGTTCCTCCAAGATAGCCTTCTCTAAACTGTGGACTAACCGTCTATACTGTTATCGTAACCAACTTGAACATGAATGCACATTACCTCATTATTAAAGGTCAATTCAATTTTGTTTGTCTTTTGTCCATACAGGAGTTCTGTTCTAATGAAATGAATCATGAAAATAGTGTACATGTCTGATGGTGATCGGAAGGCCTGTAACCAGGATGAAGGGGCAACTAGGGCATGGGACACCTAGGGATTCACGAGTATAAAATAACTGCCATGAGCGGAAGAAAATTTAAACAATATGTCACTAAAAACTCAAATTTCATGCTTTTTCCTTTTGCACTTATTACAAGGCATTGAGAATTACAATTGTCTCCTTCAACAGCAAAATCCCAGATTGATTGATTTGTTCGCTTGTTTGTTTGTGCATTATGAGATAAAAGCTGTGATCATCATACTTTGTTTTAATCAGAACTGTAGCAAGGGGACGGAATGTGCTGCATTTTTCCACCTTTTGATTCTTGCAAAATGTATTGGGGAGTGACGATTTTTTTACGGGGAGAGGGGGTGTGCATTAATCGTTTGCATAGGGCTGCAAATTTGCTTGCGCCAGTCCTGTATATAACAAGGGAAATTTTACAGTATATGAAATACTATTTGAAAAACTGTAATGAAAATGTCTGTGGAGAAACAATCTCTTCCTCCAATTTCCATTTGTAGTCAGAATTGCCGCAGTTTTGTTACAAGTGACCTAAATTGCTGCATAAATCAAGATTACTTAAGTAGAGAAAAAGAAAATCACTGAAGCCCTATTTTAGAAACAAAATACAGTGTTACTACCAGGCAGTGGTGTACGTGTGGGGGTTGCCACTGGGGCGAAAGCTTCGGGCCAAAAATCCAGTAATGAACTGGTGAAAGGGAGTGCTAACGGGTTTAAGCACACGCAATACTTTCCTTGCTCCAGGAATAGCAACTGATGCTATGCTGCTGTCTTCAGGGGCAAACTGTGCCACCGGCCCCCAAGCCGATGCGCCATCATGGGCGATAAGGCCTGCGACTCCAAATGGGTAAGGACTGATGTCCTCTGAAAATCGCAGGTATGTGCACTTTGACTATACCCAGTCCACCCATGGTTAACTCCTAATAAGGGACATCCGCAAGGCTCGGCGTTTCGTCCATTACAGAGGCAACACAAGTCATAACTTTTAGGTAAACCTAGGTGAGAAATACAGGTGTTCCATAGTAGAAATAGTTTCAAAGTTCTTTTAAATACTTTAAGCCTTAGTAGGTATGACAATTTTAGACTAAAACTGAATTAAGTGACATTATTTCATCTTATTTTACAACCTGTAACGGTACACCTCATGCACGTACCCAGAAAGTTTGTGAGGAGGGGGGTTACAGAGCTACAATCCACATATTCCTATGTTAAATATAAAAAATCCCATTGCAAATGAGTGGTTACAACCCCATCAACATCCCCACCAGTACACCAATGGTACACCTGTTAACATAGGCACAGACCTGAAAAATTATTGTGAGTTCCAAAAATTTTAAATCGATTAACCGGCACACATTTCAAAGGATTCAAGTATAATTTAAATTTCATTATCAGATTATCTGGTACAATAAGACACCTGAAATATTTAAAATGAAGCAAATTATAGAAAAATATTTTTTCTCTAGATAATTATTTCATGTTCTCCTAAATGTATACACCCTTTATAGTTTTACGATTGCTGCCAAAATACTCAGATGTGTCTACCTCCCCCCCATATCTCTCTTTAAAAAGAAGGTGACTGCAATAAAGGTTCGATTCGGTTCGATTCCCCAGGTGCTACAGGGGGTGCTTGAGAGGCAAAACAAAGTAAAAAGTAAAGTGTGGA
>QLNU02015359.1:56484754-56502890 GCA_006491805.2 Dysdera silvatica | reverse complement strand
GGCTCCCGAGCTTAAAAAGGTTAAGAGCCAATGATTTAAATAATTAAATATTTAACTTCGATTACGTATATTTCATATCTTCTACTTGCAGCGTGTCATGCATCAAAGTATTGCAGTTCTGTTAGGGCGGTTGTCACTTCGTGACTATGTGTTAATTTTATTATTTTTTGCGTCTTACGTAAGCATGGTTCAGATTGCCTCCTCCAAGTTGTCAGAAAAAATAAGCAAATATCAAACCCCCCTCCCCCCACCAAAGATGCTTACGTAATATTTGAACAGCCCCTTTGATGCAGTGTTCTTCATGAAATCATGAACACCTTGAATGTAACATATGTTAATGAGTGGCTGATCTACTGATTAACATATAGAGATTGTAAAGATGAAACGACACACTGCGCAAAATATTAAATAAAATAAAACACATTAACACAGTTAAAATAAATACGATGGTTTATAGCTATTTCGGAAGCGCGTTTAGGCTTCCTTCGAAGAAGAATTTAATATAAAGATTGGTCTAATAATTAATATAAATAGCTTGTTATTTGTTGTAACGATTACAGAAGCATATCACATGGGTTCGATATAGTAATTGGGTGAATCATGTTACAGAATTATGGCAAATGGGTTTAATATAATAATTGGGTGAATCATGTTACAGAATTATGGCAAATGGGTTTAATGTAATAATTGAGTGAATCTTGGTACAGAAGGATAGCATAGGGATTTGGGTTTGATATAATAATTGAGTGAATTTTATTACATTTGTCGCTTTGATGATTGTTTACAGTAAAATAGATACAATAGTGAGTTTGTAGAGTTAGACGGTGCTGATAATATACTATATAGATATAATATAATTAAATGTTATATATATGCTGCTGAAGCGCCATATACATTGACTGCAATTGGACAGTGTTGGAATTATAAATAACCTATATTGGTTTAAAAAATATCTACAAAACTTTATTAGTATTAATTCTTTAATTATATGTAATTTTTTTATTTATTCTGGGAGCCCCTCTTTGTGGAACCCGCTTCTGCTGCACCATTTGCAATTTTGCACCATAGTGATTATGGTAAATCGGACACAATGGAGAATTTCCATGGTGCCCCTTCCCATAATGCCTTAAACACGTGCTTACGTTTTGCTTAATGATAATGATAATATTAATCCAGCCCTAAATGCAATTTAGAAAATTTAAATATTTCCAAGGAGTTATCAACTCCATTGTCCATCTTACTAGGGCCCCTAAAATTATTAACCTTTTTAGTTAATTATTAACGTTGTTTAGGAACCTTACTTCTTACCGTTAATCATTCATTGTCGACTGTGAGTTGTTGTAACCAAGTTAATGAATGAAATAGAGTGGTGTCACTACAACCTGGGGCGCCGAGAATAACGCCCCCAGGCTTACGGCCCCATGACTGCTTCCCTGGGCCACCCCCCCCCACAACATAGGTCCTTGCCAGCATGGGCCCCTAGTTGCAGCCCTTGCTGCACCACTCCTCTCGTCGGCTCTGACTGCAACCGCAATCTATGCTGAAATTTATTAATAAAATAATAATGCTTCATTTTATTTTTCATCTCGCTCGCTTCTTGCTTTCGCGCGCTAAATCTTAGATTATGTTGCGGTATCGCATTTACTTATTCGAATAATTCGATGTGAAATGGCGGCAAAAAGATGGACGACGGAAGAAATTTCTGATTTTTTGGATTTGTACCATCGCTATGAAGTTCTTTGGAGAAATAATCGCGAGAACGACGCAAAGGAAACGGAGAAAGAAGCAGCCTTTAACAAACTTCTTCAAGACATGAACAACATTGTAAGTAAATTTAAATCCTTTATTTATAACCTGTGCTTTCAATATTCCATTGTTAACAATGTACAGGCAGGGCCGGCGTTGGTATGTTTGGCGCCCCCCTGCAAATTGTAATTTGGCGCCCACAGTTCCAATGGCAGTTGTAAAAAAAAAAACTGGATACAAAAATGTGCCTATGCGTTTGTTCTTCAATAATAATACATCCATAGTAATTTTTTTAAAAAATCTGTTATATTGGGGGGGGGGAAGGAGGGTCTCCCTGAACCCGGCCTAGAATTGCCACTTCTCACCATTTAAGTTTCATTCAGAGATCTCATAAAGATCGCACTGCTCACTGTAGTCCGGGGTTTGGTTCCCCAGGCCTTAAGAGGTTCGGATTCCTCGGAAAACAGTAGGTCCCGGCGCAGCATGACCACTGTAGTCTTTGAGCCGTAAAACCAAAAGCAAGCAAAGCAAGTTTTATTCATCTTTCAATTCAACTATTATTAAAAATATAAGAGTAAGTGAAAAATACATTGTGGGTAAAGAGATTTTTAGTGCAAATAAAAAAGTTACATTTTTGTATTGCCTTCGTTTAGTCAAAAAAAAAAAAAATGAAATAAAAAATAAAATAAAAATTATAATGATGCATAAATGATCACATGAAATTTTTCTTGCAGGCTTTCACATTTGCGAACTTATGGATTAGCTCACTGATATTTAATTGGAAACCTACATCATTTTCGATTGCAATTATTGCTAGGTTTACAAGCCTGTCTGACGAATATAGTCGATTGTAAATAATCGTCAATTATTTTTAACCTTGAAAAAGATCTTTCTCTACTTGCAATGCTCACTGGAAGGGTCAATAGAATTCTGAATGCAATACTAAGGTTTGGGAATGATAGGTTATTTGTGTGAATGAAGTTCAAGGTTTCGTGAGGATTGCGAAATTGACAAAGATCAGATGCAAATAAATCTTTAAAAGCGAAAAGTTCATCGAGCAATTCAATACCACTTACATCTCTTGTCGCCGTCTGACTGATGGATTTGCAGATTATTACAATCCTTTCGAAGTTTTTTTTTATTTAAATCCGTGTCAATTTATATCACACAAAAATTTAAACCTGGTGATATACAGTTCTAGTTGCTCAAATAATTCGTCAAGTGAAGACATCACTATATCTCAAACTTCGTACAAAAAATTCGTTCGAAATTTATCTTCTGGTCATTGTAGCAGTTCATCTTTGGGTTCATATTGGAATTGCATACTCTTCTTTCTTTGACGCAATTGAGCCTTTGTTTTGAAATCAGGTTCTCCTTCCAAATCTTGACAAAGTTTTTCAGCACATTAAAGCAGAAACTCAAACTGGAGTTGGTGCCGTACTGCAAAACAAACGATTTCAAGTGTCTGCTGTCTGTTAAAGCAACAGCAATATTCTCACCGGCATTTTGTAGAATTTTACTGACCAGATTAATATGATTCAATAAATCATGTCACCGGATAAGAAAGCATAGAAATTGAAAATCCGTCAGTTCGGTGAATAAAATTTGTGAATGGGTTCGCGTTTCTTTGTCATAATTTTCATCACTACGGTATACATTTCGTATGAAGAGTCGTATATTTCTCAAGTTTTGTGCATGAACGGTTTCAAAGCATCAATGCGACTTTCCCATCGAGTTTCTGCAAGAGGCTTTAATGTCAAAGAAGAAATTTGAAAAAAAAAGTATTATTTCTATAAGCCTTTCAATGACATCTGACCAATGTTTCTTTTCAAGTTCATATAACTTTTGATTATGTGAATCAAGCGTCATCTTATTTCCTAGACTATACTTAAAGTCGTGCCACATCTTCATGTGCTTCTTATGGGTAAGACCGATTTCATGTGTATGAAATGCTTTCAATAAACTCCTCCATTGTTTATAGCAGATTGATACAAAACTGCTGAACGATTCTCTCGGGGTTGTTGTTAAGAACATTTTGCAGCAGAAACAAAACATGCAGTTCGTAAGAAGCATCTATAATTTATTATTATTAATATTATAGAAGCGGAAAATCTGGGCACTGCTTCTTTATTTCCACTGCCTTCTGTGTTTGGAGCCTGTTCTTTGTTCGCCGTTATCACGATAGTGTCAATTTTGACCACTAGGCTGGCTAGTTCGGCTGACATCCAAATGCCAAAAGCTTCCCGACCAGTGTAAGAAATTGACTTTTATCTCAGCGTTTGAAACTTAAAAGTAATTCTCTTTCTTCAGCCTGGACGCCAAAGCAGCCTAAGTGTTCTTCAAAAAAATTTAATCTGACATAATTTTGATTGCAAATCGTAAAGAATGCAATCTATTTCTTTTTGTATTAGAGATTCGATTCGCCCTGCTCTTGGACATGATATTTTTTCGCTTCCCATGTTAGATCTGAGAGTGAGATCAGTTTCTTCTCTTGCCTAGAATTTGTGCACCTACATAATTTTAACCAGTGTTCAATTTATCAGGTATTTAGTCTATGTACTACACCATTCTGCGAAATAACTGGCAACAGTATATATACGTTCGTAAAGAGCTTATATATTGTCCTTCGTAGCTCAGTGGGTAGAGCCTCCGCCCGGCAAGTGGAAGGTCGTGGGTTCAGGTCCCACCGAAGGCAGAAATATTTATTTTCTTTCGAACGTTTCACCATCTAATCACGCCATACCATCGGCGTTGGTATCACTACGCCAATAAACGTTGATTGATTGACATTGTTGTTTGATATCAGGGGATTTATTAATGTTTTATTTTATTTACAAATATGAATCATTAATCTAAGAGGCATCAAAAATATATAAAAACACTAAAAAGAATAGATTTCGTGTTGCAAAAACGCTGGATTGCAAACTTCTGACCTCCGAACTTTTTCGTTTATCAACGCAATTTTTTTTTCTTTTAATTTTTTCGAAGCTTAATTTTTTTTTTCCTGGATTTAAAGCACATCCGGCGCCTCCTTTCGTGAGGCGTCCCCTGCCACGCTTACCATGTTACGCTGGCCCTGTATACAGGGCATTTTATATTATTTTACAGGGCAGACCTATAAGCGCCGAAGATTTAAGAACCAAAATCAGAATCGTCTGGACAATATACAGGAACGAAACAAAGAAAATGAAGAAAAGCATAAGAAATGGGGGTGATCCTAATAATGTTTATATACCACAACTACCTTGGTTTTCGAAGGCCGACTCCTTTTTGAATCAAGCAAACCAAAGCGGATCAATGGTAACACATTTGGTAAGTTTTCCACAGTATATTAATGTAATCCTTCATACTGATATTAACTGATTACAATACTATTTATTAACTGATTACAATACTATTTATTAACTGATTACAATACTATTTATTAACTGATTACAATACTATTTATTAACTGATTACAATACTATTTATTAACTGATTACAATACTACTGCAATTAACTGATTACAATACTATGATTACAGTAATGTAATCCTTTATGGGCAACATATGCCTTGCCAGGGCAGGATTAAGGCTTCGTGAGGCCCTGGACAAATATTTTCCGGACCCCTTGTAGAAAATTAAGCCGGTGTAATTACAGTAGGACCCGTATATAACGAGGATCTTGGGACTAACGAAAATGCTCACTATATCCATCAATAAGATCAATCGCTGAATCGGTTCTAGAATTTAATTCTTAAACATTGATAATAAAGTCGCGGTAAAATATTAGAAAACGGTACCACCGCCAGTAAAGTGATTTGGCGAATTTTCCTTGTTTTTGGCAAGCCTGGTTAATTCCTGACAGGGTTGCTCTGAAAATTTTCCGACACTGTAATTTTCCCAAATCAGTAAAGGGTAAGTGGGAGACCCCCCCACCGCTTCGGGCTTCGCCCCAATTCTTTCGCCTGAGAATTTCCTGACATTTAATTTTCCTGAATCAGTGAAGGACATTTGTGGGTAGACGCCCGCTTCGAGCTTCGCCCTTGCTGCCCGTTTGGACAAATTCTCTTGAATCAATATAATGATGAATCACTAAAAACGTGAAGAGCGCATAAAAAAAACCCCTGATATGTCACATAAAAAAACGCTTAGTAAATATTTTCTTAGTCGCCAATTTGGCGAGAAACTGGTACCGTAAAATTTAACCAAAGTCGCATAGGTAACATAATTGCATACAACGTACATACAAAAAATTCTATAAATCGCGGAAAATTTCACGGAAATTCGCGACGTGATAAAAATATTGCCTGGATAATAAGATCCGATTGGCAACGATTATGAGATAATACTGAGTCTTCACCGACCCCGGCCCCTTAAAAAAGCGGGCCGTAGACATTTGTCTTGTTTATCTATGCGATAACCCGGCCCTGAGGTGATGTCATGGTAACGGGTCTGCTTGCCATGGAGAATAATCCAGGTGCAAATTCAGCGCGTACACACAACAGTTGTAGTTTTTTCTGTAGATATGTAGTCCGGTGTTTGTTTCTCTGGTCGGCAGATGTCCGAATTCCTTAGAAAAGTGAAAACTGTAGGTCCCCGCCGACGGTATAATACGCCATAATTGGACACACAAAACTTCAAATGTAAACATCAGCGTAGAGTTTTCAAAATTATTGGGGGGTGAATAAGCACATTTCTACATTACAGTATATGTAAAATTGCAATTTATTTCAAATTATTAGAGGGGGCTCAGGCCCATATAACTCTATGCCCATGGATGTAAAACCAAATCAGTTGGAGCGTAAGTAAAGCACATACACAAATAACGCTTTTTTTCCATAAAACAAATCTAGATAGAATGATCTTTCAGTATTACTTCTGCTTGCTTTTTATTTGTGTTCGATTCGACATCTGCTTGGACTGCTAGCACTTGTTATCAAGTTTCTGTGTTGTTCCGCCCATGTTCAGTGGTGAACTGTGAGAATATTGAGGCATCCAGTTCGCTCAAAGTCCTGATACTCTCTACAGAGCCGACCAGAAGACGCGGGGTAGCAGGCGTTGCAGGCCGGGGGCCCGGATGAAGTCTAGGAGCCCGCGCTGGCAAGGACCTATGCTGTGGGCGGGGGGGGGCGGTCCAGGGAAGGGGTCATGGGGCCGCGTTGGCTCTCTTGGTGCCCCTGACTCTCTATAGCGTCCAACAGAAAAGTTAACTACCAATTCACAACTCATCAATGGCACTGTTGAAAACTTATTTTTGCGGAAGATTTAATAAATGGATGTGTGTGTGTGTGTGTGTGTGCATATGTGTTGCCGCCGCCTCCCACCACGAACAATATTAAAAACTTCTTAGACATCCTAGATTCTTCCATTCTTTCTACATGTCCAGATCATGAAAGCCTTTCGCTGGTTTGCTCTACCTTTTTCTCATACTTCGTAGTAGATGGCTCTCTTCTCTGAACGTGCCGTGCCACTACTGTAGTCGGACACTACTATGTAAAGTTGAAGAAAAACTTCTTTTGCGCTCGCCTCTGTTTTTAACTTACTAATTGAGGGCAGTTTTTTCTTACTTCAAATACAAAAATGTGGCAAATTTTAACTGCCCACCATATGGCATCATCTAGGATTTCTCTTACAAGAGCGGTCTCCTGACTGTCATAAGCCGAATTTAACGAAATTAATTTAGATGAAAGTGTATATTATAAAAAACCTGTACTATAAAAATTAGTGGCCAAATCCCCTTAGAAAACCTGAAATTAAATTTTAAAGATTCGCTAAAATAACGCCAAATGTAATCTTTTAGCGGCATTTGGCGATAATTCTTTTCAGTTAGCCGAAAATTTTAAACGAACGAATGTCATAATACCATCAGGGTGATATAATCTGCTTTGAAACTTTAAAAATACTGGTAAATAATAATATGTTTACCAGTTTCAAACATACTGGATTTTATTAAGGTAACAGTTTTTTCATATTAGCCGATGATGTGGCAACAATAGATGTTAAATTACTCGTAAAGAAAAGAATGATTTTCCGGCGCCTGGTGGGACCCGAACCCACGACTTTACGAGTTATTTACGAGTAATTTAACATCTACTGTTGCCACATCATCGGCTAATATGAAAAAACTGTTACCTTAATAATATTAAAATCTAGTTCGTCATATCGGACATTCTTGCTTCTTTAACTTGTCGCTTTGGCAACGGTAGTCACAGTACTGCCACACCAATAGCGAACTTGTCCATGGAAAGCCATATATATATATATACAGTAGTGGACAAAATTGTGGAAACCCTTTGAAAAAAGATTATTTTAGAGGTTTGATGGCTAATAACACCACTTTTTTTTGTACCAATACTATAAAATTATATATCATTGGAAAGGTAATTTAATCAAGATTGTAATGCAATAACATTTATGAATCGTATTTTAATAGAACAGCATTCATAAAGAAGAAAGGTGATATACATAGAAAAAATGAGATATACAAAAATGTTCACCATACCAGTTAATACTTAGTTGGGTAACCTTTAGCCTTAATTACGGCCTTACAACGCTTTCCCATGGAGTGAACCAAGTTCTTTAGTTCTGCAGCTGTTATAATATGAAACCAAGATTGAATTATTGCTTCTGTTAATTGTGTTTTATTGCTGGGTTGCTTCCGACTAACAAGCTTCTTTAGCCGGCTCCATAGATTTTCGATGGGGTTAAGGTCTGGGCTATTTCCAGGCCATTCCAGCAGTTGAATATGATGATCTTGAAACCATTTTTTGCACACACGAGCAACATGACATGGAGCTGAATCCTGTTGAAATATAAATGCTTCATTATCTTGGAAAAGATCACATGCAGAAGGCTGCAGCTTGGGCTCAAGTATTTCATTTATGTATCTTTGGGCATTTATATTCCCATTGATCACGCAAATTCTGCCCACACCTCTTGATGTTATACAACCCCAAATCATAACACTAACTGGGTGTTTCACGGTAGGTGTAATGCACTCAGGATGGAAATCTTCTCCAATTCTTCTCCATACGTATTTTACGCCATCACTACCAAACAGTGAGATTTTGGTCTCATCACTCCAAATTACACTGTCCCATTGTTCCGTTGTCCAGTTAACATGGGTTTTAGCCCAGTTTAATCTTTTCAACCTCTGTTTGACAGACAAAAATGGCTTTTTTCGTGGAATTCTTGCATTTAGACCACATTCATGCAGTCTGCGCCGAACAGTCCTTGCACTTAACTTCACATTGCATTGCGCCATTTCACCTTGTATACACAGAGATGATTTTTTCCTGTCACCTAGGCACTGTCTTTTAATTCTTCTATCATCACTTGCTGTTGTGCACCTTTTTCTGCCTTTACCAGTCTGGTTTTGTAATGACTGAGTCTCCTTATACTTCTTCAAAAATTTAGAAATGCCACCTTTAGTTAAGTTTCCCCCAATATTTCTTCTAATTTCTTCATAACTGTAGCCTTGTTCACTTAATATTACTATTTTACATCGCTTCCTAGGTGACCAGTCAACTCTTTGCGCCATTTCTTTAATTTTATTACGTTTTACAAGCACACTAAATCAAAGAGCACAAAAAAAAAACAACCAACTTGATAGCAATTACAGAACACACTGATAAATGTCCTGTAACCTGTTGGCTCATTGCCAAAACAAGAGAAAACATGATTGGCTCATTGCCAAAACAAGATGACACCTGATTGGCTCTGTAAACACTCATGCTCATTGGCCACATTCAAATGAAGGAAAGCTACTTCATATAAATGTAAGCAAGCTGTGCTTCTTTTTTCTGGTTATTTGGCTATAACTTTTGATAGAATACAGATAATTGAACAAATGTTATTGCATTACAATCTTTATTAAATTACCTTTCTAATGATATATAATTTTATAGTATTGGTACAAAAAAAAGTGGTGTTATTAGCCATCAAACCTCTAAAATAAACTTTTTTCAAAAGGTTTCCACAATTTTGTCCACTACTGTATATATATATACTCGTAGGGAAGAGAGTGGTTGCGCCTGTAGCTTAGTAGGTAGAGCACCTGACCGGCAATCAGGAGGTCGTGGGTTCGGGTCCCACCAGGCGCCGGAAAATCATTCTTTTCTTTACGAGTAATTTAACATTTAATTTAACATATACTGGATTTTGTTTAAGTTGTAGAAATTTTTTTAAGTCAAAATTTAATATTGTTCGTATTTTATTTGTGAAAGCTATAGCAGAAAATGTTTTAGTTTAGTTTTTATAATCACTTCCCCAGTTGTAATGTTTATGATCTTATTTTGATTTCTATATTCCAAAATATGGTGAGATTTAGATAAATAATCTTCGTTATTTATTTTATATAAATCGAACACTACGCAGATTAAATTAAACAACAAAATAAATCAACGTTTATTGGCGTAGTGGATTCAGGTCCCACAGAACGCAGAAATATTTCTTTCGAACGTTTCACCATCTAATCACGCCATAACATCGGCGCTGGTATCACTACGCCAATAAACGTTGATTAATTGACATTGTTGTTAGATTTAATCTTAGTTAGTTATATAAAAGCGCAAACCAGTGTGGAATAAAACCAAAAACAAATGTCCAGTTATGGCTATTCCTTTACAGCGTTTACTCAAAAAGAAATTTGGTTGACGCCAAATGGCGATAAATGCTCTATTCTGGTAACTCAAATATATTTTTTATTAATTTTTCCTGACGTTAACATAGAGATTCGGCTGTAATTTTCACGATATATGCCTAGAATTGGATGGACTATTAGCTGATTTTTTTTCGTTAAAATCCGTCTGGGACAGTCAAGAGACCGCCCTTGTTAGGTTAAAATTATTATTATTATTATATTATTAAACAAATAAAGTTTGCGAGATATGACCAGGAATAAGAGACCCTAGCTGAGGGGAAGGGACGAGATTGATACACCTGGTTCGGTTCACAAAATGTGGGACTAAAGACATTTTAGAAAAGTTCGAAAAATAGGGGGTGGGGAGCTGGAGCCCGGTTAGTCCCCCCTAACTACGCGCCTTGATACGACACAGCAAAAAAGTCTGTCATTTCTCCATTATACTATGCCCCAACGTTCAGATCATAAAATTTATTAATTATATTTATTTCGATTCAATTAAATAGTTCATTTTTATCATAAAAATGCCTTAATCGAACCATTTGCAATCATTATAATTTAAGAAACAAGAAGCCAATACAGTAATTTTTGACAGTAGAGATTATTTGGAAATAAAAAAAAAAAATACATACTACGAAAATTAATGTGTTTTTTTACCACTATCTTCAAAGGCAGGTCAGCGACCCGCTGTGGCGCTGCTGGCAACACCTACGATGCGGGCCGCGGAAGAAAATGGAAAAACGCAGTTTAATTCAGCCGAGAATAATATTTTAGGAAGCGGATTCTTCTTCCAGCAAGTAAAATTTTATTTTACTTATTATTTTTGCCAGCGCATTCGTTTTTCTGATCTTACAAAATAAAAATGTCGGGGCTACCACATTGTCGTTAGGCTTCCGGTCTTTAAAACGCTGTTACATAAAAAATGCGTCTCGGCATAAAAAAAAATGGCGCAGAAGTCGAGAAGAAGAAAAATACGATTTAATCTTTTTATTTATTTATTTTTTTTTTTTAAGAATGAATTCAAAAAACATCCAGCAGTGTGTGTTTCCCACCTTTTTGTAAACGTATTGTTCGTCTTCAGTTTAGTATTAGAAAATATTTAAATGCGTTTGCGTGAATGGTAAATTGTAATGCAACCAAGGATTTTAAACATTTTTAATATAAGTGAAGAGGTGATTTTACTTTTAAAATGCTCAAACATTATTTAATCATACAGTAGTATGTATGAGGGCTGCGGGTTTAAAAAAAAATCGTGTTAAAGAAACCGATTTTTTTTTTTTTCATTTTATGTGCACACACACACCTTCCACGTAATTTTACCATCACCTTTCATGTAATTTTATCATCACCTTTCATGTAATTTTAATCATCAATATGTAATTATTGTCACTCTTACAACTAATGCATCATTAAAGAGGGGGAAGGAGGGCAGATTTTTCTCACCTCATCTCTACGATACTAATTAAGGTGAGTGTTACGTGAAATTAAAAGAATATTAGTTCTTAAACTAGATTTTCACATTTCTTTTACACACATACACAATCCCATTTTTTTACATTTAAAAAAAAAAATTGCCACAGAATCTCGGAGATTTGCACTAGAGTTTTAGGATCTTTAAAACCTATCTAAGAATGTGATTTAATTCGCGATAGCTTACGTGACCACAAACAAAACACGTCAACACCCGAGCGTTTTGCCAAATATGGGAAAGTCAGATCCGGGTTACAGGAAGGATAGCAAAAGGCCGGAAGGATATAAAGGATATAAAGGAGACGTGGAAGGAATTGGAAAAACAGAAGAAGAAGAAGAGGAATTGCCGGATTTTTAATTTTAACTGGAAATCCCCGGGCCAAATTCATGAGGAAAGCGGCCACCAATGAGCGATCGGCCTCTAGAGAGAGAAAGACAAGTGAGGAGGAAGTATTGGGGTGGCGTGGAGGGGAAACAGTGTAGCAACGGCTGCATGAGCATGGATGCCGCAGCAGCGCTGCAGTGACTAGTTGCTACGCTGCATTCATGCTGCAACGTCCGTGTTGTGACTTCCTTCTCAACATGGCGCCGATCCGGGCCCAAGGAGGAAGGCGCCATCTTGCAATCACATGGCGATTGCGAGACTGGCTCGGAACGAATAAGGCGATGCCTGTTTAGGTCGCCAAAGTCGCCTAATTGATAATCGTTAATTATGCCTTCTTCGGTCGTTCAAAATAATGGGAAAAAATTTCTGCCTGATTTTCTGTTACACTTGTAACGTGAATACAAAATAAAAATTATATTTCTGTTTATGGGGATGTAGGGTCGCCTTGCCGCATTCAAGGGCCCCGAATCGATCATTTTTTGGGGCCCCCTTTTACAGTAACTTTTAAATTTTCACATTTTAACAAGAACAAAATCGGTTCGACTCCATGTTGGGGACGGTATCTCTGTTTCTCCTATGCAGAAAAGCTCAAATGTGGATGTCAAAAATTATAAAGTATAACAAAAATATATAGTAAGCCAACTCTTTGTCAATTTGTGGCCCCTGTTTGTGTGGAGGCCTAGGCCCGTTAAGCCGTATTCATAGATAAGTCTCAATTTCTAACAAAAAAAAAAGTGCAGGAGCCCTAATATTATGATAAATCGATTAAAAAATCGAATGGCTGCAAAAGAATCGATAAATCATATTAATTGTTTATGTCCATTTTTCTGGACAACAAAATGCTTGACCTTAATCACAAATTCATTACTTTTTCAAGACAGCATCTATTTAGGTGCTCCAGCTAATATTTAAATATTCACAAAAAAAAGAAGTGCCGGAGTCGGGCTCCTGCCCAATTTAAGACCTGTCCATATAAGTAGAGTTTATAGGCCTGTGGGTCTCAAGACCCCCCCCTCCCCCCTCCCTCAATAATTTTCAAAATTCTGCCTTAATGCTGACGACGTATGTGCGCTTGTATGTCATAAATAGTATGGAATAATTTATTTAACCGCTCAATGTTCCCGAATATAGGATCAAAATTTTATGTTGAAATTATGCAATTACCTAAAAAAATAATACGCATACAAAGAAATAGCAAAAATATGTAATTATAAAAAGCATTTATATGTGTAAGAATAACAGTAATCAGTAGCGCAGTTAGAGGGGCGGTCGCCCCGGGCGTCACAATCCAGGGCGCGACAATTAGCTTTAAAAAAACAATGACAGGCACTCGCCTCGGGCGGAAAAATATCTATCTACGCCACTGACAGTAATAATAATATTATAAAAAATCATCTGATTTAAGTGCCTAATTTGCCATTTAAATACTAAATTAAATATCACTAAATTTATTTTATTCCTTACTTGAAGAAGACGGATAGATGGCGCTAGTGTGCAATGTAAAAAAATGATTCTTTGCCTTATTAATTATATCATCATCTTTCAGATTGTGGAAATATTCATCACAAAATTATAGCACTCATTCATCGATAATATATTAGGCTTGCTTCTAGCCAACTTCTTCCTTTCTCTGACCTGAAGCCAATTATCAAGACCTGTGTGAATCAAAAGTGGCAAGAAGAATGGGATCATCAAACCAATAACAAATTGAATAATATTAAACATACAATTGGTAACTGGCCCTCCTCATACCGTAAAAATCGGAAAGAGGAGGTTCTCCTTGCTAGACTTCGCATTGGGCATTCCCATCTCACCCATAGACATCTATTTGAAGGAAAACCAGCACCAATTTGCCAAGTGTGCAATGAACCCATCAGTATTTTACATATTTTAACTCAATACTCTTATCATGGCCTTGCTTGCACACTTACTTCTAACTCTTCATCATTCTCTGACATTTTAAATGACCATGCTGACCATACACACATTTTTAAATTTTTACAAAGAACTGGCTTTTACAACAGTCTTTGATTTTACCATGTTTGGCGCAGTATAGCCCAGATGCTCTTGCGCCATAAAAAATCCAAATAAGCAATAATTTATGACTTTAATTTTTTTTTTTATAAACACAACCCTCAATCGTAATTAATAACAGTTAAGTTCTGCAACCACAAAAGAACCTTTAAACATCAATGTAGCCGAAGAAATTTTTTTAGAAAGTGGAAGATGTTTGTGGCATACGGAAGTGGGTGGGTGGGGGGCGTCGGTTATTAAAGTACATATTTCCTCTTCAACATCATATCACATGGGGTTTTTTTGTGGTTTTTCTTAATTATTATTGTTATTTAAACCCCACCTCCATAATTTTTAATCACTACATCTCTGAAAGATGAATCACTGAAAAAAGTTCGTTTGTTTGGCTTTTTTATGGCGCAAGAGCATCTGGGCTATACTGCGCCAACACTGAAAAAAGGGCCGATGAAAAATCAAATATAATAAAAGACGTGTTAAGGTTGAAAGGTTAGGCCTAACAACATGTGAATATAGTGCGACCCACAAACTAATATAGCACAATTATTTTGAATGTTCATTTCTACCCTCGGAGGTGGGGGGGTAAATCGCCGCCCTGGTTAGGGCTCCCGCAGACTTCAATCCGGTGAGGGGGGGGGAAAGTATGTAAGGGCCATTCAAGCACTACGTAAGCACGTTTTTTATTTTATATTCCCCCGTGAAAAATAAGCAATACCTGATCCCCTTCGTATTTCATGAATTTTTGTTTCTCTAATTTTTTCCTACTATTATTATAAAACTATATATATATATATATATATTATTACACTATAAGGGATAATATAATATTTTATTATAAAATATTTTGTCGCATATTATTACGTATATCTTATGTTATAAGTAAATAGTGGATAAATAAGAAGTGGATTTGATAAAATGCATTTCAAATGTGGCATAAATATATGATTCTTATATTTGTTTAACTATATTATGTAGAACACTAAGACATGGGATATATTCACCCGTATTACGACAAATGTAATCCTTGAAAACATGATAAAGTAGAAAATTTTACGAAAGTACAAATAATCCTGTTTAAAAATGTATCAAAATGAATCAATTGTTCAACAGACGTTTAAAGCATACAACTTAATCGATTTCATTCGATTTTAAATGTAGGATTTAACTCACATTCTACAAAATTTATCTTTAGAAATACGTATGTGTCACATGATTATATATTATATCATTCTCCCTGGTTTTATTTAATACAACCTTGATGCATTCTCACAGATGTAATCTCTATTTTTTAATTTTGTAAAAAATACTGTTCTCTTTTTAAAAAGTTACGTAATATACTAAGTTGCACCAAGATTGAAGGCAAAGAAACATTCAAGGAAAAGTTCCGATTGAAAAGTTTGATTTAAAATATCGAAAAATTTCACTAATCTGAAGTTATATCAGCTAATTTGTGGGCAAAGTTAAAAAAGTATACTATTAGGCCCCTTTTTCCGTGGCAGTTTTTTCCGCCTACCCTGAAAAATAAGATCACCATGTTGTATTTGTTTTTAGAGTATACAATATTTATTCCCCATTACGGAGAAGTGAGGAGATCGTGTTTTCAATAAAATTTAAACATTTACAAAAGATAAACGGAAAACACTGAATGTCAACTTGCCCTTGCGGTTTCATAATTTAATATGCAGAACACATAGGCATACCAACGAAATACGTAACCAGCGGGTTTTCAAGGTCACGCCGCCATTTTTTTGGTCAAAAAGTTACCGTGGAGTTTTCATTCAATGCCGCCAACACGTGGTCTCACCGAAAAGCGGTCGTTTTATGAGTGGTCGCAAGACAGAGAGGGAAAAGAAAATTCATTGCATCACCTTACAATCTGATCCGAAAAAAATTACCCCCTTGTTTGGTCGAAAAATTATCATTAATTTTTTTTTTTTACTATGTCACGACCAGGGGCAGCTTAAAACCGGGCAACCCGTTTGGATGGGGGAGCCAAACTGAAGTCAAGTTAAAATTTTTTTAATGGACCCAATAGTAAAAAATCTCTCTAAAAAAAGACAAGTTTAGAGAAATTTTTAGAGACATCTTTAGAGAAATTCTTTCAGAGACTTTTGGCCACTTTTATAGGCTATATGGCTCACTGTGCATCTGTGAAAATCTCCTGTTTTCGCCAGAGGAGGTGGGGCGCCAAAAAATAACCCTTGCCATGCCGCCCGGGTTCAAAATCAACCTTGAGCCGCCCCTGATCACGACGTGTATAATGAGCCAGGAGGAACGCTATCTCCCCACTTCCACCCTGCTTTTTTTGCAAAAAAAATATATATATATATTATGTCAGAGAACGAAACAATTAAAAAAAGTGAAAATTTTCCCGAAAAAAATTGTCACAAAACGTCACTTTCCGCCAGATTTGATTGATATTTATCTTTAGGAAAATACAAAACAAGCCAGCGTACGCAACTTTCGTAAAATATAAATAACACGTGTTGGTAAAAAAATAAAAAGTTCAACTTAAAAAAAAAAAAAAAGAGGAAAGAAATCGCAATTAAAACAACAGCACACGTGGGTGCTTTTAGCCAGTTTCTAGGCGCTATTTGGCAAATGTAGTTGGGTAATGCGTTCGCCACTTTTATGGTAGCCCTAACCATGCCACTCCAAGTTGCACATGGGGGTTAACATAGTCACGCGTACCCGTACACGTGCGCGACCTCACCAGTTAGGCGACGGACCAGGATCACCAAGGAAAATAGGGGTCGGGTAGTTGTACTCGAGTACATGTGTACTACTGATTATTCAGCCAAATGTAAAACAGTGTAAGAAACGCGGCGGCCGAAACAACGTTTTAAGAACGTGACGTTACGATGTACATTGGTTCGTAGGCGCCATATCGGCCGCATTTAAAACACGGTGGACTCGTGTTTTTGCGAACTTCCAATTTAGGAACTATGCGTTGGTCCTATAGAGACTAATGTAATGGCCGTTTACGAACTTTTTTGGGATCCATATGAGTTCGTAAAATCGAGAGTCCACTCTATTACTACAGCAAGGTTAACTTTTTTGCATGAACCGATAATTTTACAAATTCAAAAATATGTCTTTAATGTACACCTCATAGTTTTAAACGTTCAATTTTAAAGTTAAATAATTAGATTTTTTTTTTTAATCCTTTCAATTTTACGAAATTTAAAACTAACAGGCATCAAGATCGATTGATCTCAAAACGTCATTAAATTATTAATAAAAATAATAATAATTAAATTATTATTTGGAAATGGTATTCCTCTATATTTTATATCGGAGGGAAAAGGCCTGATATACAGAGTAGACACAATATAGGCGTTAAAATTCAGGGACGTGACCACCGTACAGGAAAAACAAGCAAGACCTAGGGGCCCTAGGTCTTGCCTGTCCTTTTCTTTATTTTTGAGTCCTTTATTTTAATACAAATAGGAGCCCAAATGCGATGCCTTGCCTTAGAACCTAAAAAAATAGCTAAGCCAATTAGATTTGCTGACGATCCTCAAATTTTGTCGTCTTCTCCTTCTCTTCTGGATTTTTATCTCGACTAACGACCATTGTCCGCTTTGATGGATGGGCTTCTAGGCCCAGTGAAAACACGTTTTTTCCTAAAATAAATGCCACTTACAAAGACATCGAAACATTATCGTAATTTTGAGAGTTTAAAAAAAAAAAAAAACTGCTCTGAAACTATTGTACTTTTTTGACAAATAAAAACTGTAAATTAGCTGCGTTATTATTAGGTTTATAAAGATGGATTGTTTACTTGTTTGTTTATAACTGTAGCAATTTTTTAATGAACAAACAAGTTCAGTCAGACGTTGTTCGCTGGTCATGAAATCTTTGAAAAAGTTTTTTTTTTTT
>QLNU02015359.1:56437757-56474741 GCA_006491805.2 Dysdera silvatica | reverse complement strand
TACCTGCGTGGGGATAGATTGCGTTGGATACCTGCGTGGGGATAGATTGCGTTGGATACCTGCATGGGGTATAGATTGCGTTAAATACTTTGCATTCTTTTTGTGATGCGTATAACTTAAAACCGGTCGTCTTCGAGTTGATGCTCTGTTTTGTGCCGATTTCTTGTCATTCAAACGGGTGGTGGTGGTGGCGGCGAGAGGGCTTGAGTTCCATGAACCCGTCCTTTTACCACGCCACTGTTTCTTATAAAATGACTACATTGTCCAAAAAGTGAAATTGTATTATTTCTAATGGTGCCATTTTTTTTTTATATTTTCAGCAAGAGTGCAGTAATTCAAAGGTTATGGGGCGGGGGGATTTTTATTTGACGACTTTCCCAATCTCATCTGATTTTATTACATCGTTTCGTTTGAATGTACGTTTAACGCAGTTTAACCATTGTAGTTTTAATTTATTTTCATTTTGAAATCGTATGTACTTTGCTCGGCGCAGAACGACCCTTGCGCCATACAAATACAACCAACCAACTTATTGGAGGGGGTACCAGGGGCGGACACAGATTTTTATTTTGTGGGGGTCAAGGACAGAATTTGCCATGGTCCTGAAATAACACCCTTCAATTATCGTGAAAGTTAGAATTTTTTGCATTGAAAAAATACATTTTGGGGGTGTCATGACCCCTGTGACCTCCACCCCTTGTGTCCGCCCTTGGGGGGGCACACAAATAGCTTTGAAATGAATAGATATGTGATTGGGTATTAAAGGGAAGAATGCGCTTTGATATTCAATGGGAGGGGTTTGGGCTCTCTTTTCCCTAAGCTACTGATTCTGAGATATATCATGCTATTTAATATGGAGGCCCATTTACTGTGTCCTTACCGTTTGAAGTTGTCCCCCATTTTAATCCTGCCCCCCCCTCTAACACTGTTTTTGAAAGTTATCAGTATAGGAGATGTATTAATTAGAAGTAACGTTGAGATTTTTTTTTTAACAGAGGGAGGGTCACATTGTGTGAAAAGTGGGGAGGAATTTAAACGTTCCTTTAAATTGGTTCTGTGAGACTACTACTGCCCGAGGTCACTATTTAATAATTGGCGACAATGATAAATGAATTTTGTATTAATTTTCTCTTTCAAATATAATTCATCAAATTGTGAAATATTTTTCGTACGGGTGGCACAGATTTTTGCAACGATTAAAATACAATTCAACCCGGCTTCGGGGAGCTCAACAAACATTACGCAGCTCTGCCCGAAGTACTGCATACGGAGCGCCTTTTACCCCAACAGAATTGGTGACCTTCGGCATGAACCAGCTTTTACTTCCAGTTCCGGGTAAACGAATTTTTCTAAGTGATTTTGTATCCGGGGGTGAAGCATGCTTTTGTCATGCCGTAAAATGAACGTGTAAAGGAGAAAAAAGACGTGAAACGTATAATAGTATGGGACACCTGTTCTAGGAGTGGCACTTTCTCTTCGAACAGCATATACGTTTTGTCATGTCCCATGTTAACAGTAAGTGTTAGGGGCGGATTTATCACTTTGCCGCCCCAAGGCTACAGTTTTTTTCGCCCTATGTTTCTTTTTTTGCCGCCCTTTCCGACTCGTCCGCCCCCTCGCTAGCAGTGATATGGATGTAAAAAATTTTACATTCAATATACGCTACAAAAGTTTATATTGACAGTAAAAATGTTGAAAAACAAACTCATAAATTGAAACGTAACATTAAACAATATTAACTTATATTGCAGTATTATTTCTTTTTCAATCAAATTCAATTTTATTGAAATAAATTTTAATTTTAACAAAAAAATAAAAGCCTATCGAACACTGGTATTTAAATGGAAAGCATGACGTCTTTCTTCTCGACAAAACATCTGATTATATCATCGTGTGATATTGATTATTATACCATACCCAGTACACAAAATTTTGCCGTCCTAGTCTATAGCCTATTGGTGTAACATGCCTATAGAATAATGTATAGGAGTACGTATCCCTAATATAATAACTATCAAGCAATTTTTATTTCCGGAATATAATTATTAATTTATTTACATATTCCCTGTATTATAAATTTAGACCGCACGCTTTTTAAAACTGAAGTTCGGGGGGGGCGGGGTAAGTAACCAAAAAGTAATTGAAAATCATTACTTTGCCCTCCTCCCGGAAACTGGAACCCTTTGACCCATGTGTAGCAATTTTTTCTTTAAAACTTTTTTCGTAGAAAGATCAATTGCATGACTCTCGTCAACCCCTCCCCACATACGCCAGTGATTGAAATATTCGTGGTCAATTGGCAATGATTCGCGGTAATTACGCTGACTCTAGGCAGGACCGTATCCAAGCGGCTCTGCTCCCCCTAAAAATATAATCGGTTTTTCTTAAAAATGTTGTTGGTTTCACTTTTTTCTTAAAATAAATCGTTGTAGAATTTTGTTTTAATATCTTTGTTTTGTGCAAAATTGTACATGGCAATGGAAAGTGTCTTTGATGTGAAAATAAATTTAAAACAAAATTTTATCGTGGGTTCCACGTACATCGTGTCTGTTTAGAAACTAAGTCTTGGGTCTCCAGCGGAGAATGGATCCCCACCGGGTTAGGGTCTTTATAGGCCTTGGACTGAAGTAATAGAATTCCCCCACTCCACTAGCGGTCCTTACAGCATCACATAACGCTTTTAGTTAAACAATAGCAGGCCTCTGTGGGTCCCGGGCCTACTCGGCCTGTACGTAAATCCAGCACTGATTAAGGTAGGGCGGTGGACAATGAACTCGGGGCGGATACCAATGTGTGTGTTCGGGCAGTCTATAAACGCCCGCTCTTTCCTGTGGCTGATAAGACGAGCGTTAATGCTTGAAGGTCACGTGATCATGGAAGGCCGACCGACCTTCCCTACAATGGCGGTTTTGAAGCGGCGTGGTGCTTTCCGCGTATAGTTTGTGCCTGTTTTATCATCAAAGAAACTTCGTCCACCTCATAGATATTTTCGTGAATTATTAATCATTCAGTTTTCATTATTTTTGGATCCACGATTAAAGAAGATTCACAATTTTCACCGTAATTAAATTAGCCCGGCTTTTGGTGAGTATATATATATTTTTTTTTCTTCTTTTTTACAACTCTTATAAGCAGTAGTGGTTATAGACAACAAAATTCAAGGGCACGAATTTCTGCCATTCATGTACATAGCAATATAATAAAATCCAGTTATATTTGGGCGGGGAGGGGGGGGGGTCATGGCCCCCCCGGCCCCAGCCTAGAACCGCCACTGCTCATAGGTATTCTTTTTTCATACAATAAGTACTTTGATAATTTAAATTGTTAAGTACCTTTTCAATAATTCAAATAACAAGATTATGTTTTAATAAACACAATATGTACTGTGTCAGTTAAAATTTGTTAACGTTGTTAATAGGTGTATCAATTGCCATGTGCTACATTCGTCGAAAGGAAACTTGTTTCGTTGAATGCATTTTCTTGGCGCAGTATAGCCCAGATGCTCTTGCGCCATAAAAAAATCCAAACAAACAATGAGTGAATTTCGTCTTGTTTCGCATTGAAGAAAGCACATGTGTAGGCGTATGTACAATATTCGTAACTGGGGGAGGGGTTACAGAGCCGCAACTCCCATTAGTTAGCTCCCATGAGTTAAATATACAAAATTTCATTGCGGTGGGGTTACAACACCCCGTCAACATCCTCACGTGTGCGCCAGTGAGCACGTGGCTACTGAAACAGCTGTTAATAACATCAGTAAATTTTAACTGCAGCAACATTGTGTTTAGTTGTTTATTAGTTTTTGTGTAATGAACTACGAAATTTTTAGGCTTTAATAATTTAAATTTTTTTTAATGAGTATTTTTTTATCCAAGTAATATCTCCCTGTAACAATCGATAACCAGAGTTACTGCATTTGCTTTTCTGTTTACACCGAAAGTTTTAAAGGTTAGGCGGCAATCAAGGGCTTAGGCAGGGGTGCAGCAATTAAAAATTATAGGGGGCGGGGGCTAAAGAACTTGAAAAAAGATCGAGTAATTTGGTGTTAAAGATAAGTTTACTTGGTTATCCAATGTGGGGGGGTTCGATCCCCCTTTCCTACATCACTGCTTGTGCCCGCTCCTAGCACAAACAAAAAACATCACACTTATTCTTTTTTGAAATCCAGTGACATTTTTCATTGAATAGGTTTAAATTAGTTTTCAGGCTAGCCCCCCACAAATTAAATGGATCCACCTTTGATAACAAGTGGCGAGCTGTGGAAACTTTGACAACCTGTCTGAATGCTCACTGCAGAGTCCAAGAGATTATCTGTTGATAGATAATTAATGACCAGTTCTTATTATAAGAAAATTCTTTAATAACTTATGCAAACCATGCCCAGCTCACCACTGATAGTGATGCAATATGACCAGAGTTGTCTTTGCAGCATGGGTGCCCATATAGGGGCAGGAGGCTTGAGCCCCCCCCCCCGGCTATTCAAAAATTTGATTTCCCCGATTCTGATATGCATTTACTTTAAAAAAATTTACAGTCACATTTTAAAATAAGGTACTTTTTAGCTTACTACTAATTGTCAAGCAGTATCAATTATTTTTGTAGCATTTTGGTATCTTGTACATTCACTAAAATTCTCGACAGCTTTGAGAGAAAGAGGTATTAAGTTTTTTCAGCACCCCCAGAAGTACTTGTATGGGCTTCTATGCTAATTGTAATATATTTAGGGAATTGTCGCCTGCTAGCATAAGCTGTATAATCAACCCCCCCCTACAAAGAAAGGACTACTTGAAAAAAAAAAAAATAATGCTGGTATTTTCATGTGCGAGAAGTTTTTCACATAGTTTTTCAAACAATTATTTCAGTCCATCAATGTAGAGTTGTCAAAATTATTGTGGGGGTGGGCTCAAGCACATTTTATGTACGTTTATACATTACAGTATATGTAAAATCGCAATTTATTTCAGATTTTTGGAGATTGGGGGGGCTCGGGGCCCACAAGCTCATATAACTCTATGCCTATGTTTTAGTCAATACTTTGATATGCTAACTATTTATTTTTGGGTTCTCATCTTCTTCCCTTAGGCATTTACTGTGTGTTCTTACTTAGAAATCTGCCACTATTCCATAAAATACACGTAAATAATCTTAAAGAATATTTGAAATTTGACATGGCCACCAGTTGGACCAACCTTTCCATGCTATTAGCAAATTTGCATAATTGACAGCACCAACAGAATCCAAAATGGAAATAAAGATTTTTCCATTAACCTTTTTAAATATAAATATGTAATTTGTAAATGGCCATGTGTGCCCATATGGGGGTTAGGGGGGGGGCTTGTGCCCCCTAGCCGTTCAAAAATTTTATTTGCCTAATTCTGCTATGCATTTAGTTTCAAAGGTTTTACAAGTAGGTTTTAAAATAAGGTACTTTTTAGCTCATTACTAATTGTCAAACGGTATCAATTACTTTTGTAGCATTTTAGTATCTTGCACGTTCACTAAACTTTTTTACAACTTTGAGAAGAAGGTAATAATTTTCCTCAGCTACTCCCTCATATGGGTGCTCATGTAAATTAGCTATTAGTGTAGACAATTTTCATTCACACCTGCAGGCTATCCATATATTTGATACATGAATTGGCCTGTTTAAACATTTTGTTTTTCCATTATTTATTTATTTTAATTACATTTTATGCACATACACTTTTCACACTAAGCCTGCATCTTTTTTTGAACTTGAATAACCAACCTGCAAAAAGCCTGAAAATTTTCAGTTCCAAATTTAGTTGCTTGATATGTGACTTTTTCTTTTAGCAATGCATCAGAGTGCAGTGCTAGATGCATCTTGTCAAACCATTGTAGAATGACTTTTCAGATCGTTCTGTTTTAGCACAATCAAGTTTTAGATGTTTACTTCATGATTGCATCCACATTTTTATACAGCCTCTCATCTTCTTATGACTTGCTAAAAACACTTTAAGAGTGGACTTGAACAGCTGAAGTTGTTTAGTTAGCTCTAGTATGCTTTTTCCATAATCATTTTCCATTCTCTAATAATTTATGCTTTATCTTGAATCCTGAGACTTTTCTTTTAGCAGCCATTTTGTAACCAGTAAAACTAAATTTAAAGAAAAAACCTTTCTGACCTCGTTATCTGTTCAGACAGCCAATTAAGGCAATGTGCATAGAGTTATATGGGCTTGTGGGGCCTAAAATCCCCAATAATCTGAAATAAATTGCGATTTTACATATACTGTAGTATATAAATGTGCATAAAATGTGCTTGGCCTTCCTCCAATAGTTTTGAGAACTCTACATTGATGATTGAGGCCCTTGTGAGCCCTGATGCGGCGCAGTGTGGTAACGTGTTCGCTTATTGTGCTGTTAATGAGTGTTCAACTCCCAATAGTGCAAAGAATGCTTACTCAGAGATCTCATAAAGATTGCACTGCTTACTGTAGTCTAGGGTTTGGTTCCCTAGGCCTTAAGAGGTTTGGATTCCTCGGAAAACAGTAGGTCCCTGCGCAGCATGACCATTGTGGTCCTTAAGTCGTAAAACCACAAACAATTCAAATGGAGGCCCTTGCATTCAGCGACAGGAAATAAGATTAAGCCCAGACCCTGCATCCATAATCAGAAAAGAGTGGATAATTAGAGATCTTATTTCTGTGAAGCTTTCGCAGAAACTCCAGAGTTCAGTCTTTAAAATGGAAATAGTCATGTTAATTAAAATGACGTTATTGAAAAGGGCTAGTGTATGGAATTTAGTATAAAATTTGCTAATTATGGCTACCGTTCCATATTCTGAGGTTTGATTCCCAAAGCCACAGATGTTGGGTTTCCTCAAAAAAAAAAGGAGATTCTGATTCAGTATAACCTTTACTGTCCTTTCAGGGTGGGATTTAGGGGCAGGGGTGTCGATCGCACCCTCTCCTCTTTTGAATAAAAATTTAACATTGAAAAGATACAAGGTAAAGGTCCAATGAGGTATCATTTTCAAAAATCAAGTCATTAATCGCCACCCTTGAATGACCTCTAAATCTGCTTCTGCATCCTTGCACTATAAAACACAAACTAATTATGAAAAGTTTATTTTTAGAATTTGAATTCATAGTATGAACTTTTTCAAAGAGATGTTAACATAGCTCACAATTGTTTGACATTTGTTTTAAATTATTTACCTTTATTGGCAGGCAGTGTATTTCAAGAGAAAAAGATGCCTTGCAAATGCAGCATCTATGGCTGTCGTTCTAATTATGACTCACGAGGAGAGAGGGTAACCATATTTTCATTGCCCAAAAATTCTAAGCTTCGTCAGAAATGGATTGACAAGATACCCACCGACTTGACAAGGCTGAAGCATCCATTTATATGCATACATCATTTTAAAGAGTCGGATGTAATCAAAAGTGATATTTTGAGTTATAAAGGCGAAATAAAAGAATATCCACGAGATAGGCCAAAGCTTCGAGATGATGCATATCCATGTATTTTTCCAAATCCATCAGATCCGACACCAAGTTCACAAATCCCATCTGTGTCAACCTCACAGCCACTTGACATTGCAGAAAATGCTAGTTTGCAGGAAACGGAGGAAGAGAGTCCTCAGAACCATGAAGCTTGTGTAAACGGAACTAATAAATGTTTTAAGAGAACTAAAGTAAGTCATCTGTTTATTTTGAGTTACATTGTTGTCTGTAACGATTTATCTTTTGGTCATAGGTGTATACAGAAAGTTCATAAGAGGGGAGTTATATCCCAATGGGGAGGCGGAGTCCTATGTTAAATATACAAAATTTTATTGCAGCAATGTTGCCAGATCTGAAGATTAAAAAGTAGCAAACTGTGCTCCAAAAGTAGCGGATTTGAACTATTTGTAGCCCAAACATAAAAATGAATTATTTTGCAACTAGCAGTAGTAGTAGTAGCTCATATGGTAGCTTAGAAAAAGGATGGGGCTTCAGGCCGTCTCCGATACGCTCCTGACATGTCTGGAAATTTTTTTAACCCTAGGATTTGGCATTTTTGAAACGGCCACAATGCGTTGTGGTCTTTTTCTTTTGCTCAATGAGCGTTTTTTGTTTGATCCTAACAGATATACTTATATAAGCATGTCAACCTAATCATTTGTATACTTGCATTGCTGAACGAAAATTGAATGGAATGCAAGTTAAACTAAAATCATTAGTTTAACTGTGGAAAGTACTGCCAAGTTAACGATTTTCCACAGTATCCCGAAGTGTACAATCTACACTTAAACAAGCACGCATAATTATAATCAAGAGCGGATACAGACTTTCATTTTGGGGGAAGCGGGGTCAAGGACAAAATTTGCCATGGTCTGGGAATAACACCCTTCATTTATCATGGAAGTTAGAATTTTTTACAGTGAAAAAAAATTTTTTTGTGGGTCATGATCCCTGTGACCTCCCCCGCTGTATCCACGTTGGATTAAATTGCATACTGAAACACAGGAAAATAGAAAAATTGATTTCATTAATGTGGATCCACAGTGTGCACCATCAAGCCTATATATAGCGTATATATGCTCGAAGGTTTGCACAGAACTGCAATGTTAAACGAATTTCGAAGTCACGTGACGTCCACTCTAGTACATATAAAATCTGTGATTAAAAAGTACCAAAACAAGAATTGAACCACAGTTTCCAACATGTTATGTTTTAGTGAAACTATCATTCACTGCGAATAGAAATGTTCAACAAACAAAATTTTTATTGTATTATGTAATACTAATAATATTTTGTGATTTTATATATGAAAATAAGAAAGTAGCTATTTTTCAGATTTATAGCCTGAAGGTAATTAAAAGTAGCCCAAAAAGTTTTGGGTCCCTTACTTTATTTTTGGGCCCCCTTATTTAATAGAAACAGGGGCCCCAAAATTATTTCTTACCTGAGATGGTGGTGGGGGGAAGCTATGCTGCTAAACATGCATGTTAATGGTTAGCACTATGGAACAGAAGCGGGATTGTTTAACACTATGAAACATTCCAGAGAATAAGTAAAGGTTCCCCTGTAGCAAGTTTTGTGTATGTGATGGTAATTAAAAGAAACCGGCTTTCAATTCACTGCTCATCTGCTCTCATGGCTAATTCATATTGAAGCAGAAATTGGTGTTGCAATCAGTGGCGTAGGCAGAAAGTTCATAAAGGGGGTTATAGGCTTAATGGGTGGGGTTACAGAGCTACAACTCATACATTCCTATGTTAAATATACAAAATTTCATTGCAATGGGGGCGTTACAACCCCCAAAACTCCCCCCCGGCTACGCCTCTGGTTGCAACTTAGTTCAGTATATCTTATCATTGTGAGACACAATGAAACATGTCTCATTATTGTGAGACATTGGGAAACATGTCTCATCATTGTGATTTACTAATCTGCAGTATGGAGAGAGCGATGAGGATATCGAAAGCTGGTAAACACAATTTATATTGAAAATCCATGGAATATCCTTAAGTATGATCATGAGATTATGAAATCGATTTCCAGATGCAAGATCCACTTACAGATATGAATATAGTGAGTTGCAACTCTGTAACTCCCCCCACCTTTATAAGACTGTAACTCACCCCTTATGAACTCTGTTGTGTACGCTAATGGCAGTGTTGTGGATTATTAAAAATACATGAACCATACCATGGGTGCTCATATGGGAGGAGCATTAGGGGCTCGAGCCAGAGGCGGACACAGACTTCCATTTTGGGGGGGGTCAAGGACAGAATTTGCCATGGTCTTGGAATAACACCTTTCATTTATCATGCAAGTTGGAATTTTTACAGTGAAAAAATATATTTTGGGGGGTCATGACCCCTGTGACCTCCCCCCTGTGTTGTCTGCCCTTGGCTTGAGCCCCTCCTAGCCATTGTTTAAACATTTGATTTGCACAATTCTACTATGCATTTACATCAAAAGTTTTACAGTCACATTTTAAAATAAGGTACTTTTTAGCTCATTACTAATTGTCAATTATTTTTGTAGCATTTTAGTATCTTGTACATTCACTAAAATGTTTGACAGCCTTGAGAAGAAGATAATAATTTTTCTTCCCCCCCCCCCCCCTAGAATTACTCACAGGGGTGCCACTGAATCATAATAGTGTTCATTTTAGGAACAGAAAACTCTGGTTTGAAAAAGGGGGACTTCGTTAAAAAATCTCTACATGCTTTAATTAACACTAACCGATTAGATTACTAATTGAAACTTTTTTTAACAAACCATTATATTTATTTTCTCTGGACGTAAAATGGCTTGACTAATTAACTACTGTATTAAAACTACAGTCGAATCCCCTATAGTGAACCTCAAGGGCAGGGGCCGACTGGGTTCCCGGGGCGGTGCGCCCTCATGGGCAATAGGCAGGGCCGTGTTTAGGGGGTGCGAGTTGGATGGCCGCCCAGGACCGCCAAAAGTGTAGTGCAAATACCAAGAACTGAGTTTTTTAGCGGCTCCCCATATACTGATAGTATGTATGTGATTGATGAGAACGTTCGAAAGAAATAAACATTTATTTTCGAACGTGTTTCACCATTTAATCACGCCATACCATCATGCTGGTAATCACTACGCCAATAAACGTTGGATCGATTGACATTGTTGTTTAATTCGTATTTTATTTAATTTTTATCCCCTATTTTCAATTTAACTTCATTATCTGCTCTTTATTTTTACCTACAGCGTTTAGACCAGTAAAGGACTTAATGCTAAACCCCGGTAAATCTTTCTATCGTTGTATTATGTCCAAAATACTTTTAAGAGCCGCTAAAATCTTCTTTGTCCAAGGCCGTGAACACCGTAAGCACGGCCCTGGCGATAGGACTCGCACCCTCCAAAAATAAAGGCATGTACCCTTTAAAAGGACCCAGTCCGCCCGTACTCAAGGGACCAAATTTTTGGTTCTCTATATCCGTAGGTTCGTCATATCCGATGACATTATAAGTATAGGAAATCGGACGGGGCCAAAAAAATCGTTCGTTATATACGGGGCGTTTGTTATAACCAGGCAAGACGTATAGAACCAAAGATACGGTTTCAGTGAGGTTTTTCTGGAAAAGGGCAGATTTCCAGTAGGGTGCAAATGTTAATTACGAGACTCATGTCAGGGCGCAATTTTTTTAGGAGGGCAGTCAGGGCGATACGTATTTTCATAAAAGGGCATGCCGGGCGCGCCGCCCCTCGAAGTAAGCCTAGAACGAACACTGCTAGTGTCACACAACAGGATATGGCAGCCCCAGTCCATCTGTTTCATTAACTACTGTTTATGCCAAAGGTTGCTAATTCAGCCACAAAATGTCTCATGATGCCTGTTGAGCTGTATTTCGAGCCTAAAGTCTTGTTTACATTCAATCCACT
Source organism: Dysdera silvatica (assembly GCA_006491805.2). NCBI lineage: Eukaryota > Metazoa > Arthropoda > Arachnida > Araneae > Dysderidae > Dysdera > Dysdera silvatica. The sequence goes on along the minus strand of QLNU02015359.1, from coordinate 56,463,369 downwards.
TTCGTGGCAGTGAGCATGAAAGTGGGCAGCTCGAGTATATAAACATGTCACTTGCGCTGACCATGCCCCTGCCGCTCCCTTCGTTGGCGGTTTTTGTGCGGAAGTCAAAGGACCGGCAGCGCGAGTGAATGTTTACATTCTGCTCTCTGGCCCAGTTGCCGCCGCGCACGCGAAGGAGGAAGTCGTGTTATGTACTTTTGATTAACTTGTGTACTTTTTATTCTATCTTTCGTACGTTCGTGTACTTATAATTGACCGTCAATATGCAGACGGATTGGAGCAACGAATCAATAATGAAGTTTTTAGAACTTTACGCGAGTGAAAGAGTTATATGGGATTCAAGAGACCGAAACCACAAACTAAAGCACAAAGTGCATAATGCCTGGAAGAAAATTAGTTTAAACATGGATAATATTTCAATAGAAGTTTTAAAAGCTAAGAAAAAGTCACTCATGGCTACATTTAGGCCTCTACTAAAGAAGAAAAAAGCGTCAATCAGGTCTGGAGCAAGCGCTGAGGACGTGTTTCAGCCGACATGGTTTGCGTACGATCTCATGGAGAGCTTTTTGGGGACGATATATGACGCCGAGGAGACGACAAATACGGAAGATGAGGTAAGTTCGTATATTTATTTTAATAGGTAAATAAAACTTTCTTTTACATTTCCATTAACACATTATTCTTTTACATTTTCATTAAAACAACATTACACTTTTACATTTTTATTAAAACAATATTACAGTTTTACATTTTTATTAAAACAACATTATACTTTTAAAAATTTCTTATACGTTATAACTACTCGTATTATTTATTACACTAGTAACGTAAAAGTGAAAGCTATTCTGAGTGTGTTGTTACTCTTATTGCAATATTGTGCATATACTGTTTTTCACGGAAGGAAGTCCGATGGAACAGTTCGAAATAATCCGAAGTGACCTCACAAACGGCTTGTACCATTACAGTAGAGGAGAGCTCCAATTTCAGAACTCGATTTTGGCGCCGACAAACGTTCACCAAAAGCCAGTTCTGAAATTATAGTTCTCCTCTGCAGTAATAAACTAGCCTGTTTGTGACGTCACCTCCCGTTATTTCTAACTGTTCTATCGGACTTCTTTTCGTGAACGAACGGTACTTACTTAATTTAAATTATGGAAATAATTAGCGAATTTAATTCGAATTTCTGAAATATTGTTTTTGACGCGAGTCTAGCCCCATGTAGTAAATTGGTCTTGAAGCTGATGAATTGAAACGCTGTGGTTTTGTCTCCAAGAGCCATTAACATATTGTCCTTCAACTATGGAATCAACCGTTCCGAGAAGATTCACTTTCGCTTAAGAATTTATGTAACAAAATACAGATCATAGTCAGGGGCGCTGAGAGCCAACGCAGTTCCCCCCACGACCCCATCTCCTGGGCAGTGGCATAGATATTTTTTTCAGGGCCGGGTATCCCTCAGCATAGGTCTTTGGCAGCGCGGGCCCCTAGACTTCATTCGGGTTGCTCCACTCATTGTGTCCAATATCATGATTACTTGAAAAAGGTTTCAGTATATGTTGATGTAATGCGAAAGCTTCATCACCAAGAAATTCTCATGACACATCTTTTTCTCTTCCAGTTAATAGGGTATCTGGAGCTTAGATTAATAACATCACTATTAATTTTTTGCCAGAGTAAACTGTTTTGAAAAATTCCTTCATCACTAATGCACCCCTGGCCACCGATAGCAGCAAAAATAAAACGATAATCACCGTCAACCAAAACCATTAGTACGGCGCTGTATGTATTCTTATAATTATAATATTCCACGCCCACTGTGCGCTGGACATTGTGCTACGATGTGTTTTTCTATCTATATCTCCAACGTATCGTGGAAACCTTCTAAATCCCTCTTCGATGACTAACCATTCCTCTGTTGCCAGGGCTGTCCCCAAAGGGTACGTACGCGCTGTATGCGCCGCGTGCTGTCAAAAAGAAAACAAAACAAAAAAAGGTCTAGCGTCAAAATAATATCCTGCATACAAGCAGGAGAGGAATGAAAACTGATGAATGTGGTAACTGCCATCTTGAGCTTGGATAGGCGACGAACGGCGCGGAGACTTCGCCAAGTCCAGTAACCCCGCAGTTTCAATACTCATTCAGACAACACCGCATACTCTCAATAATTTCCTTGTCTGCCCTGTCTGTTGTTCGTGGTAAGCGAAACAAAGAAATCGTTAAAAGTTATTTCTTTTTTCAGCTTCCACAAAGGGAAACACTGATGCCACCCAGGTCGCCATCGTCGATTCAGCCTCTACACAGTGATGAAATCCTGCCACCGCAAGAGAAAAATACAAAGAACACTGATCCGAACACAACAGCCAAAACCAGTGCTTGTTGGAAAAGACCTAAGAATACGGACTTCCGTTTTGATGAAACTCAGAAAAAAATTAATGAAAGTCTTGACGCTTTGAACGACGTATTTAAACAGAAGAGACTAGATGATGAGTGCGACGTGTACGCAAAACTTTCAGCAAAAAAGTTAAGAAAATATCCAGAAAGAATGCGGGACAGACTCATGTACAAAATAGACGGCCTTCTTTTGGATAATCCCTGTACTGATGGGCGACCGTCCAGTGCCTGCTCATATTATCCGTCGCAATCACCACCATATCCGTATTACCAAAATGCCTCTCCAGCGTATATCGTTCCACTATCTCCACCAAATGTCAGCATGCCAGAAGAGAATGAAATGCGGCAAAACCAAATCAATATTACAAATCCCACACCTCATGACTCTGCCATGCAGTCACAGATGCTGCCGTCTTCTGCAGAGATCATCAGCACACCAGAAAGCTACGCATCGCAAGAAGTCATAAATTCAGAAGTTTGTACCAAGCTTTGTTATTAAAAGTACATTTTGTAATTTTAAATACGCAGTTTTCTGACCTTAATTTGGTCCTTGAGAACAAAATGGCTTTGCATACTTCAGGCACGATTAATGGGGTGGTTGCTATCGAAACACTGAATAAGTTGTGTAGGTGGAAGTAAATATTCGACGAAACAATACGCAATATAAATAAGAGACAAAAACGTTTTAAAAGCGTATTTATGGCAAGATTGAATTCAATCTTGCCATAAATACGCTTTTAAAACGTTGTTTTTTGTCTATTATTTAAGTTGTGTCGGCTTCGATAACTGTCCCCTGTTGTTAAATAGGGGGAGGGCGGTGCTGAGAAAAATTACCTCCTTCTCAAAGCTGTCGAGAATTTTAGTGAATGTACAAGATACCAAAACGCTACAAAAGTAATTGATACTTGACAATTGGCGTAAGACTAAAAGTGCCTTATTTTTAAAAATGTAGCTTTTTGAAAGTAAACTTTGAGTTCAGGCAATCAAATCTTTACTGAAACGGCTTCAGGAATAGGCTATCCATATGGGCGGCTGTATAAGGTTATTGCCAAACGTCTTTTTCGTGGTATGTATGGCTATTCTCAGTGTAGTGTTTTTTTTTATCATAAGTTCAATTTTGGTAAGAAAAAATTCGAAATCTGTAGGTGACATTCTGCAAAAATTAGTAAACTTGACAGGTACCTCGCACGTCAGCTCGTTGGAAAAATTCTCCATACTGCTTTTGTACAAACGAAAGATAAAAGGTGATGAAGTTGCTTAATCATGGGTAATATAAATAATTTTTTCTTAATTTAACCTAGCTATACAGATTAAAAAAAAAATAATCAGTAGGTATACAGGTATTTGCAGCGTTCTGTTAGTACAATGCATTGATATCATCTACCATCTCCTGTTGCGACGACGGCGTCTGTTTTATTATTTCTTTTTAAACACTCCCATGATTACATAAACTCCGGAGGGAGGCAGAGCGCAGAAGCTGCAACTAATTCTACGTCCTCCATTGCCGAGGTCGACTGGGAAGTAAGTACGAAACGGCAATGTAAACACTCGCTGCCACAAAGGTTATTTTCGGGAGTAAATACAGCAGTGCTAGGACCAGTGGCCATGGCTGAATGTAAACCTAGTACAACTGTCAGTGTGTATTTTATTATAGAAGTGGCTTTGGCTCCACAAATTTCTTGTGAAGCTTTGTTTTTGTCTACAAAAATCATTCATAAAACTCGTTACATTGTAAAAAAAGTTAAAATGCACTGGCGCAAGGTTAGCTAGGGTCATGTTGGTCCGTTAACTCAGGCTAAGCGCAGACACGGGGGAGGGGTCATGACCCCCCAAATATATTTTTTCACTGTGAAAAATTCCAATTTTCATGATAAATGAAGGGTGTTATTTCAAAACCAGGTCAAATTCTGTCCTTGACCTCCCCTAAAATGAAAGTCTGTGTCCGCCCCCGACTCAGGCATGGAGATGGGAGGACTTGAGGACCTCACACTTACACAAAAAGAAGAAAATGGTTGGTTAGTTGAACATAAGAATAACATATATTTAAAACTTCAGTGGAAAATAAGCCTTTGAATATCAATAGTATATTAGAAATAAAATACAGGGTACCAGGGAGGAAATTACATAAAAAGGTTAAACACTGGTAAAATAGCAATGAAAAAGATCACTCAAGCTTTCGGACGCATCAGCAGCAGTCCTTCATCAGGAGTAATGACGATGTTATGTTTCTGTCTCTTTTTTATACTTGAAATTTCTGGAAAACCCTTCATCAGAGTAGTCCCGCAGAATGGGAAAACCCAATGAGAACCAATGGGAGGCCTCCAATAGAATCATGGAAGAACCCCAATAGGGACCAATGAGAAACCCACACTGCGGGTTACCTAATTTGGGGATGTCTCATACATTTCAGAGTAAGAGTTGTTTATAAGTTTCTGGAAGTGGTTGTGATGTATTAATGGCTTTCCCGTGTAGTTTGTAAGTTTCCCAAGATTCTAAGAAGAGTCTACTATTCTTGTTTGTGATGTGACGGTGTAGTATTTTTGTTGAGTCCCAGTCGGGTTCGTGTCCGTGTTGTAAAGCGTGTTACCACGCTTTACAACACGGATTTACTTTTACTTATAGACGGAACTTTTAACTTTAAAAACGTTAAACTTTAAAAACTTTTAAGCCCGGAATTTGCATCATACATATTTATTTCTAGTGTTTCATCACTGATTTTCACCATTTAAAGAAGGAAAATTAAATGAACGCACAAGTTTTATTTTTATTTGCATTTTATTGTAATGTTAATTGTAGCAATTACGTTTAATTAATCAAAAGTACGTAAAATACAATTTTAGATCAATAATGAATACTAACTAAAGATGACACAACACTTTACCCTTTGCTGCCTAACTGATAAATTATAAATAATTATCACTATGTAAAAAATAATTTTGAATCCGTCTGAATATAGTTTGATTACTTGTTAATTTTATTTCCCGCGAAAGGCATGATGCTGCATTTCACTGACAAGTAAGTAGTGATGTAAGTGGTAAAAAATGACGAATCAGTACGTGAGAAAAACAAGGAATTTTTATAATAACGCGTCTGCAATCATTTATCAGTAAAAATCAACGCATTCCTTCCAAAACTTTTAAGGACTGTAGTAAGTCAAGTCATAATATGTATGGTTTTATGTACATACTGTGATAATACACTCTATAATCATTAACCCCCCCTATATACTAAAACAAAATCCTTTTGAACATACCTTAACAATACTTATTTGCATAATTATTAGTATCGCCGTTTGGCAAGATAGCAATCCGAAGTATTACGGGCTTAGGGAGCGTTCAAATATTACGTAAGCAATGTTTTGGCCATTTTACACCCCTCATCCCACCACTGTTAACAAAAATTAACATTGGCTAATATAGGAAAATAAGCACAACGGCACCCCCTCTCCCGAAAGGTGGTTAATATTTGAACGTTCCCTCATGCGGACAGAGCACTACCTTGTAGAAACGCTGTTCTTGAAGGGCAAGACTTTGTTTTTATTTCTTGTACCAGCATTAGTAAAATTCAGCTTTAAAAATCTTTTGGTTGTTTTTTCTCAAGGCATTGAGCCCCGGGAAAAGGTGCAACTCAAGTTCGTATACACGGAAGAGGATAAAGATCGAACCAGAGGAGGAATCAGATTTAGATCTCTCTACACAAAGCTTTCCAGCAAAGAACCAAGACAAATCAGACATAGAGGACCAACAACAAGAGGACATATCCAATTCCGTCTCCACTGTTCTTCCAGCCCCACCAGCACGAAATGACACAGACGAATTTGAAGCCGCTGGCGTCTACATTGCTACCAAGCTTAGGAAAATGAACTCAACTCAACACATCTATGCTGAATCTCTCATCAATCAAATCTTAACTAAAGGATTGTTAAATAAATTAACTGAAGACACCAAATTATTCTAATTCTTTTGGATTTGTTTGACATCTACCTCAGCTCTGAAGAATGGCAGAGAGGCCTTGATTCGTCAAGAACAACTTCAAAAAGCAGTGTATGATATGATCATTGAAGAACAAGACTTATTTTTATATTCCAACGTTTTAAGTGTAATAAAATTATTTTTATACTTCCAGTATTAAAATATGGTTGTACAAATACTTTCTCTTTTACTTCATCATGAATATTATAAATATTCATTATATAATTGCATTTTGTCACTTGTGTCATCAACTTCATTTAACCATCATAATTTATCCATTGCTTGGTGTGGATCTCCATGCATGAAAAAATACCTTGAAGGCCAGATGAGTAGGAAAGGGGGGGGGATCAAGCCTTCCCCCATTAGATAAAGTCAAAATACCTTGTCCTTAATTACTTGATATTTTTTAAAACCAGCTCCCCCATAATTTTTAATTTTTATGCCCCTGTTCAAGTGTACAAGCATTGACATAGCTATCTTCAAAGTCCGGGTTGGGGGGTAATAGCTTCCACTTCTGTGGCTCATATGTTTTAAGGGGGCATCCAGAAATACTTCGGTGGGGGGGCAATTTGTTCCGACTCCTTATTTTTAGCCAAATATCCGGTACTTTTCATTTTCCATGTTATAATCCCGGCTCAAAGGGAGGGGCGATCACCACATCCCCCTTGGATCTGCCAGTGGGGGGTGGGGAGCTATTTTCTATATGGAATGGGAATGGTGAATAACTCATTATACCCTGGGCTATACGCAAAACCGGCACTGAAGACACCTGTTCAATATTTTCCCGGAAACAAGCGCAGATTTGTTTTTATCGCACTTTAGCCTTCAGGGAGAAACCAATACAAATAGTAGATATCGAATATATATAAAGGCAGATTTATATATATATAAGGGCAGATTTACGATTTTGCCGCTTTATCTTACCAAACATGAATTGAAACAGATTTTGACGCCTAGTCAAATCCTTAATTTGAAACCCCTGCTGCGCGCGATTATTCCAAATTCATCTTTTGGCGCTTTTTGTGACTCTCCTTCGTCACCTCCTCACCCTTTCCCAATTGTAGATAGTAGATTTCAAATATTTTTTTTACTCGTTTTTCAAACGACCGCTGAGGGCAACGGTAGTAAGTAACTGTTATCGATTCTATTATTAATATTTCCCAATCTGTTATCAAAGCAATATTTGGCTTGTCTTGCCCGATTGTCTACTGGCGGTAAAAATGACTCTACGGCTATTTACGATTGACGCTATTATTTAATAATCAGTAAAAAATACACCACCTTGGGAATATTGTCACTTCAAGAAGACGCCCGAATAACGTGTGTATACAGCAGGACCCACTTACGACGAGCCCTCATTTAGCGAATATCTGGTTAGGAAGCGTTCGCGTATTACGTAAGCAATATTTTGGCCATTTTATACCCCTCCCATTGGTAAGCAAGAAATTAATCGGCTAACATAGGAAAGGGGTCAAGGACAACAGCACCTCCCCCCCTCTTACTCAAAGGTGCTTACGTAATACTTGAACTTTCTCTTATAGCCAGGGAAACATAGGTGTTGTTTGGCAAAATGATGCATAAAGTGCGATATACGGGGTAGATGTAAGATATTATTACCCTTCACAGGGATAACACAATTGCCAAATAATGGTCAACACAGAAAAGCCTTTTCTTGTCCTTGTTTGTCTAGTAGGTCAAGACACCGCGGGCTCAACGCGGGGACCCTGGTTCGAATCCAGAATGAGGACGGCGCCTCTTTTTCTCCAAAAACAATAAAGCTCTAGTTTGAGCTACTTAAACGTGGGTGGCAAAAATTATTGTATAATATTGGGTAGACCACGAAAAGTTGACAATGTAAAGTATCTAAAAAAAAAAAAAAAAAAGCGTTTTAAAAAAAATGTTTCAAACAAAAGTTGCTTGTCTCGAAATGGTGAAAAGCGTTTTCATTATTTTACTTGTAAAGGGAGGGGGGTCGTTTTCAAGGTCAAGCTCATTTTTTAAAAGGAAACACATTCTTTATCCTTATTCCTCTTTTAAAAAAAACACCTTTTGTAAAAAGCGTTTTTTCGATTTAGCGCTTAGTTTCCGAGATATTTAAAAAAGCAAGCTTGAACAAAGAAATTCATGCCATATCATAGAAAATTAAATCAAACAACAATGTCAATCAATCAACGTTTATTGGCGTAGTGATACCAACGCCGATGGTATGGCGTGATTAGATGGTGAAACGTTCGAAAGAAAATAAATATTTCTGCCTTCGGTGGGACCTGAACCCACGACCTTCCACTTGCCGGGCGGAGGCTCTACCCACTGAGCTACGAAGGACAATATATAATCTCTTTACGAACGTATATATATTGTTGCCAGTTATTTCGCAGAATGGTGTAGTACATAGACTACTATTTAAACCAAATTGCAAAGAGACTGGTATTAAATTGATCGAAATGCACGTTGCAGCATATGTATTTATTTTATATAAATCGAACACTACGCAGATTAAATCAAACAACAATGTCAATTTAATGTCAAAAAACAACAACAACAAAGCGCACTTCCTACCAGCATTCAGCTTTTTCTCCACTTCCGTCGTACAGCCATCCATTTAACGTGTCATTTAAAAATTAGCGCTGAAGATAAATTAGTTTATTGAGTTTTAGTTTATTGTGTGTTAAAAATGAAGTATCTGTCGAAATGGTTCTTATTTATGGGTAATCTCGCGGAAATACGCAACGCGCATGATACAGCGTGACCGGCTTTACTCAAACTTATTTTTTAAATATGTCGGAAACTAAACTCTAAATTGAAAAAATTCTTTCTATAAAAGTTGTTTATTTTTTTACGAGAAATAAAAAATAAAAAATATAGGTTTCTCTTAAAAAACCAGCTTGACCTTCAAATGACCTTGAACCCCCCCCCAAATTAAAACAAATAATGAAAAACACCTTTCCTCTTCAAGACAAGTAATTTTTGTTTCAAACAATTTCGTGTAAAACTTTTATTTTTTGAGATATTTTACGTTATCAATTTTACGTGGTACACCCTGTATATACAATTTAATCGTTTGTAACGAACAGGACGGTTATGCATTCCTCGGATTTAACGAGTAAAAAATGACAAATTGTTGATCGACGGCGAAACTCTTAATAATCATAAATATTGTAAAACAAAGTAAGCAACTATGGGTATAGTACAGTGGTAACGCGTTCGCCTGGCGTGCAGTTAACCCGGGTTCGATTCCCATTGGTGCCAAAATAGAACGCTTACCGACAAACTGCTCACCGTAGTTCAGGGCTTGGTTCCCTAGGCCTTAAGAGGTTCGGATTCCACGGGAACCCGTAGGTGCAGGGACCACCTTATCTTCGCTATCGTGACGCCGTAAAACAAATTGACTTGACTTAAAGGTCAAGTGGTGTTTATATGTAAATAAAGCTTATTTTGGGAATGTGATTACTAATGTCAGTTATCATTGATACAGTAAAACCTCCCTTAACAACCACCTCTATTCTGAGACCACCTCCTTAACCACCACTTTTTCTGGAAACTGATTCCCCCGCCCCCATGGGCCTAGTACTAAATTTACTTCTAATCAGAGACCACCTCTTTTTCACGGCACCGACATTTGTCGCCCTAGGGAGGTTTTACTGTATTTCTTCTTTTATTTAGTGTAGTATTATGCTGAAATTTAAGCAGTAATGTGCGCTATTCAAATTTCAAGCAAATTCAAAACGGAGTTGTATTATATGAACATCACGCATATAACTGTTAACCTATAAGCGTAACTGGGGGAGGGGGGGGGGTTAAAAAAACAAAAACTCAAAATTGCACGGGAAAAATTACGATTTTGTCTCTTTTTCTAAAAAAACCTGGGGGTGTAACTGCCCTCCCCCTTGTCCCCGCCAGGTTAGACCTATGCTATGTTGCTTGTACCGATTTCATTTTCAAAATTCGGAAATTTTAATTCTAAAATGAATTTAACGAGCGTCCGGTTATAGTGAGAATTTTCGTTGATCACAAGCTCTTCGTTATGTACAGGGTGGCCCACGGGAAGGTGGTAATCTAAAAAATAAGCGTTTTACAAAAAAAAAGGTTTGAAACAAAAGTTGCTTATTTTGAAGGGAAAAGAGAGTGTTTTTCATTATCTGTGTTTTATTGGGGCGGCGTTTTCAAGGTCATTTGAAGGTCAAACTGTTTTTTTTTTTTTAAACAAACTTATATTTTTTATTCTTATTCATCGTAAAAAAAAAAAAACCTTTTATAGAAGGCATTTTTTCGATTTAGCGCTTAGTTTCCGAGATATTTAAAAAAAATAAGCTAGAATAAAGAAATTAATGCCATATCATAGGACACTAATTTAATATTTAAAAAATGAAAGAAATTAAGTATGCAGTACTTGGAGAGACATTGTACACATATTGTCATATAACCGATTTACATTCCTTTGAAAAATGAGATACTGCGTATGGTGCTAATTGGTACCAAAACAAGATGGCCGTTTGTTGCTAGCATTCAATCTTTTTTTCTACTTCCGTCCTTCAGCCGTCCATTTAATGTAAGTCATTTAAAAGTTAGCGCTTAAGTGTTAAGATAAATTAGTTTATTGAGTTTTAGTTTATTGTGTATTAACGATGAAGTAACGGCCTGTAGAGATAAAAGTCGAAATGGTTCTTACTTACGGGGAATCTCTGGGGGTGAAACTCGCGTGATATGGCATAAATGCCTTTATTCGAGCTTATTTTTTAAATATCTTGGAAACTAAGCGCTAAATCGAATAAAATGCTTTTTACGGAAGTTTTTTTTTTTTAACAACGAGGAATAAAAGTAAAAAATACAGGTTTCCCTTTAAAACTTTTTTTTTTTCTTTTATGCATTCCCATCTCACCCATAGACATCTGTTGGAAGGAAAACCAGCACCAATTTGCCAAGTGTGCAGTGAACCCATGAGTGTTTTACACATTTTAACTCAATGCCCCTATTATAGACTTGCCCGCACTCTTACTTTTAACTCTTCATCACTGTCTGACATTTTAAATGACCATGCTGACCATACGCACGTTTTAAAATTTTTAAAAAGTACTGGCTTTTACTACAGTCTTTGATTTTACCATGTTTGGCGCAGTATAGCCCAGATGCTCTTGCGCCATAAAAAAGCCAAACAAACAAACATTTAAAAGAACCAATATGACCTTCAAATGACTTCTGAAAACGACCTCCAAGTAAAACATAAATAACGAAAAACACCTTCCCCTTTCAAAATGAGCAATTTGTATTCCAAACTTTTCTGTAAAACGCTTATTTTTTGAGATATTTTAAATTAAACAACAATGTCAATCAATCAACGTTTATTGGCGTAGTGATACCAACGCCGATGTTATGGCGTGATTAGATGGTGAAACGTTCGAAAGAAAATAAATATTTCTGCCTTCGGATTATGAGATATTTAACTTGTATTTTTTCTGTATGAAGCAGCGCGATATGGCTTTATTGAAAATATTTTAAATTAAACGAGCATGGAACTCGACTCAATATAGTGATACAACGATGGTATGGCGTTGATTATTGAAACGCAGAATGGTACTACCTACTTGCCGGGCGGATCTACCCGCGACTATATAATCTCTTAAATATAATTGTTATTTCGCAGAAGTGAGACTACTCTTTAAGCCTAATTACGCAGGGCAGTATTGATTGATTGATCGAAATGCCCGTTGCAGCATATGTATTTGTTTATATAAATCGAACACTACGCAGATTAAATCAAATAACAATGTCAATCAGTCAACGTTTATTAGCGTAGTGATACCAAGGCCGATGGTATGGCGCGTGATTGAATGGTGATTCGAAAGAAAATAAACATGGTGAAACTTGCCGGGCGGAGGTTCGAGCTAAAGACAAAATTTCTACGCCAATAGTAACGTTGTTGATTGATTGACATTGTTGTTTGATTTAATCTGCGTAGTGTTCGATTTATATAAAATAAATACATACCTGTATGCTGCAACGTGCATTTCGATCAATTTAATACCAGTCTCTTTGCAATTTGGTTTAAATAGTAGTCTACACCATTCTGCGTAACTGCAACAATGATATATACGTTCGTAAAGAGATTATTTTTATTGTCCTTCGTAGCTCAGTGGGAGAGCAAAGTGGAAGGTCGTGGTCAGGTCACCGAAGGCAGAAATATTTATTTGCTTTCGAACGTTTCACCATCTAATCACGACAACCATCGACGTTAGGTATCACTAGCCAATAAACGTTGAGTGATTGACATTGTTGTTTGGTTAACCGTATATAAAATAAATATTTTAAATTATCAACTTCCCATGTCCACCCCTATGTATGGGTCCACTGTATTAGTGAAATACCTGTTCAAATTGGTCTCTCGCCAGGGGGGGATCTTTCCCGCATATTTATAATTTTCTTCATTCACTTCTATTGGTCAGAAAAGTTCGTTGTAAAAGAGCGCAGGGGAATTAAACCAATTTGAAATTTTTTGTTTACGCCCTTGAGAACTTTATTGAATGAAGGTGGGCAGGATGTTTTCAAGCTAAATGTCATTGGCACGTTTAGATGAAGGCCGCAGAGCCGTACGGGTCTGTTACGCTGTCTGAGAGTCCTGTCTGGGATTACAGTGTCGCTTTCGACGGCCACCGTTTCCAATCCCCCACCTCTTGCCCAATCTACGTCTACGTATGTGTCTGTGAAACAAATTCATAGTCGGGGGTGGGGGCTCTATTTCACCCATCCAAGAAAAATTTTGCGAACTACGTTTTTACCTCGCGTAAGGGACACCTCTATTTAAAGGACGTTTCCTCTGGTCGCAGTAGATACATGGATCAACACGTGTACTTCCGAAAAAGGAACACCTCTATTTAAGGGACAAAATGTCCGGTTCCGTACGTTTTCCCTATTAACCCTGTTTCCTTAACCCTGTACTTTAAAAATCTTAGGCCATTATTTGGCGCAGTATGACCCAGATGCTCTTGCGCCATAAAAAATCCAAACAAACAAACAAAAATCTTAGCTCCATATCTTGTAAAACAAAATCAACAAACCAGTCTTGGCTGTAGCCAAGGTGTCTCTCACTGCATCCTGGATACAATTACATTTTTTTTTTTTTTTTTTTGAAGCTCTTCTAGGAAAGTTCGGTTTTGACTCGTTCGCCGGAGGCCGCATTATCGCATAGACAAATAAATATGTGCTCCTTGAATATTCAACGTTGCTTCAAATCTTCGCCTATCGGACTTGCCAATCACTAAGGTAGTAATTTTACCACGGCGCGAATTTTAAGAGTTTTTATCTGTGCGTTGCATGCAAATATGCTACCTGTACCGACCAGGGGTAAATTTCTAACAAAGCGCAAAGCCCTAATATTATGATAGATTAAGAAATCGAATGGCTACAAAAGAATCGATAAATCATATCAATTGTTTATGTCCATTTTTCTGGACAACAAAATTTATGACTTTAATCATAAATTCATTACTTTTTCATGACATTCATGACCTTTTTTGGCAATTCATGACCCTAATATTTAAATAATTGCTAAAAATTACGAAGTATCAGAGCTGAGATCCGGTGCCCCCACCCACCCCACCTCAATTTAAGTCCCGGTAACGATTTTATTTTTCAAAATTTAAACTTTGAAGTAAAGTTTTACTTTGATCTAAATTTAACCCAGAACGGATTTAGCGAGCATTTTCGTTGTTCTTAACATCCTCGTTATATACGAGTCCTATTATAATTACATAGCATGGGCGCCCATATAGGGACAGTAAATTAAGCCCTTGCTCCCTTCCTCGAAGCCGTTCAAAAATTTGATTTCCCCAATTCTGCTATGCATTTACTTTAAAAAAATGTACAGTCACATTTTAAAATAAGGTACTTTTTAGCTCATTGCTAATTGTTAAGCAGTATCAATTATTTTTGTAGCATTTTTGCTATCTGCCATTCACCAAAAATTCCGACAGCTGAAAAGGGTAATAATTTTTTCTCAGTCCCCTCCACACAGTCACTTGAAGTACTTGTATGGATGCTTGTTACTCTAGGCTTATTTGGCGCAAAGTATAACCCAGGTGCTCTTGCGCCATAAAAATCCAAACAAACATTACTTCTAGGCTTATAATCTCTACATGGGGCCTCTCGAAATCTTAATTCGACCCTGCGCTCCCTCTTATATTTGTAGAATACGTAACTTCCCGCCGTTGTGGGTATTTTCCTTCGTTGGTATGAGAGACCAGGTTTGCCAGCAAAACTTTCCTACCACGTGGAGGAAGCACGCAGTGTATGGGGAATTTCGCACCTGCGCCATGGGTTTGCGCGGGGTATTTTGGCGGGCAATACAACTAAACGGTCAATCGTACGGGGCGACATAAGTAGCTTCGACTAAAAGCCTTCTATTGCGGCCATCTTGGATTTTCTAGAAATCCAAGCAGGCCTCTTCCTAGTCGCGGGAATGAAATATCTCGTAGCTACGTCATTCGTGACGCAGAAGAAGCTGCTACCAATCAAACGCGCAGCTAGTAACAAGATACCAAAGAGCTTTGCGCAGCAATCGCCGCGCAGTATCACTCCATTCGCGGCCTCGCTCGCCAGCTCTGTATCCCACCACGTTTCAAAATGATTAAATGGAATTACAGGGAAATTATTCATTTTTTTTCTATCTACAAAAACTACTCATCGCTGTGGAACGTCAGGCACGAGGACTACGGTGATAAGTTGAAAAAGGACGCAGATTTCGAAAAATTAGTGAACGAATTAACGACCGAGGGTCTGTTGGAACCTGGCGCCGAGATCAAAAAGATAAAAGCGAAAATAAAAAGCCTGAAAGATGCATTTCGACATGAACTAACCAAAATATCAAGAAGCAGAAGAAGCGGCGTCGAACCTCGTGAATTTTATAAGCCGAAGTTGGTCTGGTTTCAGAGCGCCGAATTTTTAACTGAAGTTATGAAAAGTAGAAATCCTCCATCGAATGAGGTGAGCAAACGTATAAAGATATGTCTATATTATTTCGTATGCGATACTACATCGCCTGTGTACGTGGGCGCCCACATTGGGGAGGGGTTTGAGACACGCTTCCAGCCGTTGTTTAAACATTTGATTCGCCCGGTTCTGATATGCGTTTACTTTCAAAAGTTTTACAGTCACATTTTAAATAATGCACTTTTTGTCTAATTACTGTCGAGTATTATCAATTATTTTTGAAGTGTTTTTGTGTCGCGTACATTTTTAAAATGTTCGACAGCCTCGAAGGGGTAATATTTTTAGCCCCCACCTAAAAGTACTCACATGGGCGCCACTGCTTGTGTATGCAATACACTAGCAATTTATTATTACTACGCTTATGGCTGTCAGGACTTGCGCGAAGTATTACGCCGCTCGGGATGAACACGTTTTGCCGCCTCAAAATGGCTACGTTTTTTATAACCCTTCTGTTTACTGCCCCTAAAAAATCTCCCGTTCAGGACGAATGCCCTGTTTACATCCCCCCACACCGCCCCTATGTATCATGGTTCTACTTTCCTTACAGTTTTAAATCAATATACGGTAGAACCTGTCTAAAGTAACCACCCTTGGGATTGGACTGCACTGGTCGCCATGGATTGGTGGTCATTATACACGACAGACTTTGGTGTAGGCCAGTGGTTCCCAACCTTTTTCACAAGCCGCGACCCACTGTTATAGTAGCCAGGTAATTCGCGACCCACTGTTATAGTAGCCAGGTAATCCGCGACCCGCTGTTATAGTAGCCAGGTAATCCGTGACCCACTGTTATGGTAGCCACTTAATCCGCGACCCCCTTTTATAGTAACCGAAGGATCTGCGACCACCTTTTGTCCGCCGCCGTCAAATTTTGGCATAATAAAAGCATTCTTAACAGAGTAAAGACGACACATTACATATAAAATTATTATATTAATTATATATTTTATAGATTTAACAACCGTTAGTAGAATATTTCAGTGTGTGTAGTCAAGTTGAAATATAAAAGCGTTGGAAACATTTGATATGAAATTCTTTATAAAAATACCTACAACTAAAAACAGTTGTGGCGACCCCCACCAGGTTGGGAATCACTGGTGTAGGGATAACTAAGTCCCTACAAATTCTCATAAAAAAAAAAAGTGGTCAATTTACCAGGTGCCACTGTATTTGTGTTCTTATGTATACATCATGATATTTTATGTATACATCATGATATTTTATGTTATAATATACATATTTATGTATACATCATGATATTTTATTGTGCATGCTGCGTAAACATTATTGAATATATGTCTCGTTGTGCTCTTCTTTTTTTTTATTGTCGCGATAAAAAGCCCTCACTCGTCAAAGGCTTAGCAATCGCATTCCGTACTTTTTCAGCTATGATTATTTATCGAAAATTCATTTACTAATAATAAATAATTCTGGGAGTTCCCGTCGTGTACTCTCGGAATGACATCTCCAGAATTCATATTTTTATAATTTGACATACGCTGTGAAAAATGGTTTACGTGGTGCAAGTTGCTTAGACGTAGGGGGGAATGAGGGGTGTTCTACTAGCACCGATTGGTAAGGATTCAGTCGGTGTTAGTTCGTCCCAAGAAAAATTGTAGGAATATTTTAAAAGGCCTTTAGCCCCAGACCTTGTGAAACTAAACCAGTAACTTAGTACCCCTCTCCAGTTAAAGGCTTTAACTACGTCCCTGAGCTAATGCTATGCGCAACTACGTAAACAATCCAAATTAGTACTTTTCTGTCCTAGCAGGTTTTTGCACTAATGTTTTTCCTTAATGGACGGTAAATTCAATAATTTCTTAATGGGCAGTCAACTTAATTGAATAATTTCTTAACGGGTAGGCCCTGCGGTGGCGCAGTGTGGTAACGCGTTCTCCTAGTGCGCCGCTAATCCGGGTTCGACTCCCAGCAGTGCAAAGAACGCTTACTCAGAGATCTCATAAAGATCGCACTGCTCACTGTAGTCCGGGGTTTGGTTCCCTAGGCCTTAAGAGGTTCGGATTCCTCGGAAAACAGTAGGTCGCAGCGCAGCATGACCACTGTAGTCCTTGAGCCGTAAAACAGACAAACCTTAACGGGTAGCAAATTTAACAATTTCTTCATGGGAAGTAAATTTAATTTCTTAATGGGTAGCAAATTTAATTTGATAATTTCTTAATGGGTAGCAAATTTAATTTGATAATTTCTTAATGGGTAGCAAATTTAATTTGATAATTTCTTAATGGGTAGTAAATTTAATTTGATAATTTCTTAATGGACAGTAAATTTAATTTGATAATTTCTTAATGGGTAGTAAATTTTGCGGTAAAATGTTTTTTCTTAATGGGCAGTCTAACTGGGCCCCGATCCAAAACAAGCTCCCCACCCCTTGTATTTGTAGCGCATTCGCTTTGATTGCCGTTATCACGGGTAAGACTCCCAACTGTGCCTCTCCCCCCCTACCCCCCAAAAAAAGAACGCTTGCTGGTTAACTGCTCACCGTAGCCCGGGAGTTGGTTCCCTAGACCTTGAGAGGTTCGGATTCCTCGGAAAATTGTGGGTCTCGCCTCAGCATGGCCCTTGCGTCTTAAAACATAAACAGGGGCTTCCAAATTAGCCAAGTTTATGTATTTTAGGTATGCTTTTATCAAGAGATTAACGTGTGTGTGTTTATCAAATCAACATATTTTTCTTGCGGCGAAAATTTGGAAATTTAAAAATTAGTGGAACCCTCTCGCCCCTCTCCACCCCAAAAAAAAATCTGCCACTGTACGTGCGATGATACAAGCATTTACATTGTTTGGCGCAGAATGACCCTTGCTGTCCTTGCACCCTAGAAACACAACCAACCAATTACCTGCGTAGCTCTACACCGTAGTTCGTAGTTTATATATTTTTTCGACGACAGATCATTTTTGTTCTACGGTTTTATAGGATTGCTTCTCAAGAGAAAGTGAACACGGTAACCTGTTGCCACGTGATTATCTTTTTGAGTTTAACGAATTTGAAATACGGGCGACCTCCGACAAGTCGTCATTCAAAGGATTAAATAACGACGAGTTAAGCCAGCTCACCCTATATTGTGGTGTTGGTTAAGCGGGATAACTACTAGAGATGAGAGAAGCTCTGGCTCCGTATTTCATATTGTTTTCGGGTCCATCAAACGGATGCCACAGAAGCCGAAAACTGACTTTTCTGTACCAAAATTCTCCAAGGAATACAATTGGGATTCGTTTTCGAGGAGTATAGAAATACGTGTATATAAAAATTGGAAGGAAATTAAATGGTATAGTTTAGCAAGTGTTGTTTTTTGTTTTTTTAATTATATCGTATGTGAAGGGGTTAAAGTTATATTTGAAGGCTCGGGCTCAAATTTCCACAAACCAGTTCGGGCTCAGATTTCCACAAAGCAGTTCGGGCTCGGACGGGCTCAAATTTCCACAAAGCAGTTCGGGCTCGGACGGGCTCAAATTTCCACAAAGCAGTTCGGGCTCGGACGGGTTCAAATTTCCACAAAGAAGTTCGGGCGAGCTCGAATTGCAAGTCCTCCTCGGGCTTCAAAAAATGAGCCCGAACTCATTTCTAATCATAGGCGTAGGTAGAAAGTTCATAAGGCGGGGTTATAGGCTCAACGGAGGGGGTTACAGAGTTACAACTCACATATTCCTATGTTAAATATACAAAATTTCATTGGAAAGCAGGGTTTACAACCCCAAAACCACCCCCTGGCTACGCCTATGTCTCTGATGACTGCCTAATGGAAATAGGCAAAACCGTCCATTTACGGAATCAATGGACGGTTTTACACCTAAGAGATAGGCAAAATCGTCACATCAGTGGCTGATCCACGGGTAAATTCCCTCCCAAACCAATAAAAATACTGTGGAAATCGGTCATAACGAGCGCCGATTATAAAGACGGAATTTTTACAAAAAGTTTGATTTCCCATTTTATTTATTTTTTAAATTGCTCGTTAAATCCGGGGTCCAAAAAAGACTCCTTCCCTAAAAGCGGTTGATTTGTGTTACGCTTGATTATTATACCAAACAAAATCCATATTTTCCTCGCTGTATCCAGAAACTCGCTAAATGCGGGCTCGTTATAAGTGGGGGTCTTACTGTATTTTACATTCCCCCACTTGCAGATCCCTTTCTGGATCCACCTCCGCGTCACATTGATTGGGTTAACGACCGATTTTTCTCATCTCCAGTGGAGGATCCCCCCAACTTCGGCGGCTGAGTACGCTGTTTAAGCGTCCTGTCTGGGATTACAGCGCCGCCTCCGGCGGCCACCCTTCCCAATGAAACCCTTGCACAATTCCTCCTCCTCCTCCCTCCAGTAGAGGTGAGTTCGCACCCATTTTTCCAGGCCCGAAACTTCTAACGTAACTTTAACCCCTTGACATACGATTTAAATTAAAAAAGATTTGCTAAACTGCACCGTTTATTACTATTTTTTTTTCCCAAAATTTTCATATACAAGTCTACAATCCTCGAAAATGAATCGCATATTTGTATTTATTGGAGAATTTCGATATAAAAAAGTCAGTTTTTTAGCTTCAGTTGCATCTGCCTGATGAGCCCTAGCCCGAAAATAATATGAAATTTAGAGCCGGTCTCATCTTTAATCTATACTACCTAAGCAGAGTTACCCTTGAAAGCAGTAACATAGCAATTCAAAACAGGGGGGGGGGGCCTGGAGCCCCCGAACGCCTCCCTTTCGTACACCACTGCTTGAAAGTACTCAATATGCATTCCCGTAACGATCATATAAAAGTTTTAATTTATCGCGATAGTCACAGCAATAATGGAAATAGTTAGAAGCACTATGTAATACATTACGTAAATCATGAAAACATTTTAACTTTACCTCTTTCTAGGTTTATTCGAGAACATTCTAACTTTAATACTAGTACATTACTTTACTACTGTACATACACATTATGTTATTAATAGTGATACGCGATTGCGAGATGGTTTAGTCTATTGTCTCGATTATTTGAACCTCTCAATTTTTTTTATACCGTGTTGAAAACACTTGTAGAAAAATATGCATTGGAGCCAGCGTTATTGCTGTGATTCTCAAAATGATACCCCACAGTATAGCAATACGACTGTATTACGCACTTATACACAGTCACTTAACATATGGGGAAAAACAGGTACCATAAAATTAAATCCAAAATGTAGTTAATAGGGTGTTAAAAGGTTATAGCAAACATCAAACAGATCAATTGAAACGTTAAAAAAAAAAAAAAAACATCAAAAAATTTGACTTGGTTGAATTGCATAGATTTAAGACCTTAATGGTCATTTACGAAAGAATAAATAACAATTATCACTCAAATATTATAACATTTAAAAAAAAGAATAAATGTAAAAAGTACAAGACAGGGTGATGATTACGAGTTAAGAAAAATTAGAACAAATACGGGTGTAAACAATGTAAACTACTATGGTGTACAATACTGAAATCAGCTACCTCAAAATGTTAAAATCGGAAGAAAAAAAACCATCCGAGATTTTAAATATAAACTGAAAATACATGTATTGTATAAATCTGGTTGAGGGCTGGGTGTAAAGTTAGGAGTTTGTGTTTTTAACGTTTGTTTTTACAATATTCCTAGCATTCTGTGCATGTTTTCAGTCTACAAAAATTTACAAATCATTATATATTGGCGACAAACATGTACGAGCATGGAAAATAAAATTTTACATCTTATAGAGACCCGGTAGCGTCATTCGCCTCTCAGCCAACAAATCCCGGGTTTTAGTCCCCTCCACAATCTGGGACTTCTTGGCTAAGAGGCAAATGACGCCACCAGGTCACTACACAAGGTGTCCAGTAAGATGCCCGGCATGGAAATGCCGTTTTTCATTTTTTAAATTCTGCTCGTAAAAAATTGCAGTTTGGTTCTATGGAATGATGCGAAACGCCGAATGAATGGAAAAAAAGTTTATGATCAGGCATCGGGGAAGAAGAAAACACCCTCTTACATGCATTAACATGAAAGATTAAAAGATTTAGAGAAAAACGTGTATTTAAAAATGCAAGTTTGCGTGACTTTTAAAGGTTGATTTAAAATAATCATACCCGTCGTAAAAATGTTTAAAAATATGCATTAGGTGCATAAACATGCGTTATATTTTACGGAATTTACAACGTATCAACCGAATGAAACTTAAAAAATGGCGACAATGACTGCTGCGTGTAGGGGATTCAAACCCGTAGTCGAAAAGTGAGTAACGTCACCGGGTCACTACAGAGGGTCACAAGTATGATCTTCGGCATAAGAATATCTTTTTTTTCCCGCCTAAGAAAGGAAATTTGGTTCTACGAAATGAAGCAACACACAGAATGAAAGGGGAAAAAACATTTATGACTAGGCGTAGGAAAAAAAAAAACCTTATGCGTATTAACATTAAGGAGAAATAAAAAATAGAGGAAAAGGGAGCTTAAAAATGCGCTCTGTGCGACTTTTAGGAACTAATTTAAAAAAATTTTCTACCCACCATAAAAATATGAAATAGGTGCTGGAAAATGTGTTGTAATTTATAGAATTTACAGTTTATCAAACGGATGAAAATTGAAAAAATGACGACAATGGATTTTGCCCGAAAGGAACTCGAACCCGTGGCCTCTTAGCTGTAAGTCGTGTGACGTCACCGGTTGACTAAACAGGGTCGCAAATACAATTCCCGGCACGGGAATGTTTTTTTTTTTTTTCGCCTAAAAAAAGGTAAGTTTGGTTCTAGGGAATGAAGTGACACCCCAAACGAAAAGAAAAACGTAAGACAATGATTAACAAAGGTGAAAAATGTACGTTCCTCTCCCCACCTTCGTAAAAATGTGATAGTCTGTTTAATGGGTAAATAAGATGAAATAAAAATTATAGTGGTGATTAAAATTTACTTCATATATTGGGATTTTTTTATTTAATTTATAACCAAGTGTTTTATGAAGAACCATTGACATAAGGAACCTCAAGTTCTTTGAGGGGGGTCTATCGCCCCCAGCCCAATGCTTTTTGTCACATAGCATTCATTTACAATTTTCGTTTTTCTATTTGGTGGCAGCGCCCCAACTATGCCAAGATACAGGATACGACCTTTAACTCCTATGACAAAAGACAGTCCCCCCAATTTTTATGCTTATCCCCCATTTAATAAATACTTTCATCCCATCGCATTTCATGTGTGTGTGCTCTCTCTTTCTCCCACCTATCCCCCCACAATACCTGGGAATACAGAGCCGCCACATGTGGCCACCTTTCCCAACAACCTTTGCACCACAAACGTCTTCCCCAGGATCCTGTTCGTTCGCTTTCACAACATAGCAAAATCAGGAAGCGCGCTTCGGCATGCATTGAGCATGCACTCCGATCATCTTGTTTACGCGGAACCGGAACAAATGCCCATACTCAGAGCCTGATTACCGACTAGGCTCGCAAAGCCGGGGCCTAGGGCCTCCCCCTTTTTTTTTTCTAAAAAAAAAGCTGACTTTTGGTTTATCACTTTTGATCAGTATCTAGAAAAGTTTTAGGTAAAAGTTTATTTTTTGGGCTATTTTGGATAGTTTACTAAAAATCTGAGGTGTTTTAGAATGAGTATATGTGAGTACTTATTTTTTAATATGCTTCCAGATCCACCTTCTAAATGTGTCGCCTCGTGTAAGGGGGGCCCCCAACTAATACTGTGCCTATGGCCCCCATGTGTCGTAATCAAGCCCTACCCATACCAAAAGTCGCCAATACTTTCTCGGGGAAGGATTGGTGCTCTCTTAGTATGCAATGCTTTTGGCGGAGCCGTGTTAATTGGTGTTCATTTTGATCTGAAGCTGTTTCAGCTGCACTTCTTTCGTTGTAAAAGTTGGCTTCTCATGTATATAAGACTTTATAAAATTTAATAATAACTTTTATGAAATTAAATATTAGGCCTCATAAAATCAAATAATAGACCTTGTAAAATTAAATACTAAGCCTTATAAAATTAAATAAAATATGCGTCAATAAAATCACGTCATTAAAAACTAGCGAGACCCGGTACATAAGGCTAGTTTACTACAGTGAAATCTTTGTAACGGGGCACTCCCAAATAACGGCCACTTCATTTCAAGTTCTAATACTTACGGACCCCAACGCTCTCAAATAGCAGACAGAATTTCATGTTCCGAGGTGTCCGCTATTCAGAGGTGTTTGTTACTATACCTGCAAATTTTATGTCTGCTACTAAAGCTCGTGTGAGTGCACCAGCTACAGATAACCGTAGTTTCTCAAATGAGGTCACAAACCCACATATAAAAAAGGCTAAAAATTTAATGAAATCAAGACTAATGTGCTGCTCACTATATTAATGATTTTCTGCTCATTATATTAATGATTTTCTGCTCATTATATTAATAATGTGCTGCTCATTTGTTAAATAACGTGCTGCTCATTTGTTAAATAATGTGAAATCGAGTATAAATAGGCAGAACAACTGAATCATAAATTACGATTTATAACCCTTACTTTTACTCGTTATATGCGAGTTTTCCTTAAAACTTTTTTTTTTTAAGGCAAATATCACATCACTTATGTGTATATATAGCCTATACGTGTATCGTGTATTTAACTATCAGAATTTTTCGTATTTTCGCATCAATATTTGAATTAAAAAAAAAATTATCTAAAGTACTCCAAGACGGAATCTTCGTTGAAAGAGTGGAATTTATCTTTAGAAACCTACTGAAATTAAGGGACAAAATTACCGGACTGTTGCTCGTTATAACAGGTTTCCTCCTGCAATAAAGGGTCTGTCCCGTATATTTTGAATGTAACCAAATGCTTTTTTTATTTCCTCCCCTTTTTACTAAGTTCTCCTTATGAGTGGTTTCGATTGTACGAAGTCATTCGAGTTGGACGGTGATATAGGAAACGAATTATTTTTAACAGTTCGTGTTAAATGTAATTCACGTTAACGAGGTTGCACTGTACCTGAATTGGTAAGAGAGAGAGAGAGAGAGATTTAATTAAAACTTTTTTTTTTTCTTCTACAGAAATTAAGTCCTTCGAACAGACCCAGTACGAGTTCGTGCTTAAGGAAGAGGAAGAGCTCCATTCAAGAAGAGGAATCCCGTGTAAATCGCCTATTGCAAAGCCAGACGAACAACACCACTACTACTAGACCAGTAATACAGAAACTCAACTCCACGCCCACCACTCTTCTCTTTGCGACCCCACAAACCAAAGCCGAATCGGACGAATACGAAGCTGTTGGCATGAACGTCGCCGCCAAGCTGCGAAAGATGAGCGCCACCCAACAGATCTTCGCCGAATCTCTCATCGTCAAAATCTTAACCAAAGGCATGTTGGAGAAGTTGACGGAAGACACTGACGTCATCACCGTTACGAATTATTACGAATATAATCGTTCCTCCAACAACTGTTTGATTTCCGGTTCGAATTCGACAGACCCCGAAGATGTCTCCAATTGTGAAGTGCAGTTCCATGAATAGCACTCTGCTTGGCTGTAGTCAGTGAAATTTATTTTCTTAGTTGGACATCGAAATTGTGATAATTATTTTTCTAATATTCATTCATTCATACCTTCATGAGAACATGCCGTTGTTCGAATATTTTCTCATCTTTTTTTCATCATACTTGTAATAAATATTGTGCTTTATGACTTGCATTATTTTTGTCTTATCACCGTTTCGTCGTTGTTGCAATAATAATAATAATAACAACAACTTAGGTCTATGTGCTTGTATCTTGATTATGTGGCTTGCAACTATTGTTGATGTCATCATTACATCCATAGGCGTAAACAGAATGTTCATGAGGGGGGTTATAGGCTCAATGGGGGTTTACAGAGCTACAACTCACATATTCCTATGTTAAATATACAAAATTTCATTGCAATGGGGGGTTACAACCCCATCAACACCCCCCTGCGTACGCCAATGATTATGTCCATCCACTACTAGCCGTCAATCTTCGTAGGGTTTATTTATCAAAGGATCTTGCGAATATTTTCACATGCGTACCTTGCTGGTAAGCTTAACATGAAGAATTACAAAGTAGAATAAGATTGCTTGTATTTTATGATTCGAGTATAGCTAAGGTTATGCTGCTTCAGGACCTGCAGTTTTTTGAGAGTTCGAATTTCCTTGACCTAGTTCAGATTTCCAAATTGTGCGCTGCTGCCCACAGTTTGATACACAGTAACTTCACTCTATAGTTTGCTAAACTAAAGGACTAGAGAAACGAATTATAGCCCTGTGTCTGC
>QLNU02015359.1:56400702-56424721 GCA_006491805.2 Dysdera silvatica | reverse complement strand
TGCAATTAAACGAGGCACGCCCGTACTTGGACCCCTGAGGTAATGTTTTATTGAATATTCAGTTCTATATTGCATACATTTGTATTCTATAGCTTTTAACGTAGAATTCTGTATTATACGGCGTTGAATGTATTAAATGTACAATCGAACCTTCTTAACGCAAATTACTTTTAATACAAACTGGTTCCCCGTCAACGACGACTAACAACAGTAACTCGGTATCATCTCTGGATAACGAGAACAAATTTTTTGTCGCCACGCATGTTTGCCTGATCCAGGTTTGACTGTATACACCTCTGTGTACCGGAAAAGGGAAGCCTAAACAGCTACATAAAGGGGAAGGTTAGGTTGCTCCACATACTTCGGGGAACCGAATACGATAAAACCGAATTCCACAAAACTGGTTTCGGCGAACCGAGAACCGACAAAACAAGAACCTATAACGTGAATCGCATTCTTCCACACGTTATGTGAAATGGCTTTTAATTGCAGGAGTCAAAATTTCACGTTTGATGATCGACATTTTAAAAATCGTCGATGCAAAGATGGCAACCCTACGGCAAATTTTTATTGAGCAAGCAACGAAGCCGGCGCATGCCAGAAATAATGTGCGCGATGTACACTCATTTCGGTGGTTGAGTGGGCAGCGGGGAGGGGGGTAGGGACAGGAAAGAGAGCGCACTTTGCACTCGGGCGCAGTGTACAGGTACTACACGTTGCGTATCCGGTTCTCTGTCTCTCTTTTTCCCCTCTGGTGTGCAGGCATGTGTGGTTTGTGGGCGGCGCCCATGTTGAAGTGCGCGTTCATTATCAAATCTAGGACCAGCAGGAAGAAGAAGAAGGCAACATGGCGGCCACATTTTCATGGCGGCCGTCGTTGTCTTCAACGCGGACAATGAGGACGCCAAGTAGCCCATGGTACTGTCCGAGAAAAAGCATTCTAGTGATAGGGAGCTCTTTTAAAACCAAACACGTTCTTGGTGTATTATTTGTTTTTATTTACATGTTCTTGGTTTATTTATTTTTGTTTGTTTGTGGCCGAGACATCGCTTTCATGCTCGTTTCTTCTTCAGAAAAGATAAATAATCCTGAAAAATATCACATTGCGAGAATTGAATAACCACACTAATACATGAGTACATTAATTCCTTATCCGAAAAATATACAAGTTTCGCCATTGATATAAAATGGTAATTTCGATGCTATTGCTGGCTGCTGCTACAGCAAAAGAGCTCGCACGAGAGAAAAACTATTCCAGTTACAATAAATAGTTCGTCAGTTGGTTCCTTGCATGCAATTTTAACATTGATAATCATAACATATTGTCTACCCGGAAAGAACCTTTGCAATATAATATTCAGAAATCCCGAAAACGCTGTATTTTTGTAGTAAATATCTTTTGAGACCTTTTGCGGAACACCTGCTGTTCGAAACTCCCATCTCTGAATGGTCATTAATGGAGGGAGGGAGGAGCCAATCAGTGGCCCAGCAATTCAAAACTCATGGGGGAGGGGTTGAAGCGTCTTTAAATGAGATTTTGTATTGCGGCCTATAAGAAAATAACGTGTTTTGACATCCAATGGTTGTGGGGGGGGTTGAGTTCCTCACTTGCATACGCCACTGAGGCCAATTATGATATCACGTTTTCAATGGGCTATTCGTACCAGGTAATTAATTTTACAGTAGACCTTGATTTTTACGAACTGGGGTCCGTTTTACATAACACATTTCTGGCCATTTTATACCACCCCTCCCAATTATAAAAAAATTCCTGCCCCCTCCCCCCCACTTTATGCTTACGTAGGATTTCGACTCTCTAATTTTTTGGTATATGTTTTTGAAATAAGAATGCAATGTGTGATAAAAATTATACACTTATATAAGTTTTACAATATTGAGCACTATTAGTGAATTTGTTATTATTTTAAACGCTTATTTATAAATGAAAAGTAATCATGATATATTATCTCATTTAAAAAGTTATAATGCGCTACTAATAGCTATTTTGGTGGCATTATAAAATATTTTATTATTGATATTTCTTATGCGGGAAGCAAATAGTGTGTAATAAATAAGAAGTAGATTTAATGACATGCATTTATTAAAAATAATTCATTATAATTTAAAAATGTCGGGGGGGGGACACGGAGAGCCTAGATAATGGCCCCCCGAGTGAAAATTCCCTATACAATTTTCACTGAAACCGTTCTGAGTGTCATCCGATCCGGGCCGTACACAAAGTGGGGGGGGTTAGGGGTTAAACTCCCCCCATTGTAAACATTTTATTGACTGTAAATTTAAATTCCCTATCAGAGAGAGAAGAAAAAAAAATTCGATTGATATTTCCTACTTCATACACTTTTTAAAATTCTGCGTATGAGCCTGCGTGCCCTGGTTGTCAGGACTACGACCTCCAAGCGAGCCCGTTAAGCCAACGCCACCTGGTGGCGTTGGTTAGGCCCGATTCCATTCCCCAGAAAACATGGCTGTGGGAAAATGTATAGTGTGATTCGGAGATCACGTTACAGATGGTCCGTAGCGTCACCTAAAGATGTAAAATAAATATAAAAATATGCGTGGATTAATGACGACAAGCGTGACAGGGCTCTCACTTAGCTAGGAGGGGGAAAATCCCCCCGACTTTTCCAGGTTCTTCCCTGACTTTGCTAACAAAATTCCTGGCTAACAAAACTTTGAATTGAACTTCGGTTTCAGGGAAAATAAAGTCACCCTTGCGTGAAATTTAGCCATTCAAAACAGGCTAGGGAATTTTTCCCTGATCTTTCCAGGTTTGCCTAAAAAATCCTGTTTTTTTTCCTGACTTTTAGGGACGTTTTCAAATTCCCTGGCTAACCGCAGACAAACTTCGGTTTTGGGGAAAATAGCCTCACGTTTGCATGGGATTTTGCTATTCAAAACGGGCTAGGGAAATTTTCACTTGACTTTTCCAGGTTTGTCAAAAAAAAGAAAAAAAAACAGGTTTTTCCCTGATTTTTAGGGACGATTTTAAATTCTCTGACTAATCGCAGACGAATTTCGGTTTCGGAGAAAATAGCCTGACGTTTGCATGAAATTTTGCTATTCAAGACAGGCAAAGGGCACTTTTCCAGGTTTGTAAAAAAAAAACAATTGTTTTCCCCGGATTTTTAGGGACGTTTTCAAATTCCCTGGCTAATCGCGGACGAACTTCGGTTTCGGAGAAAACGACCCTACGTTTGTATGAAATTTCGCTATTCAAAACAGGTTAAGGAGAGTTTCCCTGACTTTTCCAGGTTTGTCCAAAAACTTGTTTTTCCCTGACTTTTAGGGACCATTTTAAATTCCCTGGCTAATCGCAGACGAACTTTGGTTTCAGGGAAAATAGCCTCACGTTTGCGTGGTATTTAGCCATTCAAAACAGGCTAGGGATTTTTTCCCTGGTTTTTTCAGGTTTGTCCAAAAAATTCTGTTTTTCCCTGACTTTTAAGGGGGATTTTAAATTACCCGCAATTCCAGGTGCGCGGGAACTCTGTCGTAAGGAACGTGGCAAAGTTATTTTTGAAGAGATTATAGTTTCTTCAAATTTGTGGGTATTTTTATCGTAACGAAGAGAAACCCCACTTTTACGTTCTTCTGGGAACGTTGAAAAAACGTGACGCGGGGAAAACGTAAGAAGCGGAAATGTCTATGCCTTCTATTAATAATTCCTTTTATATTTGGGATTTGGGAAAAAAAGACTCTCGGCGCAGGAAAAGCATATTATATATGGGAATGGGAGGTCCTTTTGGATTCGCCATTGTTTTGAACTTTCCCGTTTTTGTATCATCTGCATGTGCTTAATTGCTCTCTATTCCCAATTCGGGAATACTGTATCAATCAATTATCTATTTTTGAAGCTTCGAGACTGCTCCGTTGATGACTCGGAACAGGATCGATTACTTCACGTGACCTCCGATGTCTCCACATACAAGTAAGTTTTCGTGGAAATATACTGTACTCTCGGCGAAGGTCATAACCACTAAGATGCTTGAATTGAAATTTTGTTTGCTTTTTATACCAATGATCTGGAGGTTAATATAGTTGAAACCGCATATATGCAAATGGACGTGGCAACGAAATCCTATGCATATAAGCGGGTTTCACATACATATGCATAAGCAATATTCTCTGAACCGTTGGGTTCAAATAATTTGCTCATTAAATTTTTAATGAATTTTATTATTAAATTAGATTTCTAATTTTATAAATCATACACATTATTTATTTCAATATTTATAATGTACAGTACTATTACTCTATTAATAAAAATAACAAGAAGTAATGTAGTAGTATTTGCAATTTTACATAAACGCATGGTATTAGTGGAAAATATCAGTTAACTTTCTTTGTGCGGCGCAGTATAGCCCAGATGCTCTTGCGCCATAAAAAATCCAAACAAACAAACAAATAACTTTCTTTGTACGCATAGCAGAGGGCAGAATAATCTTATTGAGGGCCCCTGGCGGTAAAAATTTCGAGGCCCTGAAACCCAAGCTCCAAAAAACGAAACAAAAGTGTGTGAGGAAGCAAGGACTTTTTCATAAACATTTTAGTATTAGATTTGTAGCGGTGCTTAAACCGGCAATATGTAGCTAATAAATAAGCTCAACGTTTCAAAAAAATCAGATATTTATTCGAAAAATTTAATAGTAAGTTACCTCAGTGCTTAAAAAATGTTTTTTATGAATTTTTGTCTCGATTTCTCTTTGGAAAATTCATTAATTATTTTTGCAGTATCTACTTCGTCCAAAATTACTTGTTCTGTGCATAATACAGCCAATGTATATATATATATATATATATATATATATATATATATATATATATGTGTGTGTGTTCAGAAGACACCTGTGATGATGATGATGATGACGAGGTACAGAATTACCCCTGTTCTTACTTTTAAGGACACCTTTTCTGCAATCGAAATATTAAGATCCTTTGTTGAATCCTGAGAATCAATATCTGAAAATATTTTTAAGACTATCGTTGATTTAGAGACTCACGTTCTAAGTGAAATTTTTGCATCGCAACGGCAAGGAAAAATTAAAATTTTTTTTAATAAAATATCATTTTTACAGATATGTACGTGTTAAACTTCCTTTTAATCATATTTTATAGCAATTACAGCATTTTGCATGATTTTAAAACGTGTTATTGAATTCATGTGCAGTAATTAATTAATTATTCTATAAGTCGAAGTTTTGCCCGCTTCCCTGGAGGTTCGACTTATGGAAGTTCGACTGTATATATATACACAGAGGATAAGTATTAAGGTGCGTGCCTAGAGGTAAAATAAAAGTAGTCCTTCTCCTCAGCTTTTTATTTAAAAAAAATGGCGTTATTGAACGTTTCCGCCATTATAATTTAATTTCATTTAATTCTAATTCCAATTATTTAATCATGCGTAGTGAAATTATAGTTATGATTAGGACCCGGCCACACTAAAAAACCAGCAAAATATCATGATAATCTGCACTAAAAGACCTCAAAATATCCACATATATGCATTTAAAATGAATAAATATGTATCTAAATTTTTTGAACGCATGAAAATCTTATGTCCCGTATTTCCAAACAAATAGATTTATTATTAACAGCCAAGTAGAAAAATTCGATATACATTAAATCATATGTTTTATATATCACAAATTCTATGACTGTATATCGCAATGTATCTCTCGTTGTTCTAAACCAGTGGTTCCCAACTGGTGGTTCGCGAGACGGAAAAAAAAAGAAATAATTAAAACAAACACTTATACAAATTATTAAATATTAAAATTAAATATAAAAATGAAATTGATTGCATATTTGTAGTATTTTACAATCTGACGGAATTTCATAAAACGGTTCGTATTAAAAGTAATTCGTCTTAAGCATGTTCATCTTAACGAGGTTTGACTGTATTATCATTAGATTTTTTTTTCTCTTTATTATTTCTTCTTTTTTTTTTTTATAATGGTTTGGCCAACTCGTGAGAATTTTTCAAAGTGGTCCGCGGGTACAATTGAAGTGGAAAAGTGGTCCGCGGCTTAAATTGAGTTGGGAACCACTGCTCTAAACAGTTAAGCTTTATCATCTATCATATAATGCATGGCATTTTTATGGCCAAAAGGGTCCTTTCCAGATTTGTTTGTTTGTGCATTTACGCCTCAAGGACTACAATGGTCATGCTGCGCCGAGACCTTCTGTTTTCCGAGTAATAGGATCCTCTTAAGGGCTAGAGAACAAAACCCCGGATTAAAATAAGCAGCTTTATAAGATCTCTGAGCAAACATTCTTTGCACCGTTGGGAGTCGAACCCGGTCGACACGCTAAACCAGGGGTGGGCCAATGCGGCTCTCGTCGAAAATTTAAATCCCCACCTTTTATTTCAGATTTTTTTTTTACGAATCTTGTTAAATTGACTAAGAAAGTGAATCGGTTAATGAAGAATAGAAGTTGTACGTAATCGCTTCAAAAGTAAATCTTTTGTTGCATTAATAGGTCCGTCCAGGAGTTACTATTAAATTTTGAAATAATTCTTTTATATATTCTTTCTCTTAATTATATTTTCTTACATGTATATTTTATACAGCACTTAAGACTTTGGTACAATATGTAACCATATTAATTAAATTTGTGTATTTAATACTATGTAACTAACTATGATGTGGCTCTTTATAATGTATAATAAATTGGAATGCGGCTTCCACTGGCTTCATGCGTGCCCACCCCTGCACTAGACGAACGTGGTACCACACGGCGCCACCGCGGGGCAGCCCTTTCCAGCACTTATAAATTCTTGCGGGTTTGTCGATTACGTATAGTTTATCGATGATAGACCCATGTCTATCGCTGTGGGGAAATGATGTGGAATTTTAGAATAAGTGTTTGTTTTAATTTGACCTTCAATCAATTTCCAGTCAAACACAGTAATGCTCACCTTTGGTTTTCCTAACATGGATGGTGGCTATAATTCAGCTACGACAACATTCTTTCGGCCTAGGACATAATGAAACGTGCACGTTTACAAATTCCGTTGCCTTCCCGTTCAGATAAGAAGTAAGAGAAAAGTTCAACAAAGCGTTTTGGTGAAATTTTTCGGATGAAGAAGTAATAAAATTCTTAAAACTACTAAAACCCTTCAAATATACATTTGGTCTGGATATTCTTCTTCGTTTTGTGCCTTTATATGCACAAACACTAAAAACAGATAAAATATGCGATTGCATATGCGCATATACAATTGCATATAATCCGGGCTCTAGTTATGACAGTAAGCGTTTAATCTTTCTGCGCTCATTTTAAACTAAATAGGACTTTTAATTAGCTTCAATTTAATAAAAGAACGTTCTGTTCTTATATACGTAAAATATAAAATATGAATATAATGTTAAGTATTGAATCTTTTGCTTGTTGTGTTGTGGCAGTTTTAAACTAGGAATCTCTTGAGCTCGGGGCCCCGTCAGATTCGGGGGCCCCTGACGGCCGTCATGTCCGCTAACCACTTAATCTGCCACTGTATATATCCTATAAAATAGTATTACTTCACGATATCTGTGGCCTTTGGAACATTGAAAAGATACAAGGTAAAGGTCCAATGAGGTATCATTTCCAAAAATCAAGTCATTAATCCCCCCCCACTTGAATGACCTCTAAATCCGCCCCTGGCTACAAGCTAAAGAAAAATAATGGAATTATTATTTTTTCAAAACCTAAACGTAAGACATGAAACGCTGGCTCCAAGTTGAAGAGAAAGGAAACAACATTTTAATTAATTGATTAATTTCATAAATTTAATTTAAGACATGCTAACGGACATCACATTAATGATCCTTCATTTTTTTTTTTGTGGAAATATCCAATGTAGATCGTACAGACCTTTCTCATATGCAGTGCCGCATTTAATCAGGGGCTAGCGGGGCCCATGCTCCGGACCCCACAAAGCACAATTCTCAAATTTAAAATTTTGGTAATATTGAAAATTTCCTGAAAAGTATTTTTGCTTCGGACCTCGCATTGAGTGCCATCTCATGATCATACATTATTCCATTTTGTTTTTGTTTTGTTTTCTTACTCGTATATGTATGGGCCCCCGGAACGTTTTTCCCTGGGCCCCGTATTAGCTAAGGACGGCGCTGATTATATGCCCAACAGAGCCGAGTTGTTGATTGTGCAAGTAAGCGTGGAAAGATAGTCCGAACCTGTATTTTCAACGCTGTATTTCCAGGAAGGCTTGGACGAAGTCCAAAAGAAGCGGCAATATAACCGAGTAGCCCTAAGATATAGGATGCTTGCTTGCTTGCGGTTTTACGGCTCAAAGACTACAATGGTCTTGCTGCGCCAGAACCTACAGTTTTCCGAGGAATCCGAACCTCTTAAGGCCTAGGGAACCAAACCCCGGTCTACAGTGAGCAGTGTGATCTTTATGAGCTCTCTGAGTAAGCGTTACTTTGTGCACTGTTAGGAGTCGAACCCGGATTAACGGCGCACTAGGCGAAAGATAAAGGATGCAAAAATTGTCAGCTTGGAGTAGTGGTTCCCAACCTTTTTCAAGCCACGACACACTTTTATAGTAGTCAAGTAATGGCGACCCCAACTCTGTCCACGGCCGCCGCATAATAAAACCTTTTTTTCAGAGTAAAGTAAACACATTAAATACAAAATTTTATATATATATATATTATAGTTTGTTTTAGCAATTTTTAGCTCTTTGTTGGAGCAATACGAAAGTTACAGACAACGCAAAGGAGCATGGAGAGGTGCATGCTTGGAATAACTAGGAGAGATCGAAAAAGAAACACTTGGGTGAGAGAGCAAACTAGAGTAGAGGACATCATTGTTAAAGTAAAAGGGCTGAAATGGCGATGGGCTGGGCATATTGCAAGAAGAACTGATCAACGATGGACAACAGAAATTCTGAACTGGATTCCAAGAGACCACCGAAGACCTAGAAAACGTCCTCAAACTAGATGGGTGGATGAAATAAGAAAACAGGTTGGGGTGACGTGGAAACGAATGGCCCAGGATAGACTTGTGTGGAAAGCATTTGGAGAGACCTTCATCCAGCAGTGGATAGATAATGGTTGAATATGATATATTATAATAGAGAATATAACAGATATTAATGTATACAATAATAAAGTTAATAACCATTAGTAGAATATTGCAATATGTGCAGCTATGACCGTGGACTGCGTGCAAGAGTTCCTTTATACAGGATCCCTCTGACGCAAAACCATCGGCGCCTGCTGCTACAATGGGCTCATGGACATAGAGACTGGCGTGCTGATTGGCAACAAGTGGTGTTTTCTGATGAATCCCGCTTTAATTTGGGGTACAGTGATGGCCGCATCCGTGTTAGACGCTATACCGGTGAACGCCACCTTCCGGAGTGCGTTATCCAACGTCATAGTGGACGATACCCCAGCGTTATAGTCTGGGGTGCGATTGCGTATCATGGACGATCTCAGCTGCTAACAGTGAAGGTATAACTTCAAGGAGAGGACTTAAACCCCCAACCCTTAGAAAACACTTTTCTTCTCAAGGAAAATAAAAAAGCTGTAAATGAAAGCTATGCCTAGAAAAATTATAGGCAGGGCCCTTAGACCTACTCCCCACCCCACAACTCGAGGACTAATTACATCAATGACTGCGGGCGCCCTTATACAAAGCCATAACTTCTCACTTGCCATAGTTCATACTTGTTTGGCGCATAATAACCTTTGCTGTTCTTGCCAAGGGCGGATCTAGAAATCTTTTCGAAGTTGGGGTGGGGGGATTTGTTTCCAATTCCTATTTGCCGCCAAGTGTCCTGTGCTTTTCGTTTTGCGTTATACAATCTCGGTTCTGGAGGGGCATTGCATCATCGACGATTTACATCTCCTCCCCGCCCCTGGATCACTCAGTTGTCCCTTGCGCCATAGAAATTCAACCAACAAATAATGGTTTATATGCGGAGGAAGTATCAGGGATATTGGGGAAAAACGTTTGTTTGTTTGGTTTTTGTTTTATGGCGCAAGAACATCTGGGCTATACCTGCGCCAGCAGGGGAAAAACGTACTCATCAGGAACGTAGCAATTAAAAATATGGGGTCCTCAAGCATCTTTGAAAAACTCCAGTGATTCAGCATTAAGGAAAAATGCCCTTTTGTTATCCATTGGAGGAGGGGGGCTTCAGACCCTCTTATTTCTACGTCACTGGTGTCTACTTACAGTTTGAGTGGCGCAGTACAGCCCAGATGCTCTTGCGCCATAAAACATCCAAGCAAACAAACAATACAGTTTGAGATATACTTGAGTGACGCGGGCGATGTACAAAGGCAAGGGCAAAGTTCATAATTTTTTTAAAATAATAATAATAATCAGGGGCGGACTGTGTTATCGCAAAGGGCGCACCGACGGCCGAGTTCGCCCCTGATAATAATAATGGATAGAGCCGTTGGGTGCGTAAGCGGTGCCTTTGTGCAAACTTGGATTTCAGCGCACCCTGAAAATGGAATTTGTAAATTGAAATGAAATTAATTTTCAAGAAATTTTTATTTCTCTAATACACAAATATGTACTTCGCACCCTAAATTCGGGCCTGCGTACCACCCAAGTTGCCATAATATGTCAAGAAAACGCTGCTAATTCATTATTTACTGTTCACTTTTTATCGTCTTACGTTTTATTTTAAGTTGTATAATTTGTTATGCATTTAATAATTGATTTGAATGCATTGTATAAAAATTTACTATTTGTTGTCTTGAAATGGCGCCCCTCTGATCAGGCGTTTTTATGTGGGGCCAAACTGCACATGGCGACCCTGATAATGGATAACTATCATTAACGTAGAGTTTGAAAAATTATTGGGAGGGGGGGCTCATATAACTCTATGTCCATGATAACTATATTAATAATAAACTACAAAAAGGAAAAAAACAGAATTTTGCGTGTGTTAGTGGCAACGGAAATTTCGGTCAAGTTCTACGCGGAACTGAAATAATCGATGTTTTTTGGCTTTAACTGAATGCTTACGAATTTTTGACTCTCTCCCTCTAAACAAAAATGTCTAAATAGACAAAATAGTATTATTGTCTATTTTTAAAATAATTTTTGTGGGTAAGGGAGGGGGCAAGGACCAAGCCTGTGCATAGGTTTCCCCAAAAACGACAGGAGGCAGGCGGCGATAGAATTTTTTTTCCCAAAAATAATTTTTTTTTTCAAATGGGGTGGATTAACCTCGCCCTTGTGCACGGCATTGGTAAGGAATATCATACAAAATTTTACTATTAACGTAGATGCATAAGGGATCTCTCAGATTATATTTCTATTAGTATAGTAGACCAGGGGCGTGCTGGCAGGGATTTATACACACCCAACACCCCTCCAGAGTTTTTGATACACCCTCTAAAATTCTTGAACACACACTGTGTTTAATGAAAATAGCAATGAAATCTAGTTCACACACACCCTAAAAATCTTGAACATCCCCAGTTTATGAATTCTGGGTAAGCTCCTGCGTGCTGGGCCCCAAAGGGGGGGCGGTGGATATTCTGGTACGGGGGCGCCAACTACCGGGGGTCGTTAACGGAACTTTTTTAACAGCGTAAACAATTCGAACAATAATTTTGTATTATTTCTCTAAAGTGTTTAGCCTTCTTTTCTTAGTTCTAACAACGTATACAACATTTTAGATTCAAGATGGCGAGAGGCGCCGTGAAAAAGGGGCGCATCCGTACATGTCCCGGAGGGCCAGCACGCCCTTGTATTAACGTATTTTAATGTAAAAAAAAAATATTTTTTTTGAACACCCGAATAAAATAATTTTACATTAATACAAGAACCCGTTTCATATTCATGTGCAATTCCGAAATTTAGTTTTGTGGGTGGAAATGAAGTTTCTGAAGGAACAAAAATTTTCCCCATGAATCCGCCATTTTTGGGCTAGCCACCAAGTCATCCCGATTTCCAACATGGCGACGATCGTCCCAAATCATGACAACATGCGAATTCCCAGTTTAAGAGGTCCCAGACGATATCAAGGTTGCCATAATATCGCCAGGAATTTTTAGCTCACATTACCAGTTATCAAATTATAAAAATACACATTGCACTTTGATTATCAATTGTATAAAAAAAATACTCTTCAAAGCTGCAATCAACTGATCAACTATTAATGTTTATCGAACTAAAAAGTCATTTTAAAGTGATTTCTTTGCGAAAATTAAAAATGTTCTCATATTTCGTCACAGAAAAATGACGCCAACTTCACACAAACAGATTCCCAACACAAAATTAAAGTTTATAAACGTAATTCCTCGGCATTGTTTTAAAACAGCCTTAAAAAAATTTAAATCGAGCATAAAATAAGAGTAATAAGCAAAATGAAGAATTATTATTATTTTGTGAACTTTTTGGAAGTTTATCGAAGTGATCTCGCCATTTTACCATGGCGTGAAGGCGCCAATCTATGGTAACCTTATCTAGGCGAACTCCGTACTCTGGCTTCGGGCAGGCGGGCAAGGAGGAAACCGGGCGAAACGTGTACAACGTACAATCGTGGCGTTGGACGGTACCCATTCAGCAGTTGGAGGGTACAGGTAGTGGCGCAATGGCGTTACGTGGCGTAAGCGCCATTTTGTACTGCGCAGTAGGATCTGTACATAGTACCGAAAAATACATCACATTTTTATTTTTGGTATTATCAAATTGTTTGTTACCATTCGGACGTTTGGTGGAAACATCAAAATTTAATTGTTTTTGTCCCCCACAACCTGGGAGTGGGGGCTTATCTACCAACTTTTTTTCATTTAAATAAAGGCTACCTTTGACAGTCTGTACTAATGTTTTGTAAACAAAGATTGGACATTTTTTATACAAACTTTCGAATAAACTTTGCCTTGGAAATGCACCTGCACTAGAGGCGTAGCCAGGGCGCGGTTTTGGGCAGTTGTAACGTCCCCATCGCAATAAAATTTTGTATATTTAACATAGGATATATGAGATGTAGCTCTGTAACCCCTCCCATTAAGCCTACAACACTCCTTTGTGAGTTTTCTGCCTATTCGACTGCCCCCCACCCCCGCATGTAAACTTTTAAGAACATGACCTAACTTAAAACACTACAAAATAATTACAAATAATTACATATATATATATATCGTCTATTAAATTGTTGACATGTTATTTGAAGGCCGACAATTTTTTTCAGGTTATTTTAATATGTACTTTGGTACGTATCAACTTATTAAAAACCTAGAATTTTTCCTAAACTCACTAGCGTAAACAGCCGCAAGTTCAAGTTGGAGGAGGAGGGGGCTATGATGCCCATCCAAATGATTTCCACATAGAATTAATTTGTGATGTTTGTTTTTCTAGAAAAAATAAATTATTTCTAGGGCATTGGTCTTCGCCCCCCACCCCCACGTCTTTCGTAGTTTTAGATATTCCCCATGAAATAAGTATGGTTATAATGTTTAAATGTGTTTTTTGAATAGATCGAATAGAAAGAGGCAAGATTTTTATTAATCAATTCAATCAATTAATGTGGTTTATCACAGCTCACTTCGGTCTAGTGATTTAAGCTCACTTCCGTCTAGTGATTTTCAATAATATTTTCTAATAATTTAGTTGAGATGATAATTTTTTTCTCTTGCAAATAGATACAGGAAAATGCATAGTTAATAGTATTTTATTATAAATTTTAATTAACTTTTTTTTGCATTGGCGATGAACGAAATTTAATTTTCCATTTCTTTATTCCAAGCATCCGTACATCTCGAGCTGTTAAACAGGGTTGCTTTTTTTTTCGCTCCTGGCGACTTTTGGGGTGGGAATTTGGCACACCTTGGTGTTACATTACAGCAATGCGGTAGACAAAACAGATAAATGCTAACCGTAGACTTTTTATTCAAATTCCTTTCTTATGCAATGTGATGAGCAGAACAGCAATTTCTGCTTGCTTCGCGGAAGCATTTTGTAGCGTTTCTAGCGGAAATCGGAGTTTCAGTTTGTCATTTTTGGCCACACAAAAATCCGTTGGCTTGCGGCTGGGGGCATAGATGTTTTGCAGAAGTTAAAATTTCCCTCCAGGCCGACCCTAAGGAGAGGTTTTGAATGTTAAAATCCCGTCATTTACATAATATTATCTCTATAAAATAAAATCTCCCTATCAGAGAAAAATTCACTTCAAATAAAACCCTTTCTTTTTAAATCTACTCCCCCCCACCACCTACCGTTTTGTAATCACGCGCAGGGCTGGGGACAAACTTTACTAGTCTTCAGGCAGTTTAGCAAATTGAACCCTGGGCTAGCTAGATTTAATATAAATTATGTTTAATATAAATTACGTTTAAGTTATTAAATGTCTACGCCCCGCCCCCCCACAGGTACCCGACCTCGTTCCTTCACATGGGTTTGAAAACCATTATCTAAACCATAGGCGTAATCTGGAGGGGGCATTTGCCTCCCCCCCCCTTTTTTTAAAAAGAGGCCAAATCGTATTTTTCCCCATACAACTTTGGGTTTTTGCCCCCCACAGCTCCAATTTACGCTATATTTAACCCTCAAGTTACGCCTATGAAGTAAACTCTAGGTTATAGAAAGTTTTATAGACAGGCGTTGTCCCATGGGCCCCCTAAGACGGGTGCCAGGAGGTGCACTTGCGCCCCTTTGGCTTACGGAAAAAGGACTGAATCCACAAGAAAGTATGGTCCAACAACATTATTCAATTGGCATTTTTTCTAAATACCCCCCCCCCTGCATACAAACACCCATACATTGTTATTACTTTATTTGGCCCCTACTCATCAGTAGATCTTTGTGGGACCTCATCTCTTCGTTTACCACATTTCTTATTGATTAGTAGAAACGAAAGCTCAGAAGCTTACTTTAAAGTTTCCATTTAGCTTTTTCTACACAATTTGCCTGTACAGAATGTAATTAAATGATTGATTACATAGTTTACTATCCCCAAACTGCTCTTAGATATTTTTAACTGTTTTGTATAATCATGAATATCATCATCATCCAAATGCATAACAGTTCCTTGCGCTTTAAAAATTCAGCCAACCAACAATACAAACCCGCGTTGATTACGAATGTAACATAAAGTTAATGAAACCAACTTAATTCAGAATATGTTAAATTATTATATTAAATTTCAATATTTAACATATTCTTATGGGCACTGGCATATCTAAGATGGGGGTTAATGGGGGTCCTAACTCCCCTATTACCATGGAATTTTATAAATATACATATGAATATATATGAAGTTGTAGCTCCACAACCCTTCCCACTTATGGACTTCCTGCATATGCTAATGAGAGGAAACACTGATCCAGTGACATAGCAGTTCAAAAGTTATAGGTGTGGGGCTTAAGCAGGGACGGACTGGGCGGCCGGCCCCGGGGCCGATGAGCCCCCATGGTCTATAGGACTTGAGCCCGCCTATAATCTAAGGCATGCGCCTTTGAGAGGGCCCAATCCGCCCCTGGGCCACCGTGGTGCGGTGATAGAAAAAATAATGTTTTGATATCCAATTGAGGCTCGATCCTCTTGCTTATGCCTCTAACCTTAATCCAATGTAATCAGCTCTCCCAAAGGATTCAACAGACTGGATTCGATTCCCCATCAATCAGCTTTGATGCAAGAAAATATTTTATCATTCAGAAACCATGCTAAGCCAGCAGTTTTATCTCAGATGATCTATCCACATAGAGTTGCTATGTAAAAATTATGAACACTACAGTGTGATTACCTCACTGGCCGCCTATACAGGGGAGGGGGTGTCGATGGGGTTTGTAACCCCCATAGCAACGGAATTTTATGTATTTAACATAGGAATATATGAGCTATAGCTTTGTAACCCCCTATTTGAGCCCATAACCCCCACTTATGAACTTTCTGGATACGCTTATGTATTACCTATAAATTTATGTGGGTATTGTCAATGACAATTCAGTTGACTTATGCTGTTTGAAATTGGTCATGTCCCTATCTAATAATTACAAGACTGTATTTTATCGTAATATGTCTTAGGACATCTTTTTGCACATCAGATAATTATCTAACAAAGAACCCACAGTGAGTGTCCCGCTGATTTGGATGAAATTTTTTTATTTATGAAAAGTAGAACCAAAACAAGGAAATACGTGTCTCGGCATTCATGCCAATGCAGCTTATTTTCAGAGATATGAATTTTTAAAGATTTATTTTGATTCTTATATATGAGCTTATAATAAGACATCCTTTGCAAACTAATAGGTAGCTTAGTTGGTAAGTTACCGGCCTAGCGCTTCGTGTTTTTGCGTTCGATGCCCGCGGAAATCGATCATGTTAATATATATCCTTTTTACATGTTCATTTATGTATTTTTATTAGTAAAAATACTTTGCTTACAATCGGATTTTGTTCATAAACTTACTTTAATAAAATTCATATTTACATATTTAATTCTGTGATACTATTTTTCGCAGTTATAATTTTTACACGAATTTTAATTTTTAATTGAAGAGTTGTAAAGGTACAAAAAGTTTAGGAGTTAGCTGTAAGTTTTTATGTGAATATAACTTTTATAAAATTTGCGTACTCATTGTCAACCTGTGAAGGGATGAAATTACACCAATAACGCAGT
Organism: Dysdera silvatica; assembly: GCA_006491805.2. Lineage (NCBI taxonomy): Eukaryota > Metazoa > Arthropoda > Arachnida > Araneae > Dysderidae > Dysdera > Dysdera silvatica. The sequence continues at coordinate 56,408,103 of QLNU02015359.1, read as the reverse complement.
TTTGTTTTATTTAAGGATTGAAAGATTTTTTCTGAAAACTTTTAACAATTCCATTAAATAAAAAAGAAAACTGCGTTAATTCGTCTTATTTTGTCATTATTAGCCTTTGCAGTCATCCTCTATTAGCATCTATTACGCCTAATATTTTTTTAAAATATATTTATCTATTGAAAAATGTATTTTTAGTATGTAATATTTTATTTTATAACATATAAACATCATTTATTTTATAACATATAAACATTTTATGTGCATTTTATTTATATAGAAACATTTTATTTTATAAAATGCAATCAATTTTATTTTAAAACTGACTGACGTGAACATATTTTTTGTGTATCACTATCGGAGGTGTCGGAATTGTATACTGGTACACAGTTTTGGATGATAATTATCATAAAAATAATAAAAACATAAAAAAATTCTACAACGTGAGCATTTTATAAATGAATTATTCGAACAACTGATTTTCTTTGTCTAATATCATCTGGAAAACAAATACCATCTACATTTTCAAAGACTCTTCTTTCGTAACTTTGCAACAAACCAAGAGTACTGTAACGTATTCTTAAAAATCGGCGCTGAAAGTTGATTGTGAATAAGTGAATGGATCTTCAAAGCATCTATTTTCTATTGTCTAAAAGCATTCTACCTTCTTATTAACTGGCCAACTAATTCAAGTTGGTTTGGCAGAATAATAGGGTGATCAAAACTTTTAAAAATAAAAACGTTCATGGTTTCAGTACAATGTGGTTATTAAATATAGTGCTTTACAGTTGCTATCCCATTCAAATTATTTTAAGCTGAGGGACATTAGCAATCTCATCTTGGTTTTGAGGTCCATGATATGACCTTACATAATCAGCTTAGAATATGGCTATACAAGGTCATGTAAAGCTTATTCGGTGAGATCACATTCACTGCCATATCCCCACTTCCCTCATAAACTTTCTGCTTATACTAATATATTAATCTGGTGGTAAATCCCATCGGGACGATTTGGAAACATCTCATTTCGGTGGTCAAAGCAAGGGCGGATAAAGAAATTTTTCCAAGTGGTGGGGGGTTCGATTCCTATTTTTAGCCAAGTACCTGGTGTTTTTTATTTCATTTTCCATGACATAATTCTTGCTGGGGGTTGCGATTGTCCCCCAAGAATTTACCAGTGCATAGACATACGCACAAAGTTCACAGGGGTTATAGAGCTACAACTCCATATATTCATATATATGTATACAAAATTCCATTGCAATGGGGGAGTTACAACCTCCCACCAACACGGACTTGCCTACGCCAGTGGGCTAAAGGGTGATGTTGTTGCTTATCATAGTGCCTTGGTTCTCCCTAAACAACCATTTAATCTCTCCTACGAGATGGCACTGTTTTTTAAATGTAGCCCACATTTCAAATAATTACACATCTGTCTTATCAAACAGCAGGAGTATAAGGAGCAGTGGTGTATGAAAGGGGAACTCAAGTCCTTTCCATTGGATATCAAAACATATTATTTTCTCTAAGGCCACCTCACATAATCTTCTTCAAAGCCGCTTGAGCCCTCCCATGCAGCAGCCACATAGCATGGGTTGCCAGCGCTTGGAGTAAGTTTCCTGCCAGCTAAAATCTGTTAGCACTCCCTGCCACCGGTCCTATTATGGGCACCCTGAGGGGGTGCAAGGAGTGCACTTGCACCCCCTTGGCTTATGAAAAAGGGGGGGAAAAAAGGACTGAATCCACAAGAAACTATAGTCCAACAACGTTATTCGATTGCAATTTTCATGGATGCACCCCCCTTGCACCTAGTTCTGGGGCTGCCCATGGGTCCTATATGGAAATTTTGGTGCCTCTAAGAATTTTGCACCCGGTATTTTCATCCCAGTTGCCCTCCCATGCTACTGCTCCCATGAGTTTTGAATTGCTGTGCTGCTAATATGTATATATACAAAATAGCATCACAATGGTGGTGGTGGTGGTGGGGTAATGATACCCACAAACCCCTGTGTACACAAGTGATAATCAGGCCCGGCGCGACCATAAGGCGAACTAGGGGGCCGCCTAGGCCGGCAATATTTGTGGGTCGCCATCACGATAGACTTTTTGTTGCTTAATGCACCACTATACGATAATCGAAATAAACTCAACAACAAATAAATGGAACTAAATAGATTAACGCTTGTCCTGGTAACGCTGATGGCTACATTTGGTTTTACGGAACAGAACAGAAAAAAAAAAAAATAATTTCAACGAGAAAGTTTGGAGGGGCTCTTCCTCTAAACACTGGTTTAGCCCCCGTGACCTCATGGTGTTGAAATCTCTTAGCTAACTAAGTATCGACGAGGTGTCAAGATATATATAGTTCTGCATCGTACATCTCAGCTGCTTATATATTTTCCTTCCTAAATATTCTTTCTTGGAAACAGATTTCCTCCCCAGAACACATGGCCCCCGGTAAGTCTTAAGCCCCTTTTGGAGATTTCAGAGTATTGGGGTGTGGGAGGTGAGTAAGAACACTTACAAAAGAAAACAGATGATGTCACAGTGTGTGCAAATTATGGGAGTTGGGCTTCATGGTTTTTACATGCAATCAGTTAGTCCTGGAGACTTGGAAGTCCCACTTCTTTTTTTAAACTTCCGCATCATTATCGAAACAAGAAAGATGTAAAAACATGCCAGTTACCATTTATATTTCACAAGTAAGTAATATTTTTTTTTGATCTCTAAGATTACACGATGTTTAAAATTCATTTATAAGCGTATACTCTTAAAATTTAAATAAAAATAATTTATGAAATTGATCACTGAGCTTGCCTTCCTCTGGAAAAAGTGCTAGGAAGTTTTGTTTCACTTTTATAATTTATGACACACGTATTTTAGTGTAATTAAATAAATATCATTATCCATGCGAATATTCTAAGCTATATATTATGAATCTATATTATATCTTGTAAGATATTATTACCCTTCATAGGGATAACACAATTGCCAAATATTGGTCAACACACAAAGCCATCGGGGCGAGATTTTTGTGAGTTTTTCGTGGGGGATTTTTTATTACAAATAAATTTGACACCCACGTATTAGTAGCTCAAACTAGAGCTATTTTTGTTTGGGAGAAAAAGAGACGCCGTCCTCATCTCGGATTCGAACCAGGGTCCTCGCGTTGAGCCCGCGGTGTCTTGGATCCAGGATGAGGACGGTGTCTCTTTTTCTCCTAAACAAAAAACAGCTCTAAATTGAGCTAATATACGTGATTATCAGTATTAATAGCAATATATTTTATCGGCTTTAGAATTTTTTAATGATATTAAGAACAGTGGAGAATCTAGGCAAAATTGGGGGCAAATTCTGTCTATATGCGGGCAAAATAATAAAATTCAGTTGCGCGCTGCCCAGGGAGGGGTTATGACTACGTCTCTATCCTAGAACCGCCACTGATCAAGAACTATCATTATTGATGATTTTAATAATTTCTTTTTGTGTTTGGTATACAGTAAAATCTGTGTATAACGATGTTCTATAAACTGTTAAAGATATCGTTATAGACAAAATTTAATAAAATACGCTTTGTAATGGACATTATTTAATTTTTATTAAGACCATGTTCAGGGCCAGATTATGGCAAGGGCTTGCGGGGCCCGGGAGCGGGCCCCGCGAAAGGAAGGGCTCCCAAAAATGTCATTTGACAATTGTATTTAATGTGATAAAATAGTAAATTAATACAAAAAAATGTTTTTTCTTCAGATTTACAATCCGAAACAATTCAGAGAAGTCATAGCTGGTATCTAATTACAACTATTATAACTACTATAACCACAGCTTTGAGAATTGGATAATAAAAGAGCAGAGTTTTCAAAAACACAAAATTGTTACACCGATACCACATATTATTCGCAACTTTTGCTAAAAATTTTACAACTTCAGCTCTGCAAGTTCATTCTTGGACATCCGACATTGACGTGAACGTGGGATTAAAAAGCACATTTTTACCTCCATTTTTAAATGGTAATAAGGGTGCGTACGTTTTTCAGATATATATCCAATACGTGGGTGTCAGTGGGCCCCCAAATGCAAGTTGAGCCTGGGCCCCCAATATTCACAGTCGGCCACTGACCATGTTGACCAAAGGGGAACTTCTTAATAAAGGAGAAATAATTCAATATAAGCATTGGCGTACGCAGGGATTGTTGATGGGGGTTGTAACCCCCCATTGCAATGAAATTTTGTATATTTAACATAGGAATATGCGAGTTGTAGCTCTGTTAAACCCCTCCATTGAGCCTATAATCCCTCTTATGAACTTTCTGCCTACGCCTATGAATATAGCTAAAGTTTTGACACTCTTCTTTTTGTTTAGTTGTAAGAAGCATAATTTAATTTTCTTTTCTCTACCTATAAACACATGTTTTGGTATGAACTATACAAAGAACGAACGTTGAAATCACTGGCATACGCAGGATGTTCGTAAAGGGGTGGGTTACGAGACTAAAACTATATGTATATATACATGTATGTATATATACATGTATGTATATATACATGCATGTATATACAAAATTGTAGCATACATCTCAATGCGGTTATGACTGCATCATTCCTCCCATGCGTATGGCAGTAGTTAAAACTTAATTGCACTGAATAATACCACGTTAAACGATTTATTAAATAACATTACAGAGAGATCAGGTGTATATATGAATATAAATCTCAAAATGTAATTGGTTCGAAAATATGAGAGAGTACATGTATTCTAACTACAATTGGAAGAGTTCAAGTATTACGTAAGCACCTTTGAGGGGTTGCCGTTGGTCTTATTTTCCTATGTTAGCCAATGTTAATTTTTGCTTACCAGGGGTGGCGAGGGATATAAAACGGCCAAAATATTACTTGCGTAGTACTTGAACTTTCTCATTCTATTAATAAAAAATGCATATGTATGATCATAAAAATAAAATTGGGAATTATATTTTTAATTGAAAACTAAAAAATGCATAATACATAGAAACTGAATATGTGGCGTATAATTAATTTATGTGGACGTAAACCAGAATGTTTTATCATTCAATACGTATTTACAAAAGTTACGTTAGAAAAAATAATAACTTAAGAAAATTGTATTTAATTAAAAAAAGAAATAATTAGGTATTGTTTTATGTGAGAGTCGCTGGCGGACACTTATTTTTTAACCACCTATCAAATTAGATACACATCTCAAACATTCGGAAAAGTCAGAATAAATGCTGTAATGTTCAACGATTCTATCGAACACTTAATTTTCTCTTTTTTCTCTCTCCCTTCATTATGCTCAGTTCCGTTATCTTTCCATATCTTGGCGCAGTATAGCCCAGATGCTCTTGCGCCATAAAAAAGCCAAACAAACAAACAAACCAAGTTCCGTTATCGTATCTTCATTGGTAGTATAACTAAAAAACTAATAACTAGGACTAGGATTTTGATCATTTTGCATTTTTTTTTATTTTTACATTGCCAAAACGTTGCCTAAGTATATATAAATGTTTTTAATGAAACCCTAAGCAGATTGAAATACCTTCGTTACGGCAGTTTTTTTTTGCATTTTTATAATTTTTAAGGGATGGTGCATTTTCTTAAGTTTTGGGTCATTTAAAGGGAATTTTTTGGCTACTTTTGGGTCAATAATTTGCATTTTGTGATATTTTCAATAAAAAAGGCATTTTTTTCATGAATTTCTCAGAAATTTCATTTTTTTTTCTCCAAAAATGCGAATTTGTCAATTTACCTTTTAATTTGAAAGAATTCAAAATTCCTGATCAATAATTGATATATTACAATTCTGCAATACTCAAATAAATTTTTCAGTTTTGCTATGGCTAATTTGAAATACTGAATAACTTATTTTTTTGTAAGTTTTCAGTTTTTTTAAGGTCACTTTTTTGTTTATAGGGCATTTTTTTTATTCTGGTTTTTAGATCATATGTATTTTTTATAGGTCATTTCTGACTGTTTTTAGGTCATCAAAATCTCCTAGCTCTACTAATAATTCCTCATCCGAAGTCAAATCATTCTCTATATTCATAGAAGAGTGTATATTCTTCAAAGCTTTGTATGTGCTAAGAGAATTAATTAAGTACATCAACGTATTTCCTCTTCAGAAGTATTTGGCTGATTTTGGTTCATTATTCTAGAACCGGTTGCATATTTGTATATAATATTCTTCAACATCGATAGATTGTTAAAGCTATATTGGTTTAAAAAGTTTTGGACACAACATATAGATAAAGACTGAAAAATTGCAAAATTATCGTTATATGCAGGCTCATTCAAAACAAATTATCGTTATAGACAGAATTCACTGTATTTCAAGCTTTGAAATGCAAAATGCGCCTTTGTCATGAGAGAAAAAGTATCTAAATTTATAATCTGTAAACTATAATCGAAAATTTCATATCGTCATTTTCCGTACTATTTTGTTTTCGGTAAGGGTGATTTTAAGTATTACGTAAGCACCTTTGGGGAGAGAGGGCATTGCTGTTGTGCTTATTTTCCTATGTTAGCCCATGTTAATTTTTGCTTAGGAGGGAGAGGGGTATAAAATGGCCAAAATATTGCTTACGTAATACTTGAATTCCCCTTAACTCTTTTACCTTATTTCCTAAAATATATAATTGTACAGGCTTAATTTTTGTTACAAAGGAACCCAGAAAAAAACTCTAAGGTTCCGCAAAATCTTAATCCATCCCTGTCTTTCAACGAATTAACTATTAAAATATAATAACAGAACATGGTAATAATGATATGTGATATTGTGTGGTTCAATATAGTGCAAAGGTGAAGATAATTACTTTAAAACAAAATCCATGTGTAACAAATTATATTGTTATACAGTATATAATATTATGAATAATATACATGCTTAAATAATATAAAAATATATGTAAATAATATATATATATAAAATACCCCAAGGAACTTATTTTAGAACCAACATAATTATATGATATATAGGTCCCTGGGAAGAAATTCCTGAAGCAAGGGTGTAAAATGACACCCATCCCTCCAAAAAAAGAAAATATTAGTTTGGGGCATTATAAAAAAAAAATAAAAAATACGTGTATTAGCTATGGTTTTTAATTCCAACACACAAACATCCGGTTAGAACCATAATACACTTCCATATTACATTATTTGGTGCCCCCTTCGATCTTTTAACTTGCCAGAAGTGCCTCGTTTGACGCACCCACGACACGGCCGTGACGTTATATATCTATTTGTATATTAGATGTTCCATGGAGGACATCGGGGGAAGAACTTTCATCTGTCTGCTGCCTTCCACGGCTCATGAAAAAATATTCGTAATTTTACGGGCTTTCCCAACGAAAACGGACATTTTTTTCTAAACTAGTTCGCTTAGAATTCTTCACCATATTT
>QLNU02015359.1:56347139-56394341 GCA_006491805.2 Dysdera silvatica | reverse complement strand
TTAATGGTAGAAGGCTGCATTAAATTAGCTGTTAATATTAGAAGGCCGCATTAAGTTAGCTGTAATATATGAAGGCTTCACATGTTTTGATCCTGTCAGGCAAAGAAGATTATTTTGTTAAATGTTCTACTCTTTTATGCTTTACTTAGGTTTATTTTAAGACTATAGTTCAAATAAAAAAGATGAACAGAATCGTATGAATAAAAATTAAAAAAAAAATTCTGCAAATTTTTAATTCTGTCAAAAGGCCGCACCTAAGGGCCTCGAAGGCTGCATGTGGCCCTAAGACCGCAGGTTCCCTACCTTTGCTCTAGATCATTAAAAGGCTTGGATTCCTAGGAAAACTGAAGGTCCTGGCACAGCATAACCCTTGTTATCCTTGTGCTGTAAAACTTCCAGACAAAAAATTTATAAATAGTTGTGCGTATACACTTCGTTAAAATTGAAGTATTGTATTTTAATTCAACTTTAACAAGAGATATAATCTTATACAGCAAAATCCCTCATTATAACAGCAGACACTCGTCAGACAGGAATTTTTTTAAAAAGGAGAGGTGGGGGTGGGGAAGTCATTTGGAGCAGCTGAAATATTACATTTCAATCATTTAACTACTTCATTTGGAAACATACCATGTGCTCAGTTGAAAATATAGCACTGTATATCTCTTGATAGGAATTGAGTGGAAATTTGGGGGAAAAAAAAAATTATTATTTCCATGGGAAGCCCAAAATTAATAGCAATATTTTTTTATTCAACTCCTCCGGCCCCAAGCACCCCCAGCTTTGAATTTTTAAATGGCAACCCCTATCTTGTGATATACCATTTTAAATAGCGTAAAAAATAAAATATTTCTGCAAAAAAAAAAAAAAAAAGTATTTATTCATTTGGGAGAAACAGCTAAAAATAAAACCGTCCTTTTGTGTTATTCGCACTAATATCGCAATATAAATAACGAATGAGTATCACTGTGCATGACCAACACGCAAAAGAAACCTGATTTTCCGCGTAGACGGCGTGAAAATCAGTTCATTCAATCAAAAGATAGATCAAAGCAGGTGCTCCCTCTCTATCGTATTGTCTGAAAGGGTAAAAATAATTTTATCTCTTTCTCCTAAATGCATGAACTAATTTTTTTTCTTTTCGTAGAAAAATTTTAGTTTCCCCGCTGTTTAAAATTATATATCACAAGATAGGGCATACCATTTGAAAATTCAAAGTTGGAGGGGGCTAGGAGTCGGGGGGGGGGGAGAGTTGAATAAAAAAATTCTTTGATATAATTATTTTTTATATTAATTTTCAGTTTCCCCCGGAAATAGAAATCGACATTTTTTTCATCGAATTTCTACTAAACTCCCCTATCAAGAGATATATATACATGGTGTTACCTTTTCAACTGAATGCACAGTATATATATTTTTTTGAACACGTGGCATGGGACAAGTTTAAAGTAATGGACATAATATTTGTTAAATAAAATAAGTAAATTTATGCAATAAAATGTTAAATATTAAGGTTCAGTTACTTTGGAAAAAAATTGATTGCTGTTTGGGGAGTTTTACCCGAACTAAAGGTGGTTATTTTGAAAGAAGAGTAACCATATGAACTTTACAACCTCAGTTGCAATAAATATAGATGTGCTATGAAATTCTCAAAACCAATATACAGTGAAAATCGGTTATAATGACCTTCAAGGGACCGTGCAAATTCAGTCGTTATAAACGATATCTTTTTAAAATCACAGTAGCCTATAGTATAATACACTCTAGAGTTTTATAAATTATTTTGATAGTAAAAAATTATTAAACTTTTTGGTTTCAAAATTAAATAAAAATATAATTATAATGAATTTAATTTCAGTTTATATTATGTTATAGCCACACATAGTACTTTTTTAGTTTTTAAATTGAAAAAATTGCAGAAAATACTAAAAGTATATAACCCTTACAGGATTGCTAAGAGTAAATGTTAGTATGTAACCATTTATTTTAGTTTGTTTAGATGTAAAATAAATAAATAAAAATCATAAGAAAAATACATAACAATGTGTAGTTTTTTGGAATTTTACGGGAAAAAATGCATGAAAAATGGTATAAAAAATACAGATAAGGTTATAATTAAATACAACGATCATTAATTTTAAAATGGGGAAAAATGTTTCCCTTAGTCGTGAAAGGGATAATGTAGGAAACAAATGTAATGAATAATATTTATTATATTATACTAATAACTTCCGAACAGTGCAGGTTTAAGAGTTTTGTGGGCCCCACGCTTCAAAAATAGAATGGACTCCTAAAGAATATGACCCTCGTGATATTCAATTAATAAATCATTTTATTTTAGTTTATTATCTTTAATATTTAGGTTTAGCAGTAATAAAACTTTCTCAGACATTTGTAAATAAACAAGATTAGAATAACGTATAAATTTTAATAACTAACCCACATTGTTCCGACTTATGACTGTCAAGTCGCGTCGTTATATCCGATACGAATTTCCCTACTTAGAATCTACGTAGACTACAAAATCGCCGTCGTTATAGCAGGTTTCGTCGTTATATACGATGTCGTTATAACCGATATATTTAGTATGGAGTAGAATAGCAAACCAAACTTCTTGTAAAAATTCCATCGTTATATGCGGTTGGTCGTTATAAATGATTTTCACTGTACATATTTCTGTTTGATTTATAATGGCTGTTTACACTAGCTTGCTTACTGCCTGTGTTTTATTAGTTCAGTTTTTCCTCGAGGATATCAAAGTTCATTAAGTGCTATTCTTTTAAATCAGCAAATCCGTCAATTGTCACTCGGTTAATGGGAAGGGGGGGGTAAATTCTACTTAGTTCTTATCTTCCCTTTGAGTTACTGGTTTGGAAACAGCTGTAATGAATCTCCAAAGTTTAAACATCATGAATCTATGCAGGTGCTCTAGTTTAATGGTGGAATGAACCATGAAAACCTTTTCCACGGTCCATATCTGGAGGTGACCACCAAATGGGGGTTTGAAATACATTGTAAATGAATTTCTGTTGGGTAATTTTTATTTGACCATAAAAGCGGCGTGATCTGCCATCCATAAAAGCGGCGTGTCCATTAAGAACGGTTTTGCTGTATGATGTTCTCAAAGTTATGAACTCGTAAGCTCAGTGGCATAGGATTTATAGCACTGGGTTATGTGTAAATGTGCTGTGGTTCATAGGTAACATTAAGCTATTAGTCCTGCCTTAAATGACTTGTTAAGTAGCTTTCGGATGCGAAAAGTATTTATAACCCCACCTCTTATCAAATTAATTGCTTGAATGTGTACTCAATAGCATTAAAAATGATGTTTTTATTCAGACAATTAGTCTATATATAGCAAGAGAGAGAGGGGGGGGGGATGATTTATACAGGATGTCCCAGCACCAGGGTTATAAACATCTAGGAGGGGTAGGGTGCACCTAGACGAACAATATTTGTCATAGAACCTAGGGTCTCAAACCACTCACAGCGCCAGTTCTAAAACCGTCCAGCATGCACAAATAGTGACAACCAGTGCATGAGAAGCGCAAAATGCGATGTCCTAATCATCTATGCCCTTGAGCAGCTGACCTGAGTTTTATCTGGTACTTTTCACGCAGTGGTTGTAAATATTTGTGCATGCTGGGCGACATCTGTATTTAAAATACAGATTCCATGATTATTTCAGGCTTGAAAGAGATTTTTTTTTAAAGTGAAAATAATTTTCTTTCGAAAATTTACATTCTTTTAATAAAGGTGATTTGCATTGTTTCAATGTCTCTGCGATACAGTTCGTATCAACTAGATCAGCAATTTTTGACATTCAACATTTTAAATGTGATACCGAAATCATTGCTGTATATCGCTGTAATCGTGTTGTGAATAAGACTCCGAAATTATATTCGCACACTTAAGATGTCTGAATAAGATGTTAAAATTGTCATAATTTGCATCATCATGTTTGTAAAGTAAGATTTTATAATTTAAATAGTTGAAGAATTTAATATATTAAAAAAAACCAAAAAAACCCACCTATCGACCTTACACAGCTCATTGGTTAAAAACAACTGAATCAGATTCTTCGCTAATTTAGTATCGTAAAACTAATTGTTGATCGTCATGTTCTGCCTCACATTGTAGATAGGGGGTTGAAAATGCATTTTCATGACACCTTCGGCCCCGTTATTAAAGGGGATTCTTCGGGTTCTTTTTGTGCACATATCTCCATATAGGATAATAATCTTTTGTGAAAAAAAGCAGAAATAATGATTCAGGTAAAAATGTAAAACTTTATATGACTAGGTACGAGACATCTAAGGCAGCGGTCGCCAACCGGTAGTCCACGGACCACTGGTGGTTCGTGAGAGAATTTTGGTCGTCCGCAGAAAAATCTGGACATTATGTGCATTTTTAATGATTTATTAATAATAAAACAAAAATAATATTCTAAGAAATTCTCATATTCTGAATGACAATTTCCACCTTTATATTGCACTAAATTCACGAAATGTGGTCTGCGGGATTTAAAATTATGAATTTAGTGGTCCGTGAGGTCCGAAAGGTTGGCGACCGCTGCTCTAAGGGATGAAAATGTTAAAACAAATAAACTTGTAGTCAGATAATTGTTTGATGGTCCAGTTATAACACGTTCACTTACTGTGATGGTAATTTGAATTAGACTCCCATATGCAATCTCTTACCTCCCCGAAAAACTGTTACTGACACTGCTCATTGTAGTTTGGGGGTTGGTTTCCAAGGCTCTAAAATTTTGCGATTCCTCAGAAAAACGTGGGTCCATCACCGTGTGGTGACATCAGGGCCGTAGCTAGGTGATGGCAATGAAGGCTCCAGCCAGGAATGCAAGCGAGAAAGGGCATAATATTGGCTGAAATAATTCCACTGAATATGTCTGTGGCTAGGGGTGAGGGTGTAATCTGAATGGTTCTGCCGGGGATGCAACATCAGCTAGTTACGGTGTTGGTTGGTATGGGGGGGGGGTAATGCATTCGTCTATAATACCATTAATCTGAGTTTAACGCACAGGTTAATGACACAGTATCGTAGAATGCATGCCATTGTCCCGTTCAATCTAGTTCAGGGTTTGGTTTCTTCGGTAACACAGATTCAGATTTCTTGGATAACTATAAGGGGCGATGCAGCTTAACCTTTGCAGTCTTTTTCCTCCCTTCAACATGAAAACATAAACTACTAATTGTTTGATACATAAGCATATGCAGAAAGTTCATGAGGGGGAGTGTGGCTTACATAGCTACAGCTCCATATATTCATATGCATATATACAAAATTTCATTACAATGGGAGTGGTGATGCTGATTAATGAATCACACGACAGACCAAAAAATATTTCTATTTATTTCTCCACTTTTAATGGGAGTTAGCTTAGGTTGGTTGACGATAGTTAACACATAAGGGTTTTTACAATATGGCCGACGAAGTCGATGCCTTGATTACTATTGGTGAAAAACAACATTTCTGCTGCGAGGCGGAGGTGCAGAGCATGGGCATTATATAACTGTCGTTATAAGACTTGACATACTCCGTACATTGAAATTTACATAAATTTCAAATCAAATCAAATTTTCTAGGTTGTAAATAATAATATGCAATAAAAAACTCATATGAAAATATTTACAATACTTAACAAAACAATTATATACAAATATGACAAGTAATTAAAAAAAATTCAACAAGTATTAATTGGTAATAAATATATCTTTGCAAGGCCTCGTTTTACAATTCCATGAGCAGTTTTTACAATAACTACTCTAACTTGGCCATCAGAACCAAGTACAACTTCCTGGACTCTACCTAGACTCCATTTGTATGGTGGCAAATTGTCTTCCTTTATTAATACCATTGAATATGGAGTAACATTTTCCTTTTCAAATTGCCATTTATGTCGAAGTTGTGAATGATTTAAATAATCGTTACTCCATTTTTTCTAAACAATTTGCATTAATTTTGTTGTTCTTTACCAATGAGATTAGTAATTATCGTTTTTTTCCATTAAGTTTGGTTCAGAGACCGAATTAAGCAGATGCCAATTAAAAACACGTTCAGGTGTATCTCAAAATCATTTGGGTCAGAAGACATGGGTAATAAAAGTCTGCTGTTTAGTATGCCTTTAATTTGAGTAGTAACAGTAAGAAATTCTTCCAAGGTTAATTTAACTGCACCAATTGTTCTTTGTAAATGGTGTTTAAATGATTTTATTCCACTTTCCCAAATTCCCCCGAATGTTGGAGATCTTGGTGGAATGAAATTCCAATTGATATTTTCTGAGGTTAAGTAGTTAACTAAATTTTCAAAGGACTTAACTCTTCAAATTATGTAACCTTTTTAATTCAGAATTAGCACCCATGAAGTTCTTAGCATTATCTGTTAATATAGACAAGCATTTTCCACTTCTTGCAAAAACACGTTTATGTGTTGCAATTAGAATATTTGTGGTCAGATCAGTGACCACTCCTAGATGAAATGGCCTTGGTAGCCAAATATATAAATATGGCAACATACACTTTTTGAAATATTCCCTTTCGTTGGCCTTTATATCTAATTAGAAATGGCCCACAGAAATCAATTCCGCAATTGTAAAATGGGGCTTTAACACTCTTACTTAGTAGTTGTTCATAAGTTTTGGAGTTATTTTTAAAACAAATAGTGCATTTGTGAATGATTTTTGTAGCTAGATTTCTTCCCTCTAAAGGCCAAAATTCCTGTCTCACACAATTTAATAATGATTGGGGACCGATATGTATGTTTTTCTTATGGAAATATTCCATTACAATTTTTGTTAATTTATGCTTAGCAGGCAGTAACTTCGGATGTTTTTGATTTAGATTTAAACCTGAATTTTGTAATCGACCACCTACTCGAAGAATGTTATCCTTGTCTAAGAAAGAGCAAAGATTTCTTACCTGACTTTTCTTTAAAGAATCACCCCTGCTTAATATTGAAATCTCCTTAGTAAATTTAGTTGCTTGGACGAGTTTTACTAAGGTGTCTGTCTGATGATTTACCTACTCCTGAGTGGGTTAATGGGCCAGTATTTGGCTCCCTAGAATTCTTCAAATTACACCAGAATCTGGAAACACAACTTAAAATGTTACAAAGTTTAGTAAAATCACTGCTAATACTTAAAAGCCATTAATGAAGTTATTGTTCTCATGTACACTTAACACTAAATCACTACAGGATTTCTTGAGTTCAATTTTGAAGTCATCGTTGTCTAAGTAAGGAGTTTTCACTGGATCTGGAATGTCCGAAATCAAGAAAGTGGGACCAGTCCACTATAATGAGTTGGATTGAAGTTCATTAGCTGCTGCTCCTCGTGAAATAATATCAGCTGGATTATGATATGTAGATACATGCTTCCACTTGTAATCTTGACATAGAGTCTGAATTTCTGAAATTCTATTTGCCACAAATGTTTTAAGTTTATCAGGAGGTGTGTTGATCCAGGCCAATGAAATGGTGGAATTGGTCTACATATATATGCCGATAAATTGTAGCTGAAGGATAGGTATTACCCTTGACACAAGTCGTGAGAGAAGTAATGCTGCAAATAATTCCAAACGAGGAATTGTCAATTGCTTTATGGGCGCTACCTTGGATTTGCTGCACAACAGTGAGGTCTGAACAATTCCTTGGTCATTGGTTGAGCACAAGTAGATAACCACACCGAAGGCCTGTTCTGATGCATCAGAGAAGCCATGAGGCTCAATTTTGGTGGCATTGGCAATAACAACATGTCTAGGTATTTGTAATTTGTTTATATCAGGAGCTTGTTTCATGAAGTTGATCCAATCTTTATTTTCCTTTGACCGAATTAGATCCGACCAATTCAGTTTAAGTGTTTCAGAGCCCTTATAAGATGGTTTTACAGGGTGTCTACTCATCTGGAAAAGTCAGGGAAATTTGAAATACAAAGGCCCAAGTCAGGGAAATTTGAAATTCATTGTTATAATAAATAACTTATTAAAATAATTTTCCTGAACTGTGCTTTTCATACCACATTACCTACTGAAAAATTTGAAAAACTTGTACTTTTGACTAAACTTCTTCCAAAAGTTACCATTTTGCACCAAAACTAATATAATTTATATAAAATTATTAAGCCCATATATTTCTCAGGAGAAAATGTTTGCCAAATATATAACTAAAACTTGAAAAACAAAAAGTGTTTTTAGCTAAATTATTTAATCTGTAAGGGATTTTGATCATACCAATCTCCTTTGCCTTATATATAGTTATACGCATTTTAAATGAAATAGAAGATGAAGCATCAGCTTTGCGATTATATAGTTAAACTCTTTTATAATGGACTTGAAAAGGGTGGAATGGAAATGTTGCTGTAAATATTTAATTAGTGCAAGTTTTTAGTGTAAAGAAATACACTTTTTAATACAGCTTTTGAATTTGTAAATTCACTATAATTGAGTTATAAATGGCTTTGGGCTTTGCATTAATCGATTTTATGGCCTTGAAACTTATTTTGATTGCGCATATTTGAGTGCATTGTGTGTTGTTTACTGTAATTAGTAACTGGTAATCGATTAAGATTTGGTCTGGAATGGAAAAGTCAGGGAAGTTTGAAATAGAATTTGGGTAGACACCCTGATTTTAGCTCTAGATACCATGGGTCCAATGAGACCTAATGGGTTGAACAGCCTTGCTATGGTAGACAGGACGTTCCGTTTTGTGAAGCTATCCTGGTGGGTGTAGTTACCTTGAAGGTGAAGTAATTTGGCTAAGGGCGCCAGAGCATTCCTAGAGTTTTCACTGTATCGTGCTGCGAATCAAATGCGTATTCCAAATTGGGGTTGTCTTGGAATAGCTGTGGATGATTTGACACCTATTTTTGGAGTTCCATTCCTCCTCGTTTCAATAGTTGAATAAGTTGAAGCTGTAACTGTTTTATTTCTTCTAGGGTCGCTGCACCTTACAGTATATCATCCATATATATGCCATTGCAAGTTACATCAGCCGCATTGGGAATGTTTTTTTATTCAGCTTCCACTAACATCTTTAATGTTCTTGTAGCCAGGAACGGTGCACAAGACGTTCCATATGTCACTGTTTTCAGTCTATAAATCTCAATTGGGGCAAAACGACTTGACTTCCATAGAATTCTTTGTAAGTCTCTATCTGAAGGTTCGACTAGTATTTGCTATACATTTTAGTGATGTTTGCACTAAATGCAAATGAATACTTTCGAAATCCAGTTACAACTGAAAAAAAAAAGACCTTTCTGTACAGTACCCCCATTTAACAATATGGAGTTAAGTGAGATACCACTGCTTGACTTTGCAGAGGCATCAAAGGCAACTCTCAAGAGAATAGACATGCTATCTGGGTGAAAAACAGCATGGTGTGGAATATAATATTCAGTTTGTTTGTGATAACATGTGTTGTCCTCAATTTTCTTCATATGGTGAAGTATTGATTATTCATTCATGAATTCTTTATACAAGTTAGCCATGTCCTTCTGTTCATCTAATCATTTCCAAAGAAGATTTAATCACTTCTCTGCATTTTCCGTAGAATATCCTCATTTTGATCATGCATTATCCTTTATTGGTAACTGTACAATGCACCTTCTGGTGTCATCTCTTGTGTGAGTTTGAACAAAATGCTCTTCACAAAATTGCTCTTGTACACTTTTAGCATTCTTTGAACCTTCATTATTATCTCCGGGAAAAGTTTCTAATTTGAAAAATTTACATTACCGTAAGGGAGAATTCAAGTAATATTTTGGCCATTTTACACCCCTCCCTCCCTTGTAAGCAAAAACTAACATGGGAAAATAAGCACAACAGCACCCCGAAAGGTTCTTAATATACTTAAACTCTCCCTAATATCTAGGTTATCCTGTTCCGAAATAAAATTGGAAAATGAATTTGGACAAAAATAATTTATACTTTCTGTGACTAAATATTCAAACACTGTATTTTGTAGCAGTTATGATCCATCCTCAATTTGAAATCTTTCAGGTTTTAATAATTCATAGAATAATTCGCAACCTATTAACAGGTAGACCTTGCTTGGAACACAAAATG
Source organism: Dysdera silvatica (assembly GCA_006491805.2). NCBI lineage: Eukaryota > Metazoa > Arthropoda > Arachnida > Araneae > Dysderidae > Dysdera > Dysdera silvatica. The sequence continues at coordinate 56,384,262 of QLNU02015359.1, read as the reverse complement.
TCGGGTCTGCTAATTTAATTTTCTGTGGAGTTTAACTTGCCAGATGCCTGATTTGGATTTAAATCCGTGATTTTTGATAACATTAGGCAGGTCAGTGAACTCAAAAAATGATCATCTTCATTAGAAATCATCACAGTAACTTTGTTTGTAATAAAATGTTCACCGTCATTAATTCCTGTGATAGAATTGCTTACATGCTCCTTTTTTAAACCCAAAACATTGGAAGCTTTAGTTTTTAAACAATTGATAGAACTCTTTATATCTAATATAGCTCGAAGCTTTATGGATTGACCAGAAGTGTTCTGCGTCGTAACTATTGCTGTACAAAACAAGCCTGATATTTGTCCTTGAACAGCGCCGATAAGAGAGGGTTTTAGACTCTGTGGGATCGAAACCTCAATCCCTGCTTGAACGTTCAGAGTCCACGGATTGATTGACGATTCCCAGTTGCTCGACTTCGCGCTCGCAATGGATAAGCCCGTTGTGCTTTTTGTTACATATCCTACATGAAAAGTAGGAAGTGCAGGGCAAAATGTGCACTTTTAAATGATTTCCACACAGTTTGAATGCCATTATGATATCCAGTCTTTGCGACATAGATATATTTAAGAATTTTGAACACTTGTATAAATTGTGAAATTCTTTACATAAGATGCATGCCTTAAGAAAAGTTTTAGTAGTGTTTCTATTTGGGCTTACAAATTTTTAAGTTTATTCATGCTATTTTGAAAGCCTTTGACTGATTTAGAAGGTAAACATTTATTTAAATTTTCTAAAACCATTGACTTATTATCAAGAAATTCTATTAACTCGGTCAAAGAAGGAATTTCTTTGGAATTTAACGATAATTCGTACGTTCTCCTGCTTTCTTTATCAAGTTTTTGCAGGATAATATTAACAAGCATTGCTTCGGTAAGCTCGTTACACTCCAATTTCAAAACATCTAAGGCTCTTAAACTCTTTTTTACGGTATCTTTAAGGTTTCTTAAACATTTTGATGATTCGTACGAAATTGTCTCCAACTTTAATATTGTCTGTATATGCACTGGCGTACGCAGGAAGGGTGTTGATAAGGGTTGTAACCCCCGCCATTGCGATGAAATTTTTGTATATATACATATGAATATATGGAGTTTTAGCCCCATTGAGCCTATATGCACCTCCTTATGAACTACGTACATCTACCACTTCCCGTTTATTCTCATATCTCTGCTCAAGGGCATGAAACAGTGACTCAAAATCATTTTCACTCGTTTTGATGTTTTTAGCATTATGGCACAAAGCTGATTTTAATTAGAATAACTGTTGCATTGTTGATAACTTACCATTTTCAGAAATTATTTTTACAAATTGTTTTTAAATTTGGAGAATTGTTTGATTTTACCATAAAGAATTCACAATGGAATGTCCAGTAATTTAGATACTGCACAGTCCTTCCCTTAGTTTTCTCTCCTCATAAAATTGGTCGAGAATTTCAGTAGATCAGTTTGTGACATCATACCCACACCTGTCTTCTGAGCTTGTAAGGGCGTTTTCACGTGCTTCGTTGTTGTTCTTTTGGCTGTGATTTGTTCGTTGCAATGAATTGTATCATGTCTGAACGGTTGACGTTGTCTTTTTTTATGGAGTTGCTGTGAATAAGGGTTTGATTGCATCGGGGTATGTGTATCTGGAATGTAGGGAACAGATGAGATTGTAGGCTAGACCTAATATGGATGGTGCCTTTAACTAGCAGTGTAAAAAAAAAAGGCGGTGTGAATTAAAAAAATATTCCGGCCACGTGTGTCCGACCAAGACCAATAATGAAAGGTCAGTACTTTCTGTTTTTAACTTCGCTGAATGGAGACAGTTACAAATTTCAGGCTGTTCTAATGCTTTTTTTCTTCTATCGTTTAACATTTTAAAGATTTGGGCATAATTCGTATATGATCTAAATAGGCTGCAAAGGCGGAGCCTGAAGCAGGCACGTGGGGGTCCCCCCCCACTAACCCTGCACTTATACATCGCCTTCACTGATTCATGAAAATTAACATAGCCTCAAAATAATGTAAACAACATGGGCCCAGGTTAGTTGCCGCATTGCCAGCTAGTTTGGAAACACTTTCAAAAATTTCAGTAGAGGATGGATTGTGCAGTATCTAAATTACTGGACATTCCATTGTGAATTCTTTATGGTAAAATCAAAAAATTCTCCAAATTTAAAAACAATTTGTAAAAATAATTTCTGAAAATGATGAGTTATCAACCATGCAACAATTATTTTAATTAAAAGCAGCTTTGCGCCGTAATGCTAAAAACATCGAAACGAGCGAAATTTGATTTTGAGTCGCTGTTTCATGCCCTTGAGCAGAGATATGAGAATAAACGGGCAGTGGTAGATGTACATAGTTCATAAGGAGGTGGGTATAGGGTCAATGGGGCTAAAACACCATATATTCATATGTAAATACACTATGGGTCAATAAAAAAGTTTAATGAAGAATTAGAAGGGAAATATACAGAGAAAATTAGAAATAGTTTAAGATTAATAGGTCTCCATTCATTGGCAATAGTTTCAATATTAGCATGAAGTTCTTCTATTAAAGATGTATTACAGTAAGTATTTTTGATCAATAACGCCACGCCCCCTCCTCAAATGAGTCTGTCATGTCTATAAAAAACATAATTAGTAATAGAAATGTGAGAATCGTCAATTCTAGGATGGAGCCAAGTTTCACTAACTGCAATAATATCTGGGTCAGTTGATAAGATAAAGGTGTTTAAGTAATCTAATTTGTTCAAAATACCGTGAATGTTAATGGAGCAAATAATGATTATTATGGATGTATTTCTGACGAGATCTTTCTACGGGGCGTTTTCCGAAAAACTAATCAGTGAGTTGGAAGTGGGGTTAAGGGAATATTTAGTACCGTTAATTAGAATAGTACGATAAGTTAGTTTAGTGCGTTGGCCTTCGTCACGATGGACTTGGGATAATTACCAAAGTTTTTGCCTTATGTGTCTAGTTTCCGGAGAAAAGTCTTCTTGGATTGAAAATTTGGACCCTTTTAATTTGACGGCGTTATGCAAAATAGAATCTTTTAATTTGTAGGCAGAAAAGTTAACCATGATTCTACGAAATTTTAGGTTGGGTCTCCGTCCCAGCCAATGGCATCTCTCAATATCTGTTGGTGAGACTGAGACACCTAATTGATTTATGCACAGGTCTGAAATTAATATCTCGGGAGATTCTGAAAATGTGCTTGACTCAAAACCAGAAAATACTAGATTATTTCTCCGTGACGTATCTTCTGTGTTCACAATACAATTTAACAGATCCTGATTGGAGGAAAGTGAATCATTAATATATGAGAGAAATTTATTTTCAATCTCCACAACTCTTTCTGTGAAAGAGTGTAATTTATCCAATCTGGAGTCTAATCCATCCACCTTGGCAGAGAGGGTCTCCATTCAGTTAAGAACAAAATCTTGCCTTGAATTTAGGGCAGTAAGTTGTTTTAAAATATCAAATTGTAAGGAATGAATGGCGGTAAGGGAAGGCTGTGGATCATTGGCAGTAGAAGGATCAATTATTGGAAGAATATCGTTAGCAGGAGTATTGGATGACTGGGAACGTAAGCGTGTAGTAGGAGGAGATCGAGGAACATTGGGGCCAGGATTAGATTCAATGTCACCATATAAACGTAATAAAAATAAAGTATTAATTGGTTTTACACAATGATTAAACCTTAAAAAATAACACAAAATACTAAGGTAATAAATTAAAGAATGAACATACATTGCAAAAATTCGAACGGGTCTGGACAAACGGCTAGTAAAAATGAATTTAAACAGAAAAATAAATATAAGAAATAAGTTACCTGTAATAAGTAAAGAAGAATCATGATTATCGCATTCACCGTAAAAACGCCTGTCCGTCCGAATTTATTCAGACTGTGAGTAGTAACTGGTTATATACAGGTTTAGAAGGTTCCAGAAGCTGCAGGATGCATGTTATGACATAATGATGCGTGTAGGAAATGTCAGCAGAGTGAAAGCCAATTGGCATATGGCACGTAGTGTATACGTGAAAGCAGTGAATACGGTTGCATGGTATTTTTCGGAAAATTGATGACACAGGAAATTTAATTCCAGAAAGTTCAACAGAAATACATGAGGGAAGCGAAGTTGTTGAAACGAAAATAAACATGCTCGTCGGCACCCATAATCAGAAACAAGCCGGCCTTCTGAACAACCAAGGCTGGCAAACATCGCCCCTTGGCAAACATCAGATGGAAGCATGCAAACAACCTGTATTAAATAAAGAAGAATCATGATTATCGCATTTGCCGTAAAAACACCTACTCGTCCGAACCTAGTCTTATGACCAGATACATATCTGGCGGCGAATCTAAGGTTATGATCACTCTGCGAAGACAATAACAGCAGGACGATTTTAGTTTGAATTGCAGGGGGGAGAGCAGAGAGTCCCTTGATCTAACAAGGATTTAAAAGCAAAAGTCTAAGTTTTCATTCCTGTTATAGTAGTAGGAAAAAAGAAACAAAAAAAAAACCCAACCAATTATTTAAAAATAAATTGAAAAAGCTCAGCAAAATACTGAATAAAGTACGATATTCGTCAGTGACATTCATGTCAAAGTTAGCACTGTAGTGGCTTAGAAAAACTCTATATTATAGATAAATATATTTAAAATAAGCACACAAAGCTATGACCAGGGCTATTTGACTACTGCCAAAGTGGTCTGTTAAGCGAGCGCGGTGTTCTTTATCTTCTGAGTATGGATGAGAAAGTGTTCATCTTTGTCCCTCCAATCACCATTCATCAGTTACAAATCTTTTATTGTTGTATTTTTTTCCCTTTTGAAATTTTGCTTCCGTACCTTTTTCCCCAATGGTCGCTCCCCCTTGTTTCACCACTGGTACTGTTTACTTAAACTGATAATGAAATCACCCTTTGTGTATCATCTTTTTAGCCAAATGTCTAGAATTGACAGCTAAAAGTTACAAACTGAATGTATTTTCGAACTTAAATGTATTTTGAAAATACAAAATGAAAGAAAATTTGTATTTTTTATTCAAAATACAAAATACTTAGAAATTTGTATTTTCAACACAAAATACTTAAAAAAAAATTTTTCGATAAAAAATACATATTCCAAATGCATGTATTTTTGATACTGCCCATCTCTGGGTTGGTTGACGATAGTCAACGCATAAGGATTTTTGCAATATGGACGACAAAGTTGATGCCTTGATTACAACTGGTGAAAAACAACATTTCTGCCGTGAGGTGGCAGTTCCGAACATGGAAATTATGTAATTATTGTTATAAGACTCAACAGGGGAGGAGGGGGGGGTTAATTCCCATCACCCCTCTTCACATATGCCAGTGGTTTGATCTAATGTTTTATAAGTTTTGAAATCGAGGATTATAAGTGGCGTTTTAAGTGGCTAATGCTACTTGTTTTCTAGCCACTGCTTTATAACGTTGAAAAATTCATGCTTCATAGGTACCATGCCAATTGCAGCATTAAATATATCAAACGTGTCTGACCAACTTTTTATTTTTAGTGTGTACTTTTGGCCCAGAAAATGAAAATGGGTCCAACAAATATTATTCATATGAAAAAACATAAAACTTAAGGTACAAGGATCTAATAAAATATAAAACTAAAGAAAAATGCTTTTTGAAAGGGTCTGTGTAACTTTAGATATGCTAATATACACAAAGTGTTTTATCCTTAACTTTAAAACAAATCATTTAAACAAAATAGGAAACAATTGAGGGGTGTTATAACCATCTCATATTGTTAAAATCATGTGTTTTGAGTAATTTGTAAGGATGCATTTTTCGTTCATTTCATTTATCATACTCTCTTGAACTCATTTTCCTGTTGAAAATTTAAGATGCAAATTAAATTCATATTCAGATTGTACACCAAAAATTCAGAAATCACTATGAAAATTTATAATTTTCTGGAAAACGTGAGTTAAAAATCCCTTCAGTTATGTCTTTGATATACGTTGAAAAAATAAACGCGAATGTTCATAAGCACTGACTTCAAAAATTATTGCGGGGTGCTCAAAATTTTAAAAGAATAACCGGCACACATTTCAAAGGATTCAAGTATAATTTAAATTTCATTATCAGATTATCTGGTACAATAAGACACCTGAAATGTTAAAATGAAGCAAATTATAGTTAATTATAGAAAAATATTTTCCCTAGATAATTATTTAATTTATTTTACTTTTGTAGGTGCAACATTATCATATAAAACGGACAGATACTGTTGTTTCCAACTCAATTATCTTCATAGAAAAAAAAAAAAAGTGTAAAATTTATTTTTAGGTGCTTTTACCAATTTTAAAAATGCCATCATTTTTTTTCCTTCAAATTATTTCTGAATTACAATTTTGTTTTCAGTACTTTAAAGACTTTTGGGAGTGGCTTGTGGCAATGATGACAAAATTCCTTAAACGTCCTGTAAACCTTTTCTACAATTGGGAGGGGAGAGGGTTTCCACTAAATGTGTACACCCCCTATAGTTTTAGGTTTGCTGCCAAAATACTCATTGTCATATGTGTTCAGCCCCTCTCTAAAAATAAATTGGCTGAAATAAAAGCTAGATTCCTCAGATGCTCCAGGGGCACTTGGGGCAGAACAAAGTAAAAAGTAAAGAAAAGGGCAGATCTCCCAACTGTGTCGAAAGATAGAATGGGTCAACTTACTGACTCAACATATTTTCGCCTTTATCACTATGGCCGCTAAAGATTCTCGTCTCTGTGTGTAGAGCTACAGACTAAACTTTTGTATTTTCTATGAACCCAGACAAAACAAATTTTCTTTTATAAAAGATCCATGGAACAGGATATAATGAAAATCTTGAGGAATTGAAATGCGGTACGAGGCAATTTTTCGAATTCGAAAACTTGCCTCATACCGTGGCTACAATCCAACAATTATTGATCATATTTTTAAAGAACTCACTAAACCTAAACCGGCCTCTTCTCTCTCCAGTGATTCTTCAGCTCCTACGAACATTGTCTGAATTCCTTATGTTCCGAAAATTTCTACTAGGATCGCTGCTGTCCTGCACAAATTCAACTTTCGCGTTACCTTCACTCCGATCAACAAAATAGGCTTTTCTCATCTTAAGGATAACATCCCGGATTCTGACAGCTGCGGCATATATTCCATTCCGTGCCAGTGTGGCCAAATTTATATCGGTCAAACACGAATAGCACTGCGCCTCAGACTAAATGAACACGAAGCTTATGTCAGAAAGCAAGAATTTCATAAATCGGCTCTGGCAAAACACTCATGGGAATTCGAACACAAGTTCTTATTCTCTAATGCACGTATTAATAAAAAAGTCAACTCAACACTTGATCTCAGTTTCTTTGAGGCATTTCACATTCTAGCAAACATCAATATTGCAGTTAATGATCAACTCCTTAGTAACTCTATATCATCCACTTGGAAAAACCTTTTGGGTCTCACGGCTGAAGACGTCTCCACAAATACGCTTTACTCCTCCGCCCAATCAAGTTTCCAACCGACGTGATGGCAACACCGACCAACAGCACGGACATAAACAGAAGCCGCCATTCGCTCTGACGACGGTAGCTGGTTAACGCTATCGAAATAGCTATCAGCAGTGTTATCGTGTTAATGATTTTATCGAACTGCACCATAAAAATTGTTTTGCATTTATTTCTATTGATTAGTGCAGTGTGTCGCTATTAAACTATACAATATACGGTTCCATGATTTGTTTATACCATTAAAACAATATAAAAAATAACCTAGCAGGCTTAGTGAGCATGGAGTAGATGTCTGAAGAACCAAAACGCAGGTGGTATTTTCTCATTAAATTCTCATCCTTATGTTTCGTATACTTTACACCAGAGATTCCCAATCTGTGCTCCGTGGAACTCCAAAGGCTCTAAGGTTCTTACCCAGGGACTCTGTGGAAGATTGAAAATGAAAGGACACTTTCACAATAAATAAATAATCCACTTGTTCAGTAAAAACTAAATGGGTGGTCTAATTTTCGGAAAAATTTTTTTCATCACATTATGATTTTACGACATCCTTATCTTAAGATTACACTTTAAGTATATATTAAAAAATCACCCAATGGCCTGGGAAGTAACACTGAAGGAGCATAACTGGGTGATGAATCTATTTGCCACTATTTTGAGAAAAAACTAACTTGCTCAACATTAACTGATTATAAATGCCTCACAGACATTACTCCAGTTAGTGCTTTGAAAATTTCTTTCTAAAATAAGTCATGTTCTGAATTTTGGTTAAGTTTAAAGAATGAATTTAAACCATTGGCTGGTAAAGCAAAATCATTTCTTTATCCAAAGCAACAGAAATTGGTTTCACCTGAAAGAGAAGGTTTTCAACATTCCTCTTTATACCCATATTCATGACTATTTAGTTTATCTTTGTTCCTCTTATATCTCCATTTTCTTCAACTATCTGTATAAAAATTGGCCATTTCTTAATATAACTCTCCAAATAATTGCACATAGAATTCCAACACACTTTTCTTGCTATATTTAGTCCTGTGCTGCTTAATTCATTGCATCTGGCCTGAGCAAAGTGGCGGTTCTGAAAATATTTATTATTTGAATATGTTCGGTTATGTTAAATTAAGAATGTGCTTAATAAACACACACTACGTTGACCATGAACTGTATGTAAACAACTGTAGTGAAATAAATCATCAGAAAAGTTGTTTTTGCCTATACTATATTTTAGAAAATGATAAAAAGAAAGTCATTTTTATTTTAAATTATTTTTTCCTGAACATTGAAAAATCAATTTAAATAATTGTTTTTCATTAAATCAAATTAAACCATTGATTTATTTAAAAAACCAGTTTAAACTTATCTTAAAAATAAATTAAAAATTCAATTTAATGCATTGGTTTCAAAAAAGATCATAAATTATGATTTAAAAAAAATGCATGATTAAAAGCATTGACATCCAGGTTTATAAGTACACCAAATAGTGCACCAAATCCAATTTATTGCTGTGAATTATTTCTCTCGGGAATCTAAACCTTTTTTACCTACTAGGGATACTGTATGTTTTTACATACTCATTTTTTTTCCTGACTCATGTAAACCTTTCTTGAACTATTATCTCGGTTAGCAGATGAACTTGTAAATGATCATCTAGTAAGATAGAGTAATTCTTCTCATGTACATAGGTTGTTTTTTGAGTAGTGGCCACTATTTATTTTCTAGATACATAGCATACATACAAGGTTCTAAGTTTTACGGGCCTTCGATGTATTCACCAGCGTTGCATACAATGTGTTACCAGCTAGGCAAAAGCTTTTAGATACCGTTGGCACTGCCTAATCTCAGGATGGTGCAAAGGGAGTGGTCTATTGCCTTAAGAAGGTATTCAACTATTTGAAAACGAATCCCACGCAGTGGGTTTTTCAATGTAGCTATTAGGTAGAAATCGCAGAGGCTTAAATTCAGTGAGTATGGAGGGTGATCGAGCACTTCCCAGCTTCAGCGATTGAACAAATCAGATACAGCTCCTTCTGCATGCTTCCTTGCATTGTCATGCAGAATGGTGTGTGGGTTATGCACAAAGTATCGTCATTTTCTTCTCAGAGCTACTCGCAGATTGTTTTGCAAAAATGAACAGTAGTACTTTAAACTAATGGTTTGCATTGGGGGAATGGTATGCTTTACAATAACACCATCCCAATCGTAGGCAAGAATTTCTAACCATCTCCTCTGCTCTTGTCCCTTGAAAACATTGCGACTGTATGCTGCGACCACTCGTTCACAAATGCTATGTTCCTGTTATCATTGTGTATGCGCATAGAAGAGGAATGGTGAGTTGATTTGTTCTGAAGGAGGGTAGGCATTTAACTTACCTATGGTATAAATGGCATTGTCTGACTTCATTTTATGGCACCGTCTGACTTCATTTTATGGCATCGTTACAGCATTGTTGCCACTACTAAAAAAACAACTCCCGTATATGCCCTTGATGGAAAATGTAAAGGAAATAGTTAACACAAAAATGATTGCAGGGCTCACACACATAACATAAAACCTTCTTAATGGACACTTCCAAATAGCATACACTCCCTATTTAACTGACACTCTCCCCAGTCCCAATGTTTGATATCCACTAAACCTCTGAAATTGTAGACACCTCTGAATAACAGACAGGTACACAAATCTCAAGGTGATTCATTGTTTAAAGATTTTAATATATATATATATATAAATCTAAATTTCTGACTGATTGCTCATCTGTTGTACTTAAAAAAGGAAAGGAAAACGTATTGCTGTTCCTTGTCATCAAAATAAAACGCAGGTTAATAAAATTATATTATGAAATCAGTAGGAAATATTCATGTTTTTAACATTACAAAACAATTGCAACGTTGGATTTATTATCTTCAACACTGTAAAATAACTGCAACCTTGCATTTGTTATCCTCAATATTGCAAAGCAATTGGAACATTACGTTTGTTGCCTTTAGTGATTCCAAACTTTTCTTTGAATATTTCATTTCCAGATGCATGTTATTGTCCGTTATTTTAGATATGTTTTATGTCTTTACTTTTCATTTCAACTGATATTTTTGTTAAGTTCAGTTATCCTTTTCTTCTTCTTCTTATTTCTGGTGTAAAAATAAACTAGTTTCAGTTTATCGATAGTCCCATACCATTTAGTTCTTGACTACTAACACTAGCAAGGTATATGACATGGAATTCATCTTTCTTATACTTACCAAGATTTTTTTAAAAAGGTAGTAGCAAGCTGTTTACAAGAAGAAATTTCTGGATGCAATTTTTAAGTTAAAAAAAAGCGTTCTGGCTAATGGAATTTATTAATCAAAAATAAGAATTTGATGGACAAATTTGATTTGATATATGGCTATGTTCAATTAAAACTGCCTTTGGGGTCAACTTGTTGGTTATATGTGGTATACAAAAAATCTGAAAGACTAAGGGCAGTAAGTATTTTCAAGTCTTGTTGAGTATATCAAACTGAAAGACAGCTTTCTGTATCCGTGTGGCCCTTCCAGTGTTGTGATGATTACAAAAACAACATACCAACTTAGAGATGGGACTATGGACATCCAATAACTTTACATTGGCTGAGAAAATCTGTTTTCAAAAAATATGAATGCAAATAAACATTGAAGTCGGGAAATTTTTCTCATCACAGCCATGAAGTGATAATATTAGGTGTTCAATTGCTCGCAAAGAAAAAGGATGATTTCTCCATGCCTAGTGGGAACTGATGATCTCTTGGTGTCCACCCAAGGACTCTTCTAACTGAACTACAGGCGACCGATCATCCTTCCGTCTGCGAGCGCACATAAAGCTTCACTATAGATGAGTTTTGAAATGGGGCAGTGCCTGGTCTGCTTTTTAAACCAAATCAATGTCGAAGAAGTGAAAGTCCGAAAATTGAGACTAGTGCATGCCCGTATCCAGAGGAGGGTGGGGAGATCTTAGGGACCGGCCCCCGAAACTAAATTTTTAATGGGACTTGGCTACGGCATTTGCATGCTGTGATTGTATCAACACATGCTGTAAAAATTTTTAACCTCCCCCCCAAAAAAAATTAAGTCGTGGCTATGGTCTTAGACTAGCATGATATTAAAGTCAAGAAATTTTTCTTATCTTAGCCGATAATGTAATAATATCAGACAATAAATTGCTCCCAAAGAAAAGAATGATTTCATGGTGCCTGGCGGGAACCGAACCCACGATCTCTTGGTATCCGGCCAAGGGCTCTTCCAACTGAGCTACAGACGACCCCTGCAAATAAACACGGCATGCAGAAAGGTAAATCACAAATCATTCAACTGATTGGACAACACCTTCATATGTGGCTCTGTGGTGGTGGAGTGGTAATGCATTTATTTAATGTGCCATTAACCCACGTTTGATGCTCAGCTCGCCTTTCCCTTAAATTGTGAGATCTGTCCACAATGATAAACAATGGACTGGGAAAAGATACCATTGTCGGTAGTTTATCGTTAAAAACAAGGTTAAACGTAATACATTATATGTGCCAGAACCAGAAGAAAATATCGATATAGACTTGACTGTATACAGTTAATGTATTTTTTAAATGGAATAGACAATGAAGCTCCATCTTTGTGATTATATGCTTGAGCTCGTTTATAATGAACTTGAAGGTGTCAAATGAAGATTCTGTTGTAAATATTCAATTTGTGTAAGTTTTTAATGTGAAGAGAAACACATTCTTTAAATACAAGTTCTGTATTTGTAAATTCACTGTGATCAAATTTATTAACAGCTTTGGTTTATGTTAGTGAAAATTTTATGTTTTTGAAACTTGTTTTGATTGTGCAAATTTTAACGTATTTTAATGTGCCATTTACTATAATTAGCGATTGGAAATTAAGGTTCTGTCTGGAAAGCCTGGAGAAGTCGGGGAAGTTTGAAACTGAATTTGGCTGAACACCAATACATGTAATACATGCTATGAGGTAGAGTACGATACAAGGTTATTGTCTTATGATAGCTCCTTACATTTTTCCTAGCATTGACTGTGTGGGCTTCTTTTTCGTGGCTAAATATTCCTTAAACTTACATAAACATGTTTTACACAGTGCTTATATAACGATTGTTGTATGTAAGATTTAGAATAACCCATACAAGGCCATATGGGCATCCATATAAGTACTTTTGGTGGGGGGAGGCTGAGAAAAATTACCTTCTTCTCAAGACTGTCAAAAATTTTAGTGAATGTACAAGATACTAAAATGCTACAAAAATAATTGATACTGCTTGACAATTAGTAATGAGCTAAAAAGTACCTTATTTTAAAATGTGCTTGTAAAACTTTTGAAAGTAAATACATAGCAGAATCCAGCAAACCAAATTTCTGAATGGCTGGAGAGGGGGGGGGGACCTCTAGCCCTCTCTGTCCCCCCCCCATGGGCACCTATGCAAGGCCATGTATGTGGGGAGGGGGTGTTGGAGTTAACCCCCCATAGTTGATCAGTATTATTAGCTGCAAGATAAATTTCCTTACGAGCGAAAATTTTGTTTCAATCAACTCCCTCCCTTCCTGCCTTTTGAAATCTTGTTTGTAAGCCTAGCCCCCTTATTTAATTAAAATTAATAACGTCATGAGAAGAAGTGGTTGGTGGAATTTTTGTGCCACAAGGGCAGTAAGATCATTCTGTACGAAAGGAAGTGAACACTTCGAAGAATAGTGTTGATGATATATGCAGATGTGCCAATGTATTTTGGACAGATGGAAGCTGGACTTCAAAATAAACTAAATTCCAACCAATTCTTAGAAGACAGATGTGTCTAAAATCACATCAGCACTCCTTCTTAAAAGCAAAGCTTTTGCAAAGCTTGCACTTTGTAATGGTGTTAATCTTGATGTATTCCACATAGTTCTACATTGATATTTTATATGCTTACTTTTTTACATATCTACAAGTATCAAATAAGAATGTTTGTGTTTTTGCCATTGTGTATTCTTATGCAATGCTTTTAGCATAATTTTCCCATTATATCAAAGAACGTACATATGTACATGTGCTATACAATTTAATGCAGTCAAACCTGGTTATAATGAGAATCCAGTTACAATAAGATGAAGTAAAACATTTGTTTGTTTGCATTTAACATATACAGGAAAAAATACCTTTATAGTGGAAGAAAACCTGTTCCAGCGAGCAACAGTTTAGAAAATTTTCTCCCCCAATTTGAGTAGGTTGAATAATTTAAAAACAGATTTCCCTCTTTTGATAAAAATCTATCGTAAGGGTTTAAGACTTTTTTTTTTCAAGTAATGATATGAAAATATGTAAATTGTGACATTTAATTATAAACATATATATATGATATAACAATATATGGAAATAATGATGATGTTCATTTTCACTGTTCTGTCAGATGTATTTAATTTTTTATTATATTTTAATGGTAATCCGATTTTGACGAGAACCTGGATATAATGAACAAAAGTCTTGGTTCCTTTCATATTCATTATAAACAGGTTTATATAAACAGGTTATTCATTATAAACTTGTGTTTTAGAGTTTTTGATTCTTTTAGCATGATTATTCGTATGAGAATGTAGTTAGGGATTAGAAAAGGGGTGTACACCAGTTACAGAATGTGATTTTAAAATTGGACCATCTCCAATTGTTCATAATTACCCTCCCCCCCCCCATTTGAATAAGAGAAATTACAATTCATATATAATCATCATGATGATGATAATAATGATACATGTATAAAATAGGCTTGTTTGTTTGTTTGGATTTTTATGGCGCAAGAGCATCTGGGCTATACTGCGCCCATGAAATAGAACTTTTTTATTCAAGGGATGGGGAACAGTTGAAGGTGGGTTACTTTTGAAGTCATGCCATTGGTAAACATATGCACAACTTTTATGTTCAGACAACATTTTCAGCTCACTCAATTGGATTCCAGCAATACTATTTTACAATATAATAATAAACATCTCAAAATGAACGTAGAAAACTGGAAAGCATACATTTTTCACATATGTTATGAGTTGTTGTAAACAACAATTTTATAGAAATTTATAAGTATCTATTCTATGTTTTGGTGGTCATTACATGTGTCTTAACATGGTGAAATAGGAATTTTTTTATGTCTTATGTACTCAGATGATGCTGATACGTGGATTCGCAAGTGTTTCATGTGTCTGAAATAAGGCAGAATTTGCACCCCAAAATTTGAGCTCACTCACCTAACGGCTGAACGAATTCACATCATGTTGGAATGTGTTTATAGAAACTTTAGGCTCTAGATGATTTCCTAGTTTCACTGGGTGACTACTCAGGTTTGCTTAATAAGCTATCCAGCCTTGTATATGCTTGGTGGTTTTAAATTTTATTTTACGAAGAAACATAGGCTACTTGTAGGTAGCTAATATTAAATAGGCCTGAACAGGGGTCAAATAGTCACAAGTGTAGAATGCCTGCCAACATGTCTCAAGTCTAAATTTGAGCAATCTTTAGAATTGCTTATTTGTTTATCTATTTTAATGATATGTTATGCAGTGTTAACATTTCACTTACTTGAAAAATGAAATTTATATTATGCTGCTGATTATATATTCACCAGTGCTTTAAAGTACTAAGAGTAATAGTGTCAGAGTGGGGGGGATTTTAATATTTTCTGTGATTTTAATGCAAGCATGTGTTATAATACGAATTCAATATTTTAGTGTAATTATTGAAGATAGAATTTTGTAATGTGTTACCACATATTCAGCCACACATCTGGCCATTACTTTTAAAGCAATTTTCTGAGGAGGGTCCTTCAAGTAGATCAGAAAAACAAATTTCATATAAAATAAGAAAACAATATCTGAAAATGATGTATGAGGATTTCAGTATATATATGAGTATGGGCGGCCCCCAGAATCATGTACAAAGGGGTGCATCCAGGAAAAATTCCAATTGAATAATGTTGTTGGACTGTAGTTTCTTATGGATTCAGTCCTTTTCCTCCCTTTTTTCATAAACCAAGGGGATGCAGTGCACCCTCTTACATCCTCCTTGGGGCACCCATGCATATGAGTTATCTATGAAATGTCTCTAATTTAATTTCCTAGGGCTGAGTGTCAAATTATTAAACGCTTTTAGCATTTTTTAGTTGGTCATCTCCCTTCTCCATTTTTTTAAAATACGGATGGTTGTTATATACTACAATTTAAAAAAAAAAAAATGATTTGTAGATATTTCATTGTTTGTATTGTTCTTTTATGCTATGATTTTTTTAAGTAACGTATCTGTACAAGTTGAATCAAGTACTCTTTTGATGAAGGTTTTGCGTGAATTTGAACTTTAACTTAAAAGAAATTCAGTTACAAGGGAAATACAGCTGAAGGCAATTTTTGTCAATATGATTTTCGTTATGAGATTGTGCATGTTGAACTCAATTTTTGTTCATGAAGTATTTGTGAAAAAAAAAAAAGATGTGCATGAGCATAGAATTGGATGGTGGCAAGAATTGTCAATTAATAGAGATTTAATTATGTAATTGTGTTTCAACTTGTGAAATTGGAAATGCGAACTGGATGCTCTTGATAAGAATGGACATAGATGGGAAGTAGTTCTGTTAGACTTAATACCTTTTAAAAAGGGAAAATCAATCGGTGTGTGCACTACTTGCAGTGAACTTTGAACAGTATTACGTGTTTTTTCCAGACATAATAATTATTATAACCAGCAATATTTTTCTACTTTTATGCAAATTAATCTTTATGTAAATGGCATTTTGTACAATTTATAATCATGTGATCTGTGCATTTTTATCTGACATTGGCCGTTTCAGATTTTATTTGATTGTAGTGGTGTGCATAGATATTTTGCTCGTATTACTTGTTCATGTAGTTTGAGGTTTAAGTGTGCTGTTATGCAAAAAGTGCTCAATAAGTTTTTGTAACTCATACTACAAAATTCACTTGTGAAGACTATGTTCTCGTTACTGTTCACTGGCATTAAAAATGTGCTTGTCAATACTCAGTGTCATAAAAAATGTGCTTGTTAATACTTGTATATATATTGAAGTCATACACAAAGGTTATTTTGGGGATTAACCCCCCGCCCATTGAAAAATATTATTAGCTGCAAAATATAATTTATTAGGAGAGAAAGTTTCGTTTTTGTCATCCCCCCCCCTTTTTTTTCATTTTACCTATTTTGAAATTCTGTGCATGGATCATGTATACATGTCGTGATGTTTCCATTTCTTCATGTGCTCTTGTTGATACTCATGTTTGTATGGACCAGTGTTTATCAAAGTATGGTTCATGGTAACCTAACGTGTTCTGTGGGATTTTCAGGAAATTTCAGCAGGAGAAAAAAATGATTAATATATTTAAGTTTAACATCATGATTTGAAATAGTGCCTGTCAGTAACCCTTAAAAAATCCATGCAGTATATAATTTCTGTGTAACATTCTTACAGATGTGGTAAGAAATTTAAGAAACCTATGTTAGGAAGCAGAAACCTGATATAGGATGCTTTTAAAATTCTAGTAATGATGTGTATGACAAAATCATTTAGCTTGCCACTAATAGTATTCAGTAGGATTTAATATTGTTAGAGTTGGTGACCTTGGTTTCAGAAACTTTTTTTTCTTCCTCCCAGAGAAGGTTCCTCAGCTTTCATCCTTAGTAGTCTGCGATAAAAAAAGGACTGCTTAATGTGGTCCATGAGTGATCCAAGTTTGAGAAACACTGGTAGAGGCAAATGTTCTTTTTTGCCATCCGCTTGTATAGGCAGTGTTATTTCTGTAGACAATGTTCCCATTGATATTCATTTTATAGATAACGTTCTTGTTAGTATTTGTTTGCATAGACAATGTTCCCATTGATATTCATTTTATAGATAACGTTCTTGTTGGCATTTGTTTGCATAGACAATGTTCCCATTGATATTCATTTTATAGATAACGTTCTTGTTGGTATTTGTTTGCATAGACAATGTTCCCATTCATATTCACTTGTATAGATAATGTTCTTGTTGGTATTCATTCAGATAAACATGGAACTAAAATTTGATGAACCGTGAAGTTCTGCTTGTTCTTTGAAAACTTGTATAATCTGAAGTGGAAAAAATACATTGGTATTTACTAATGCTGATGAGATGGTTCCCAGAAGTTATTAAACTAGTCTCATTTGGAACAGTTGACTAATCGTAATAGGGCAAGGGTAGCAATCCAGGGACCTTTGTTTATCAAGTTTATACAGAATCTGTCAGTACCATTATATTTGGCAAGTAATTGCCAAAAACTTATTATCTATTGCGTAGCCAAGGCTTAAATTGGGCGGGAGCCCAGCGGAGCCTGGCTCCGGTACTTCTTCATTTTTGGCGATTATTTAAATATTAGCAGGAGGTCCTAAATAGATGTTATCATAAAAAATTAATGAATTTTTGATTAAGGTCATGAATTTTGTTGTCCAAAGAAATGGACATAAACAATTGATATGATTTATCGATTCTTTTGCAGCCATTTGATTTTTTAATCGATTTATCATAATATTAGGGCTCCTGCACTTTTTTTTTTGTTAGAAATTAAGCCTTGCGCATAGCCTCCCCAACTCCCTTACAAAAAAATCTGATCGACAATTTTTTTTGTTTGATAAACAATTGTCAATCGGCTTTGATTGATGGTTTTGTCAGGACTCTTCTCAGTCATTGAACTATAGTGTGACTTCAAAAGTGGACCATTTCCAGTTGTTCACCATCTCTTTCGTAGATAAAAAAAAAGTCACGTTTTATACCTATATCATCATGGTGATGATGAGTTATAGGTGTGAGGTGACTTTTTTATTGAATGGGGGGAGGGGGCATGATAAGTGATTCAAGATGATCCACGATTGAAGTGACGTTATACCACTGGTACCTACTATCAACACTTTCTGTTATAAAAATAATTTTTAAATTTGAGTAGTATTGTATTAAAAATACTGATTTATTGATATTAATATGTATTTTATCTTGTTTATATCAAAAATAATATGATATTGACTTATTCCACATAGTGGCATTTGTAGTATGATTGGTTTTTATTGTAAAAGCTTACAATGTGAATTCAGTTGCATGGTGTGTAAGAAATACTGGATAAAATTTGTAATTGGTTTTATGTGTACAGTTAGTGTTTATAAATTCATTCTAAAATTATATGAAATTTATTATAATTTGGTTATGTGACCATATTTAATGACGTGGGTATATATATTAAAAATTGTAGCAGAATTTCATGGTGAAGATATGCCAGAAATCAGTGCCTGGGATATTTTTACATTTTGCTAGTGTACATTTTTTTTAATTAGCCAATAAAGGACACTAAAAACTTGTATTGTGATAATTGAATTCTGTATTTGAATAAAAGTAGATGGCTTTGTCCATTGAATCTATCAAAAATGTTTTTTGAAAACTTCACTTTTAAATATTAATAGATTCACTTTGTTCTTTGTGGCAGTGTCATTAATTGTTCCATGTAACGATTCATGTAGTAATCCACATACTAGTTAGATATCAGTGACTGTGGTGGCATATACTTTTTATACCATTCTTTTGTTATTCATATTGAATTATTTTTAATATACTTTGTTCTTCTATTCATTGGCAAGTTTTTAAACAGGATTTCTAAATTGAACGTGGTCAAAGTTTGCTTAATAAATTAATTTGATTATATTGACAAATTTATTCATGTTGCATGAAATTTTTTAATTTGTTTATAATGCCCTGAATTTATTAATATATGTTATACATGTCAATCCTTCTGATTTTTTATCGGTCATCTGATCTTCTGGTAAGAAAATGATTTCTTCTGGTTTTCGGAGATTTCATCTAAAATCCCCAGTGTTTTTTAAAATGCTGATTTTTTTTAAAAAAATTAAATACCTATTTTTCTTGATGCATGTTTATTTAAATTTTTATGCATATGTGCATATTTAATAATAAACACACGTACATAAACACAAATATCTTTAAAAAAGCTGGAGAAATTCGTCTTCTGTTGATGGTGCATGCCTGGCACGATGTGAAATTGAAATTTTAGCTCCAGCTATGACGTAGAGTGATGCCCCTGCACAACGAAATCATGCATCTGTATTTGTAGTTGTTGGGGAAGGCAAGAAAGAATGCGCTACACCGTTAAGGTTTTGGTCAAGCATGTGACTTTGTGTAGGGAAGCCATGTGTTAGACATATCTGGTATTTCTTTGCTCCGGAAAGAAAGTTTTGTTTTTAGGTGTTTTTGAAAACAACGTTAACGATGTCGACCGTTAATAAAAGGTACTACCAAACGTTTAAAGCCAAATATATGAAGATGTTTAATTTTATTCAAAAATCAAGACTGGGGCCAAAATATGCTTTCTGCACGTGTTGCGGTAAAGACATAAGCATTACTCACGGTGGTAAACGCGATATTACTTTGCATTCTGAGACTGTTAAACATAAGGAGACGTTCAAGGCTGTAGAGTCTAATCATAGTATCAAGCCTTCATTTTTTGCATTTAACGATACCTCCATGATTAACGCTGAATGTTTATTTACATCGTTTTTGATCGAACATAATTTGCCAATGAATTGCAGCGATCATGCGTGGATGCTCTTTCGGAAAACGTTTCCTGACAGCAGTATTGCAAAACAATATGGATCTGCAAAGACCAAAACTTCTGCAATTATGAAAGAAATGTCTGCAAAGGAATCCTCATCACTTGTTGAAAATTTAAGGTGCTATCCATTTTCAATTGCAACTGATGGAAGCAACGATGTTGATTCAAAGCTGTATCCAATAGTGGTAACTTTCTTCGATCCTTTATGTGAAAAAATTGTGAATTGTCTTTTATCTATGCCATCTTTGAAAGAAGATGCTACTGGGTTAAATATTGGAAATCTTCTGGTAAGTGCTTTACAATCTAAAAACCTTGCGATTTCTAATTGTGTTGCCTTTAGCTGTGATAATGCACCTGTTATGATAGGAAAAAAGCAGGTGTAGCAGCGGTGTTAAAGAATCATCACCAAAATATTGAAATTATGGGCTGTTCCTGCCACCTTATTAACTTAGCAGCTGAAAAGAGTGCTGCATGTTTGCCATTTAAAATCGATGAAATTTTGGTAGACATTTACTATTACTTACAAAAGAGTTCGAAAAGAAAAGATAGGTTGAAAATTCTTCAAGAATTTCATGAGACTGATATAAAAAAGGTATTAAAACACGTTAGCACTCGTTGGTTGTCTGTTGGAAAGTGCTTAGAGCGTATAATCCAGCAGTGGCAACCTTTGATCAGTTTTTTTAAGGAAGAGGCCATGAAAAGGAATCAAATCACCCCACTTTCTTTCTTTACTATTCCCTCTATCAAAGTTTCGGTTGAAAATGCAGATAAAGTGAAAGAACGTAACAGCAAAAAAGCATCACAGAAATTAAAAAGGAAAGCTCAAAATTATGTGGATATTTCTAAGAAACAAAAAACTGAAAACTCCATGTCTCGTGAAGAAAGGTTGTTTTATTTTCTGTCGGAAGATATCAATAAGGCTTTCTGTTTATTTTTATCTTATACTGTGCCTATATTTTAAAAAGCAAATGCTCAACTTCAGTCTGCGGAACCGTATATTCATATGCTAAAATCTGTTCTCTTAAAATTTTAGAGGGGAATGCTAGTGAAATTTGTAAAACCAAGCGTCACAAAATTATGTAGTGATATTTTGAAAGTCCACTATCATGAGAGGAGTAATCAAAAAGATGATGTTGATATCTTAATTGGAAATGGAACACTGAAAGTAATCCAAGATTTTAACATCCATGATAAAAATGAATTTTATGAAAACGTCAGAAGCTATTTCATAGCAGCATGTGACTACATGCACAATAAATTTCCTTTTGAGTTAGAAGTGTTACATCATGCAGAGGTTACACAAATATCGAATTTTGAAAATGCATCATTTTCCAGCTTAAAATATTTTACAGAAAAATTTCCTGTTCTTTTGTTCAATAATACAGAAGATGAAGCTGTTGATGCTTTACAAACAGAATTCAGTGAGTTCCAGGCTTTCGAAGTTCCACAAACTGTGAGTAATGAAGGTAGCATTGATGCACAATGGGCAGCCATAGGTAAAATAAAAAATGATACTTGTGAATTAAAATTTAAACGACTTTCTCAGGTTATGCTGTCAATACTTACGATCCCTCACAGTAATGCAGCATGCGAGAGAGTCTTCAGTCAAGTGAAGAAAATTAGAACTGACTTCAGGTCAACCATGTCTGATGACACATTAGAAAATTTACTAATAGTTAAATGCAGACAACATGTGAAATGTTACGAGAATGTATTTGACAAAAAATTTCTCAAATGCAAAATCTTGCACTACAGCATTTGTAAATTCTAAGAATTAATATTGCGTTTAATACAGTTTAATCCTCTATTATTATTAATTTAATAAATACTTAACTTCCTCATTGTGCCCTTTTTTCATAAATTATGTATGATTTTGTTTAATTAAAAAATGGTGGCCTGCCCACGCGTGCGTGATTGACTACAGATTTTTCACTTCTAGAAGTTGGCACCTATGATATGTTCAATAATTTTAGCTAATGTATCTATCATATATGTATATATATTATAATTATAATAATATATTAGTAATTACAATAATTAATTATACTATTTAAATAATATGTATGTCACACTAATTTTTGCTGATGTGATGTTAATTTTCAAGTACTACTGTGAGATCGTACATTTATAATTTAGTTAGCAGTGATTTACAGTATCAATTATAATTTGATTAATTAGTAACAATAAGATGTTTATTTAGGATTAAATATAATGTTGCCTATTATAATTAAATATGTCCACATTTGGTCTTAATAATGTCTCACTCTTTGTTTAAAGTTACCAGTTTATCACTCTCTTCTCAAGTTACAAACCTTAACTTTCGTTATTTTTATGAATTATAAGATGGAGATGTAAAAGAGCAGATAATTTTGTATCGACATGTGGATAATATAACAGGGTGTCTACTGATCTGGAAAACCGGGAAAAGTCAGGGAAATTTGAAATACAATGGCCAAAGTCTGGAAAATTTGAAATTCATTGTCCTAATAAATAACTTATTAATAAAAAAAAAATAACTTATATAATTTTCCTGAATTGTGCTTTTTAATACCACATTGCGTACTGGAAATTTTGAAAAACTTGAACTTTTGACTAAACTTCTTCCAAAAATTACTATTTTGCACTAAAACTAATGTAATTTATATAAAATTATTAAGCCCATATATTTTTCAGACGAAAATGTTTGTCAAATATGTAATGTTAAATATGTAAATTTAAAAAAAAAAAGTTATAGCTAAATTTTCTAATCTGTAAGAGATTTTGATCATACAAATCTCTTTTCCTTTAAATAGTCTATATTCATACACACTTTAAATGGAATAGAAGATGAAGCATTAGCTTTGCGATTGTATAGTTAAACTCTCCTGTAGTGAACTCAAAAAGGGCTAAATGAAAATATTGTTGTAAATATTTAATTAATGTAAAGTTTTAATGTAAAGTAATGCATTTTTAATACAGTTTTTGTATTTGTAAATTCACTGTAATTGAGTTATAAATGGCTTTGGGGTTTACATTAATGGAATTTATGGCCTTAAAACTTATTTTAATTATGCGAATTTTAAAGCGTTGTGTGTTGTGTACTATAATTAGTAGACTGGAAATTAATTAAGATTTGGTCTGGAAATCTGTAAAAGTTAGGAAAGTTTGAAACAGAATTTGGGTAGACACCCTGATATATTGATATGCGATCAAACCCCATTGTAACCCGCGAACCTTAAGGGACCGAAATTTCAGTTTGCTATATTTGGTGGTTTATTATATTTTATCAGATAAAAAGAATGAATAATTAGACAGGACCAAAAATTTTGTTTGTTATATATAGGACTTCATGATAAGCCAGGTTCACCATAGCAGAGTTTGACTGTATATAGAGTGAAACTCCCTCTTAATGGACACCCCTCAGATACGGTCACTCTGGTTTTATGATTGGATAAAAATTCCCAGAAACTGAATTATAATAATATATTTCAAACCCCTGCTTAGCGGTCGCCCTTAGCAAGGGCGGACACAGGGGGTGTCACAGGGGTCATGACTCCCAAATATATTTTTTCACTGTAAAAAATTCCAACTTTCATGATAAATGAAGGGTGTTATTCCAAGACCATGGCAAATTCTGTCCTTAACCCCCCAAATGAAAGTCTGTGTCTGCCATTGACCCTCAGATACAGAAACGGACACTGTTTTCAAGACTCATTCCATTAGACCAGACTCTCTGTGTAGACAAAATACAAATTTTGACTGATAAAATTCATGCAGACATTATACAAAGAAAATTGAACTTCAACCTTCATGGCGTGTCTCACAACAGGAAACTAAAGATAAGAGCTAAGGAGAATTTTTCCACCTATTAACGAAAAGTGACAGTTGACTCGAATTCCTTGATTCAAATGACTACTGCCTGACAAAGACTTTGATAATAAATAAATCATATAAGGATACACTGCTCGAAACTAATAAACGATTACCAACACAAAACTATCCCAGTTCAAATTTAGTATTATCATTTACTTGACTACCACACAATTCCTGTAAGCATAATGACGGAAAACCACTGAATTTAATCTCACAATTAAATATACATTTCAAAGGGGAGGGTTGGTGAGTAAAACCCAACAAACAGCTATTAATAAATTTTTTTCCAAGACAAATAAATTTTAATATTTAACGTTTTGTTGTAAATTTACTTGTTATATTCAATAGATACTTATGTTCATTACTTTAAACTTGTCATATGCTTAAAAATAATTGAGTTTTGAAATGAAGTATTTAAATGATTGAAATGTATATAATATTTTAGCTACTTCAGAGAATGATCCCCCCTCTTTTACTGTCACCCCGTCTTTTATGGCTAAATTTTTCTGTCTAGTGAGTGACGCTAATGAGGGGTTTCACTGCATTATATAAAAAGTTATTTAATATCATTTCTTGTGCATTATAGTGAGTATATATTGAGAACCTTTAATTGAAAATTAGTTAATATTTTATTTCATATTAGTATGATTTGATTTGTAATTATTGTAAGTATGAGTTCATTTGGGTAATTATTGCAAGTATAAAAATTAAGTTATAATTATTGTTATTATGAGTTCGTAATTATTACAAGTATGTGTTAATTTACATATATACAATTATTGTAAGTATGAGTTAATTTATAATTATTGTTATTATGAGTTAATTTATAATTATTGTTATTATGAGTTAGTTCGTAATTATTATAAATATGTGTTAATTTACATGTATACAATTATTGTAAGTATGAGTTAATTTATAATTGTTGTTATTATGAGTTAGTTCATAATTATTATAAGTATGTGTTAATTTACATATATACAACTATTGTAAGTATGAGTTAATTTATAATTATTGTTATTATGAGTTAATATTTTATAGAAATAATTGTGTATGTTGTTCGTTATTCTATTGAAACAAGGGCCAGGGCCAAGGGGGCATGAACCAGGCATTCGCCCCGAGTGGCAAATACTTTAAGGGCAGCAAAATGGGATTATTATAAAAAATTAAGTCATTTTGGGGTGGCACAATACGTTTGTCCCAAGTGGCATAATACCTGGTGCCAACCCTTTCTGAAACAGTATGGTATCCGCATACAACTAGAACCAAAAAGTATAGGATATTTACATTAGATTACTTGCAATACACAGTAGAACCTGATTATCTTAAATAACATGGGTGGAGATTCTATTTTGAATAACCTGGAAATTGAATTCTTTCAGTGCAAAGAAACTACCCAGAAGCACTTGTAATTACATCTTACTAAACTACTATATTGATAGTGAAAAATGCCATAAGGTATATATATATATAAATATAGATAATTAAGATAATATTTTGGAGATAGTTCAATATTTTTTGTATATATGCGATATATATACATATGTATAAAATGTGTATATAGTTTCGTATACATTTTATGTCCAATATCTACCAGTGGTATTAGTTTCTAACTTAGGATCAGAGTTCACTGGAAAACTAATATGCACAATTTTCTAAAAACATTGAACAATTGCCTATTAAAAAATATAAGAAAGCATAGCAGGTCATTTCAGTAAACCCAGATTTCAGTTAACTAGAGTTCAGATAATCAGAGTTCTACTATGTGTCGGGTATGAGATTTTGAAATATTTCTTATCTATATACCTTCATCTAATGGATTTTGGATAATAATTTTCCTTGCAGTTTATGAACCACTTTTGCTAGATGTATTTTCATTATTTGAACATATGCTGTATATATTTTCATTATTTGAATATACAGCATTTTATTTCTTATACATTAGAACATATATCAAGCCTTACAAAGTTGCTTATAGTAATAAGCTTTTTAATGTCTTGCCAATTTATCAGAATTACGTTTTGCTTCTTCCATTGCAATCAGTTTTATGTTTCTGATTATTTGCAGGTATCCTTCGATGGACCCTAGTCAATGACAAGCAATGTAATTTAAAGAACGAAAATTTGTTTGCGGCAGTGAAAGCTATTGCAAAAGGAAATCTGAGTATAAGAGTTGCAGCGAGACGTTTCCAAGTACCTTATAGTACACTGCAGCGGAGAGTTGTTGCTTATCGCAATGTACTAGGAAGGAAATCTATATTTACTGCACTTCAGGAAGCAGATCTTGTGAAAAGAATTCTTGAATTTGAAGCGAGTGGATGCAAATTGACTTTTGACAATATTCAACAACTTGCTCATCAGTTGGCTGTGGCTTTAGGTATTGTGAATTCGGACGCAGATTCCCTAAGTGTTCCCGGTGGCGCATGGGTAAATGGGTTCCTTTTAAGGCATCCGGAGATCAATGTTCGAATTTTTAGCACTTAAATGAAAGCTTTGCACTGCATATAAATATATTGTGAATCTTTTATTGAAACACAAGCATCATATTCTAGGGAGTGTAATATAATCACACATTTGTTTAATAATTAAACAAGAGCTTGCAAGTGGGGGAAGGGGCTGTTTGTAATAATGTTAATATCACTTTATCTGCTCTTAATTTTATTTTACAGATCGTTAATATTATTTTCCTTTTTTTATAACTCAAACTTGTATAATTGGAGGTGATTATTTGGCATTTAATATAGTGCCAATGTTTATATATCATTTAAGAAGTTTGTTTACACAAATTTCCCATAATTAAGTGTACTTATTTTGTTCAAAATAAATATGTTTTTGTATTGATCTGGTTATTTGAGTGGCAACAGTCCACAATGCAAAGTCAGTGCGTTTAAAAGTCACAATGGTTTCATTGTAAATGAGTAATTGTTTATGTGTGTGTGTTATACTTGCATAGTTATTCCATTACTTTAAGGTTTATTTCAATGAAGTTTTAGAAGTCTTCTGTTTTTAGATTTTAATATACATATACAGTGAAGTCTATCTATAACGTACCGGACCTGGAAAAGTTATCATGATAGACAAGATTGAACATGATACAGTCTATGTCTGTTGGGTCTGGGGGAAAATATCGTTATCGACAAGTTTCACTGTGTAACTAATTATGTATCTAATATATGATAAATAGTTTGTTAGCATGCATGTGTATATTTCGTTTTTGAATGATTTTGATATTGTTAAATTCTTCTCAAATTGTACAATACTTAATTTTGAACTCACCCATTACATAGAATGGTGTATTTATGTACGCTATAACTTCTAAATCAAGGCATTACATATGTTGAATGTATATATTACATTCATCAAATTTATAGATTATGTATTTTGACATGATATATAAATAACATACCATATCAAAATTTTACCAAAATGCTGTTTGGAATGCTAATTGAATGGAGAACACAAAGTAGAATTCTATCTTGATTGTTAAGATGGTTAATCTAAAGTAGTAGTTTAAGGTGAAATAAGTCCAAAACATACATGTTGAATATCTTAAATGACTGTATCACAGATTCTAAAACAGTAATTCGATGATTTGTTCTGTCTTCTGATTAATGATTTCTCATTTCATTGGAAGGTCATTTTTTCTTTCTGTGTTTTTTGCAATTACTTGAATACAAATAGCCAAGGTCATATAATTTTGCAATTTGGGTACAAATACTCAAGGAACAGTTATTTCACAATTTGGATGCACGTACTCAAGGAACAGTTATTTCACAATTTGGATACACGTACTCAAGGAAAAGTTATTTCATAATCCTCCTTAGGCATAACCTTTGAAATATGTGAAGGTAAACTCTAGCTGTCTTCTAAATGAAACATTATTTTCTTATCAAATATTTATTTCAAAATTTTGATAGAATTAATATGACAGGTAATTTTACATTTTACTTTTGGACATATGCATATGTATATGCAATATTATTTCAGAAAATTGCAATCATGCTTTTGTTTTACCTTCAGCCATAAATGTGATTTTTTTAAGGAGTAATACATTCAATTTTTAAAAGATTAACATTGTTCTAATTAACGATGGTATTTTATAGTCTTGGCAAATGCTTCATGGTATTGATGTACATAAATTAACAATTAATTTTTCTGTTTAACGGCATTTTTCCTCCATCCCTGAAAAGTTGTGAATTGAAGAGATTACTATATATATTATTGAACACTTAACCAACCTAAAGTTGAAAAAAAAATCATTAAATAAACCGAGCAGATGAGAGTATAATCTATTCTGTAGTATGAGTTATATGCTGCTTTAGTTCTGTTTAGTATGTAGTCAGAAGTATTCAATTATTATATATATATAATAAATACATTTTTGCTTATAAATTTGAATATGTATAATTTTATTACCTGTTATTTTTATCAAATAATAAGGGGCATATGAGATTCATGCAATAATCTTTGTTACCTTTATTACATTGTTTAATTTTATGTTGAATTTATAACAAAATTTTATCAGATGCTTTAAAACAGTGGTTCTCTTAACCAGCGAGGGTTGCCTCTTCAGGAGACATGAGTGGCAGTTGAAAAGAGGGGTGTGGGCAGTTATGTGAGGAAAATATTGAATTATGCATTTTAAAACATTTACATGGTGTGATTGGAAAGTTTTAAGACTTTGGGCTTGTAATTTCAAAATGGCAGGATTTACAAGCTATTCCGAATGATCTCCTTCAAAGTAGTCCCCTTCTGTCTTCACACACCGACTTCAACGATGTTTCCACTTTCGGGAACAGTCCTGGAAATTCCTGAAAATCCCCTTTGTTCTTAAGTGTGTGAAAAACTTTTTCCGGATTTGAATACATCCAGAAAACTTTTTCTGGATGTATTCAATTGAGTAAAATCTGTTTCCTTTCAGTGAAATTTTCAATTTAAGAAACAGGTAGAAGTCAGCTAGGGCTATATTAGGGAAATAGGGGGCTCCGGAAATACAGGAATTTGGAATTTGGCCAAAAATTCTGTGATTGAGAACGCAATGCCCGGGTGCGTTGTGGTGGTGGAGGTCCCAGTTCTTGTCTCGTCAGAGTGTGGGTCTTTTTTCCGCATATTTTCACGCTAACACTAAAGGACACTTTCATAGTATTCCTGCTTGACTGTCTGCCCTCTAGGGGCAAATTTGTGATGCATAATACCCGTAGAATCGAAAAAAAAAACCCCACCAACATTCTCTTCACATTTGAACAATTTTGTCATGATTTTTTCAGTCGTGACTAACTTGAACCCTTCCACTGTGATAATTTTGCTTTTGTTTCTGATTTATACACATAAACCCATGATTCGCAGCCTATAATGACCTTGCTTAACAAATTTAGATCAGTTTCGGCTTAATTAATCAATTCTTGGGTCACTTCAAGTTACTGCTGTTTCTACTGATCTGACAACAATTTCGGAATGAATTTCGCGGACATTCACTGCATGTTCAAATCTTCAGTTAAAATTGAGTAAACTGCGTAGAAAGTTAAATTCAGGTCATCGGTCATCTCCCTAACAGTAAGTTTATATTCAACGCTCACTAAATCATGAACTTTCACAATCTTTTCGTTGGCTTTTGAAGTAGAAGGTAGTGTGGACGGGACGACATCTTTAGTTGATTTGTAGCCATATTTGAATCTATTGAATCAGATAAAAACATTTAACAGCTCAGACATTAATCTGTGAAAGCTGATTTTAAAACTTCACAAGCCTTCAAAACTGATTTCCCAGTTTTAAAACAAAATTTCACATAAACACGTCGTTCCATGTTTTCATCCATTTTGCTAAATCAAAAATACGCTGAGAACTGAAAACACATCTTCATTCACTCTCTACTGAACAAAGATAGGTAATTTTTGTAGGATGTTTTAAGGACAAAACAAGCTTCCTCTTCCACACCCACCAGCAAACCTAGCCCTTTTTATTAAGCAGTGGCGCCACCTGTCTTAAAACTTTCCAATCACACCTCATATATACAAAAATTTTAATTGAAATTAATATATGAAAAGCTATGGCATTTGTCTATTACTTTCAAAATAGCTTTAATCAGTACAATGGGTTTCATTAGTTAAATGATGGTTCTTATTAATAAACAGTATTAAATGGAAGACTGTAGTTGTATAGTCTGTGTAGTCTATATTGATTTCTGATAATTAAAAGCTTTAAATACAATATAGTAGTATACAATAAGTAGAGGTCCAGCTTAGGTCAGGTCAATTAGTCCTGTTTATTTTATTATTATTATTTTTTTTTGTATATAGTATAGTTTTCCCATTTTTCTGTAGTCAGGGTGTCCCTTCACCAGGGGAACCTGAAATTGTCAGGGAAGTTGAAATAAAAGTCATGGAAAAAATTAGGTAGTTTGGTCAAAATAGGAAATCAGGGGGAGACCTTCTGTTCTGAACAGCTAAATTTCCCATGAACATAAGCTATTTTCTCCAAAACTAAAGTTTAATTCAGACTTTTGTTTGCGATTAATTGGGCAATTTTGTCATGAAATTTGGGGGGGGAGGCTCGGGGAAAAAAATCATAGATTTTTTGGTCCAATTTGAGTGTGAGCCCGGTATAATTTTTTTTTTTTTCAACTCATGAAGGGGTAAGGGTTGTTAAAGTATTCAAAGGATGAGTTGGAGTCTTGGGCTGAAAAAGATTGAGAATCACTGCTTTAAAGTATTGAATGGATTAACACAGAGGGTAGTATTTATTTATTTTTATTACACGTCAAATTATATATGTAATTTTATATATATAATATTCACATTTTAATCATTGTTTCAGTATCAATGCTGTTTTCATAAATAAATCTATGTACAGGGTGATTCGGGCTAAATGTTACCACTATTAAGTGGTAAGAAATGATGAATCAATACATGGACTGTATTAGAAATGTTTAAAACAACGTTAAAACCTTATCTACAATGATTTATTAACAAAAATCAATGCGTCTCAGACGAACGAATCTGTCACCCTTCTCCGGGAATACACAATACTAAAATGTTAACATTCAAAAGTGGTGTTTCCATTCACATAGTTTCAGAGTTACCATTGTGATGGTTTTTTGAAAAATTTGATTATTTTTTGGGATACCTTGTTGGTCAACATATGACCAAATTTCCCAAGGAATTGAAACTTTGAGAAAACGTTGGAAAACCAGAAGAAAAAAGTTTATGGTAAAGTGGGAGGCACAGAGAAGTGGAAGCAATTTGTGAGGTGGATTTTAGAAGGTTTTTCCAGGCAGAGCAGCACAGTATCTCAAAAATTGTTAATTTTTTCAAAAAACCATGGCAATGGCAACTCTGCAACTATGTGAACGGAAACACCACTTTTGATTGTTGACATTTAGTATTGTGTATTCCTGAAGATGGACGACTGATTTGTTCACCTGAAACACATTGATTTTTGTTAATAAATCATTGTTGATACGGTTTTAACGTTGTTTAAATAAAGTTTTTCCTATATCTAATTAGCCAAATAAAGAAAAATTAGTATTTCTAAGTAGAATGTTTTCAGAGCTATTAAATGTTAATTCTCATCATTTATAAACTTCTATTACTATTTTGACGACCTCTCTGCAACATAACAGCAACTACAGGAGATTATTTTTTGGGGAAAAAAAACATGCATGTGAACTTGTTTTGCATGGCACACAAACTCAGAATTTAATCAAAGTGTTATCTATTTTTTTTTTAATTTGTGGATGGTCCCACTTTATTTGGTGCTTTAAATACAGAATTTTAAATATTCAATAACTCAATGTAAGATATTATTACCTTTTTTCATTTTCAGGGCTAACACAATTGCCAGCAGACAGGGGCCATGTTTCTTTTTCTCCTATACCAAAAAAGCTTTTTTTTTAGTATGGGCTTAAACGTATGTGTCAGATTTATTAATTGTAACTTAGTGAATATTCTGTATCGAGACATGACATCTATTTTATTGGATTAACTAGATTCATCACAATATTTTATTCTAATTGGAAATTTTTGTTAGAAGGAGCTCCGTATAAAAAGTTAAATTATGTATGTTGATACATATACCACCCCTGTAGATCAAATAACATATTTAACATCTTGACATAACTTGAAAACTTTTCTTCCTCTGAAGTTTTTTTTCCCTATGACTAACGTTTTAAAAGACAATTGCAGTGACATCTATCCCGAGTCACCATGTATAATTTATTTGAAATAAAAATTAATTTTTCAGATTTATTACTTTTCTATGACTCCAGTTTATTTAAATGACCTAAATGGTGTAAATGTTTAGTTTCTGTTAATAATAACAATATTTTATATATTGAAAATAACTGTAAACATGTAACACTAGGCCCTGTTGTATTAATTTAAGTACAATGGAGCTTAAATAATCATATCCACATCCAGTTTGATGTTGTAGTGCACGCTTCTAAACAATGATTCTACGAAAGGTTGTGAGTGAAAGAACTTGCTAGTGATACTAACATACCATGAGCTATAGATGTATTAATTTTTATGCAGGGGTTGACCGAGATTTGAAAATTATGTCAAGGGTTGCAGATATTTATCGGATCAAGTTAGAATTCAAACTTGCTTGGATGTCATGTCGTATGTTTTTGTATGGCTTGGTAAACTTTTTTGGGACTCAAAACTCAACAACCACTTAGCCGGATATTCAGCAATATTTTTTAATGTTTACTATGGCACTGTTTTTGGTTGAATTTTATAAGTGAGGCGGAAAAAAAGACTATGTTTATGTTTTTACCATGAGTCATCCTTATCTATCTAGTTAACATAAGGCTCAGAAAAACATTGCTAATCGGACGTTTATAGAATATTTTTGTTAAGTTCATTGTATAGTGCAAGGAGCGGGTGGCACAGCTTATGATATTGAAAAGTTTATTGTGAGACTAAATGTTTTTGCTAACTAAGTTAGCAAAAACATTGAACATTTAACTTTTCAAAACATTTAACTTTTGTAAACTAAGCCCTGTTTTTTGTTGTATTGCCTTTTTTTTGTTGCATTTTTTTTATTACCTGAGGTAATTTCTTCTAAAAGTTTTACTTAATGCTGTTAATAGAAGATGGCATGAAATATATTTTCAAACATAATTTCTCAAAATATTTTACACATTGTTGTGTGTGTGTATATATATATATTAAAATACTTCAAATTGAAACATGCAGAACAATGAAAAACATTGAAAATACACACAAAATAATTTTACTTACATGTTGGATGATATCTGATAATCCAAAGCAGGTTCCTGCACATTCGTGAAAACCAACAGATTAAATTATTAAAGCAAGGCAAATAGGATACAAAAATGAAAACCTAGCCAGCCAAACAAAAAACTGAGTAAGGACCAATGAAATGAAGTGTTTGAAACACCCTACATGCTCTTTTTCAAGGGGAATTGCCCATAGGATGTTTCCATGAAAGGCATGCTTCTGAAGGAAGTATGCTTACCAGCAGATACCTCCTGATCCCCCGATATGCCATGGTGTAAATTATATGATATGGATGTAATGAACTGAATAGAAATTGGATTGAAGAGATATAAATATACACTGACACACGACAACAGGTAAAAGAAAACCTTCGCTCATCACATACTACTCAAACTTCTTTGTCTCCCTCACCATCCTATGGGCAATTTCCCTTGAAAAAGAGCCTGTAGGATGTTTCAAACACTTCGTTCCATTGGTCTTTATTCAGTTTTTTTGCTTGGCTGGCTTGGTTTTCATTTTTGTACCCTATTTGCCTTGTTTTAATAATTTCATCCATTGGTTTTCGAGAACGTGCAAGAACACGCTTTGGATTTTCATATATCGTCCAGCATGTAAGTAAAATTATTTTGTGTATTTTTCAATGTTTTTCATTGTTCTCCATGTTTCAACTTAAAGTGTTTTTAATATTCACATCTTTGTTGGAGTCATGCAGCATCATTCGCAGCTTCACAAGGTGTTATATTTCATATTGTACAGTCTTGTGTTTTTATCATTTAAAAAGCTTTTTCTATATATATATATATTACATTGTGTATGTATATGTATATATAATTACAAAAGGAGAGTTGTTTAAAAACCGTTTGTAAATATGTTTTTCTCTAGGCAAAACTATGATATTTATAAGATATATGGGGCTCCTCGCTCATTTTCTTTTATTTACTAATAATAGCTGAAGTTATGTCTGGATAATGAGCAAGTTTAACTTATTCATAACAATCAAAATTTAATATCACAGCTCATCGATAGATTGTGATACTAAAACTTCCACGTGCCTTTACTTTCTAATTTCAAAATATATGTCAAATCTAGTTCATCCTGTCCTACACCACAATTTCTTAAGTGATGCCACAAACCAACATAAATAGTTTTCCTTTAACATTTGATTAATATGCTACTCTGCATAGATGTATGAAATAATACAAAATTAAGTACTAAATTTTGGAATTCCTCCGACTTCACAACTTGGGATATTCAATGTTCAACTAGTTTGTGGAAATATCATACCACCTCTGTCGAAAATCTCACCGTGTAAAGGTAAACAGTGAACATGAGAAAATTGATTTTATATGAGAGAAGGAATGTGTAAGTTTAGTTCATAAATTAGAGCAGAAATTAACGTTAGTTCTATGGGATATTTTTTTGGACCAATACAATTATTCGTAAAAATGTGAATTTTACGAATTGGAGGTTCGTAAAAATGTGGATGTACTGTATATTTCTTGGTTGTAAAAGGTTAAACTATGAGCTCCTCTGAATATTGTCAAATCATTCCAGGAATGCAGTTAAATGTGTTAAAGTCACAATCTCGCAACAGAAGTAACACCTCAAAAATTTTCAATTTTTGGTTTATGTATCAATTTTTGTCGTAAAAAAATTTATTGTGTTTGCAAGTGAGAAATTTTCATAAATATTGTAAAAAAAATTCTCACTAGCTGCTGTCTTGTCTAACTGTATTTACCGTAAGTCACTCTAAGTTATGGCTAATCTTCCCTTTGTTACATCTCTGTAAAATTTACATTTTTTCAAGATATATCACTTTCGTTGCAGGTGTATGAAATGGTATTTAATTTTTGGTGATAAGATACAGTAACATATATATTGAATTTGTGTAGGAAACTACAGTCAGTCCCAAAAGTTCATATGACACAGTTAAAATGCACTTTTCTAATTAAAAAAAAGAAGGAATGTGGCTACAATTTTAAAAAGAGTTATTACAAAATACATTCTACTAGCATTTAACTAAGAAAGAAAATGACAATGCAACTTGCATCATAGTTATATGGGAAAAAATGAAATAAAAGCCTGTCACAGAAGTATGTAGAATAAACTGAACTTCTGAAATTTAAATAAACGTTTACTTCTCAGAACCTTGTAGATTTTCCATTGTTTCGTAGAACCTCTTATACATGATTTTCCATGGAAAGTACTAAAATCTGTAGCATTAAAAAATTTAGATTGTACCATGCAAGTTCGAGTCCAATCTGAAGGTCAGTTACGTATGAATATTGCTGCCCATTGGCATAAAGTTGTCGAGTTAGAATGGCCCACATATTTTCAATTGTGTTTAAGTCCAGGCAGATTGGTGTGGTGGCCAGTCCAGAATGGAAAATTTTTTTCTAAGTAATTTTCCATGATACTAGAAGTATAGATGAAGGCGTTATCCTGTTAAAACATACAGTTCGTACCCATTAAAATTTTATCGAATGGCATCAAGAGAGACTATAGTGTTTCTGTATACTTCTCCGAGTTTTGTCACCAATGTAGAATTGCTATGGAAGCTTAACCATTATATGAAAAGGCTGCCCATACCATCAGAGCTGTCTGCTGAAGAATGTTCTGGTCTCTTTCCTCAAATCATGCCAGCATATCCATCAGCACCCCATCCAGATTCCACATTTTTTCATCACTGAACAGAAAGCTAAGCCATTTATCATCATAAGACATGTGCCTATGAGCCTGCTGCTTCTTGGCGAAGCTTTGCAAGCCATTTTGTTATAAACCATGTACTCAATTTCTTTAATATGTTTATGTACAGTATTCTTAGATGTGTTTATCTGAGAAGCCATTATTATTTGACATAATATTTTCTGGGAAGGAGACATTCTCTGTATTCGTCTGTCATTACTAGAATTTGTTGCACGTGGCCTTCCTGAACTAGGTTTTGCTGTATGCGGTTCCCCATGAGCTAGAACTCGATATATTATGCTTTTACAATGATTTAGTAGTTTGGAAATTTCATTTATAGATTTACCTTGAGACTTCAAGCAGAATATTTTGGTAAACTTACTCAATCGACAGATGCGGAGCTTTTGGGTTCCCTCCCCACCACCCTTGCAAAATCGACTCTTTGAACTTAGGGTAACTTGCTTATATGCCCCAAACCTAGCACCACTGACTACTTGTTTCAAATGTTGCATAAACTTGAACTTTTTGAACACTTATATTTTAAATATTTTGAGATATGAATTTTGGTTTCAATTTTTTTTTTCTGAAAATTGGAATTAGTATCACTTCATAATCAGATTTAACATTATTCTTGACAGTCAGAATAAAACTTAAGGTATAAAAAAAATTATTCATAATAAAACAATAGTCTATGAACTTTTGGGATGGACTGTATCTTTGTTTTATGTGTTTTTAATTTGGATGTGGTTTTTACTGTTCGTTAAGTTTTATATATATATATATTACTGGTATATAATACCATGTAGTTTCAATTTATATATGTATATATTGTGTTGGCATCATATGCTTTGATAAATCCTATATTTATAAATATGTATCCTTTCATTATGAGAATTTTTCAAAGCAATTAATAGACTCCTGAATTCAAATACTTATAGGTTTGCAGTAATAACAAATGTTAAAAAGCATACTTTAAACATCGATGTAAAACAGCGTGCCATGTTTTAATCACTTAAAGACCTTTTATCAAGAATTGGCTAAAGTAACTGCAGTCTTTTGGTTTACCTCAGTTGATTTTTGATAATGAGTGACATTGCTATGTAACATGAAAGTCACTGTCATGTAACATCAAAGTAATTTTCATGTAACATGGAAGTAATTTTCATGTAACATGCAAGTAATTTTCA
>QLNU02015359.1:56333751-56347039 GCA_006491805.2 Dysdera silvatica | reverse complement strand
TAAAAGTGTAGCCAGCTTTTCTTCAAGAATGGAGTAGAGAAGGAAATACTACAAATATACCATCAATTTCATTTTTATATTTAATTTTAATATTTAATAATAATTTTTATAAGTATTTTTCAATATTTTTTTAAAATAATGACCAGTCTTGAGGACAACTTGTGACTCCTTCGTGGACCACCAGTTGGGAACCACTGGTCTAGAATGACAGAATTTGCAATGAATTTTGACAAAAACTATAAATAATTTTATAATATTAATTTTCCTTTTAAAGGTCAGTTGGTAGTAAAATTTCAGAATCACTTTTATTATTTTATAGTTCTATTAAATATAGATCTATTATACAACATTTTAATTGGAATACCTCGTATATTTAGGGATTTTTAAATATGTAGGTGATGGGAATTTGAAAATGCTTTCGAACGATTTGTTATACTTTTCTTTGTAGGTTTGTTTCAGACTGATGTCACTCAGTCATATGAAAAACGTAAGGCATGCCATAATAAACTCAGACCAACTTGCCATATTTGTGCTAAGTCTTTTTGCCATTGTAGCAACCTGCGTCGCCACATGGATATGCATTATTTACAGAAGAAGAATTACATTTGCCCGATATGTTTAAAACGCTTCAATTGGGAAAGCAATTTGCAGGCACACATGAAGACTTTGCATCATCATTACTACAGTTGAAAATGGTTTTAATTCTGCTGAAAATTTCATCGCTTTTATTCATCTCAGGTATTAGACAGTTATTGCTAACATTCGTGTTCAAGTGAGGCTTTAGTACGTCAGAAACATGAGGGGGTGGAGAGGAGAAGAGTGTGGAAAATAATCCTTTTAACTTAATTTATCTATGGCTTTCCACTTTAAGATGAAAGAATTTGAAATTATGAGGTTGAGATCACATTGACCATCTCCAGTAGTATAATTGGCAAAGTATCAGAATCTGAAGGTTGCTGATTTGATGCCAATATGGAGCATGGTCTTTTTTTTTCTTTTTGAGTCATGTGCAGCTGTAGTGTGAGCCAAAATTGTGTGTGTGTGTGGAGCAATAGAAATGAATCTTTTTGATTTAACTTTCTTACTACTTTCCATTTTAAAGTAGAGATTTTGAATTTAACATGTATGTGCATGTTGATATTAATAATTATGCATGAATATCAAATATTCCACAAATAGCATTTCTCACAAAGTGAAGTTTCTTTCTAGCAAGGCCATACATATGGAAGGGGGTTGGGAAACCATAGATCATCATTAACAACAATTTTCAATCCACTGCAGGATGGAGGTTTCTTCGTAATCATACATATACATAGTATGGTGAAAGAAATACAGAGGAATCGGCCTTAAGCTTGCATCATTTGTTGGTCATGTTGGCAAGCTGAACCTACAGTTTAACAAGGGTTTTGAACCTTGAATGCCACAGCCGAA
Source organism: Dysdera silvatica (assembly GCA_006491805.2). Lineage (NCBI taxonomy): Eukaryota > Metazoa > Arthropoda > Arachnida > Araneae > Dysderidae > Dysdera > Dysdera silvatica. The sequence goes on along the minus strand of QLNU02015359.1, from coordinate 56,345,608 downwards.
GTTCTGTGCGAAGTCGGGGCTCATTGTGTCATTCTCCTACAGAGTAAATGCTACCAAAGCTGCTTCAAAGTGGTGCTCTGTTGAAAACCAGTACTTTTGGAAGAGGATGGCTGCGGGATCCCATAAAAAATCATTAGCTTTTCCTTATGAGAGAAATTTTGTTTCTGCTAACCTCTTCCCCCTCTCTTTTGAAATCTTGTGCACAGGACTGCATTCTAGTGATCGTTAGGTTGATTCTTGAGAGGGAATTGTTTTTAATATCTTTGTAACATAACGACGAAATCTTAAATTGTACGTCATCAGGTCAAAATTCAGATGCAAATAAAGCATTCAGGTGCATTTTAAATGTCTTTATAATCAGTTCTATTCTCTTGGGGAACAAATGACTGGTATGAATAATTAAGTATATGATATACTGGTGTTAAACATTTTGCTTGTACATCAAGTATTGATTTCCAGTATTTGTGTTTATTTTTTGTGCATTAATAATTGATTGCATGTATTCCATTATAGTGCAATTATTTATTTTGTGTGTTTTTCTTTTTTATAAATTAGAAAATTTTCTGTTGATATGTTATATTCATTTCTTTGATATTATTATGATTATTTTGTTGTTATTATCATTATTACTTTATTATTTTATTGTCATTAAATTTGCATGAGCTTGATCTGTTGTATATTTTTATAACTGGTGACTAATAACACCAATTGAATATGTTTTGAATATTTGTTATAATTCTTTGGTGTTTACTTTACTCACCGAAATGAATTATTTAATCTAAGGTTGATTTACTTTTTTACTTTCAGAAAATAAATATTTTTTGTTAATTTGATTGCATGAATGGCATGATATTTGTTGCATGTAATTTATTTTAAAATGTTTTTCTCCAATTTCACACCTTGCCTTAAGTTAATTTATTTTGTTTTAAATTTAGGTCGTGATTTCCAGTCATTAAAGTATAGAGAAAGGGTGTGTTCCACTGAGAAAAGATGGCTTCGTTATTGTAACCGAAGACATTTTTTTCAAAGGAGCTTTTGTTTTGCATTATGGACAAGCAATAGCAAAGAAAGTGTTTGAAACATGTCCAGAATCACATCAAAAAATTGTGAACATTATTCTATTTACTTTACATCATATGTATAATATTTTCCACCGGTGGCATTGAATGCTGATTGTTTACAGTATTGTTCATTGTTTTTACATTTACGCCACTTTGATTGTAAAGGGCAAAAGTCTGATCATGGTTTTGAAGTTACTTTAAACCGTTAGTCCCATCTTGTTTAATGTTACGGACATTTCCGCAATACATATTTCCGAAATGGTAATGTTTTAAGCTTGCTTCTGCGTTGCATAATTCACACGTAAAATTGGTTGTGATGACTTTTTGTGTATGGTTTGTTTTAGTTATGAAGTTTTATTTCATTTTTTTAAGCATTTGCTACTTATGTAAAGTAAAATTGGTGCATTAATAATGTGGTTTCCAAAAACGATTGATATGTCAGTTATCTTACGTAATTTATGCTTGTTATGAGTGAGCAATATCTTTGTTTCCGAAGTGGGCAAACTTGAAAATTTTAAAAAGCATTTTCTATGGATAAGTAAAAGAGAAAGAAAGAAGAAAAAACGTAATACAGGGTTTGTCCCAAAAGTTCCCGAAATGATTTTTTTTAAAATCATTTATTCAATATCAGTTTACAATCTTTTCAGAACTTTTCAAAGTATTCTCCCCCTGCTTCGATGCACCGTTGCCAACGCTTCACCCAATCATTGAAGGCGCCCTGGAAGTCGTCAACGGGAATCTCCTTCAGTGAGGTCGTCGCGGCTGCTTTTACCGCCTCCAGCGTCCCATGCCGAGTTCCTTTCAGGGTTCTTTTGATCCTTGGGAACAAAAAGAAATCCGCTGGTGCCAGATCGGGGCTGTACGGCGGCTGGGGCAGCGTTGCCACACCCATTTTGGCCAGCAACTCGGAGACAATGAGCGCGGTGTGGGTTGACGCGTTGTCATGGTGCAAGATCCAATTGTCGCGAATTTCGTTTCGGACGCGTCGAACCCTGTTGCGCAACCGTTTGAGCACTTCACAGTAAAACTCCTTGTTGACTGTTTGTCCTTGTGGCACGAATTCACTGTGAACTACACCTTTTCTGTCAAAAAACACAATGAGCATTGCCTTGATTCGCGATTTGCTCATCCTTGCTTTTTTCGGGCGAGGAGACTCCTTGGTGTGCCACTCGCTGCTCTGGCGCTTTGATTCGGGATCGTACTGAAAAATCCACGTCTCGTCCCCTGTGATCACTCTGTCCAAAAATTCTGGGTCCGTTTCGTAGCGTTCATGCAATTCCTGGCACTTCAACAAACGCTGCTCCTTCATCTCACTCGTCAGGACTTTTGGCACCATTTTCGAGCAGACTTTCCTCATTTGAAGATCCTCCGTTAAAATGCGATGAACGATTGTTTTGGGTATTCCACACTCCTCTGCAATCACCCGAACACTTAATCGTCGGTCATTGTCCAAAACTTGACGCACTTTTTGCACCGAGTCGTCCGTTTGTGATGTCGACGGGCGTCCAGAGCGGTCGTCGTCGTTGACGGACTCCCGACCTTCCCGGAACCGCTTGTGCCACATGAAAGTTTGGCTTTTTTTCATCGCCCCGTCACCGTAGGCTTTCCGAAGCATTTCGAGTGTCTCCGCCCCGTTTTTACCCAGTTTCACACAAAATTTGATTGCATAACGCTGCTCCAAAAACTGGTCCATTTTTTGATCGACGAGGGTGCAGTAGATACCTCTGCGCGGAGCGTGACCCTGCCTCAACAACTGCCCGCAGGCGACTGATACCGGTCTCGTTTCCAAGCTCAGATCCCCCACCAACTTCTCCGCCCCGTCAGCCAGCGTTGCCAACTACAAAAAATCATTCCGGGAACTTCTGGGACAAACCCTGTATCTTAGATTTTAAGATGAATGAGATAGAGTAAGTGTGAAGAAAGTGTAGTAAAGTAAATGAGATAGATTTTAGAGCAAAAAGAAAAAAACAGCTATTTTTAGATTTATGATATTGGTGTATAGTGTCAATGATGGTTACTCCTTTCACTCCAAAGTCGAAATTAAGAACAGTTGTTTAAGAGGTGGAAACTATTATGCAAGGGAAGGATTGAAAAATAATTAAGAAATAAAAATAAAGTTATGCGATGAAGAAAATAAAAAAATACCCAATCGAAGATGGAAAGGAAATGATGATATAATTGGACCGTTCATAGCAAAAATACGCTATTGAAGAAAGCTTTGTGGAAAGTAGGAAAAAAATTGATGAATGTTGTTTTTATGGTGCCCTCAGAATGAAATGGATTATTTCGTCTACTTAGCCGATTGTGAGTAATGTACTTTACAGCAAATATATAATTGCCCCTAAATACAACAAATTACAAATAATCATGGTAGATAGTAAGAATTATTAAAGATGTAACAAGAAAGGGTATTACTACTATATGTACATATACAGTAAAATGTCCTTAGTGTACACTTCTGAGCAGTAGACCTCTGTATTCAGCAAACACTTTTCTAATTCCCAATCCCAATGTTTGTTACCCCTTGGCATTTCTGAACAATGTTCCTGAATACTAACTTCTGAGTACTAAAAGTTCCGAGATGTCCACTACTATTCATAGGTTTACTGCATATGCAACAAATTTGTATTTAATTAAACCTGTTTGTGTATCGGAAACACACTTTTAATTTTTGTGCTGGGATTGACAGTTTAAGGTGACCTCTAAGCCACAATTTATTTCACAAGCAATTATGCTTTATCCAGTATTTGAACCAGGAGAAGAAATTAGCTGCTACCTCTTCTATATATCAGTACAGTATTGATAGAAAAGTCGGCTTTTGTAATTGGGTGGGTTAATTACAGCACTGTTATCGATGTAAATAATTCTTGTATTTCTGGACACTATATTCCTTTCAGTGCATGGCAATGTTTTTCATTCTTCCCCTCTTTTTTTTTTTTTTATATATAATAATGAAGTCTATGTTTTTATACATTACATAGTGTAATGTTGATTTGTAAAACTAGTTGCATTCCGTTTTGTTATATTTTGTCATTAAAATTATGATTATTGAGTTAGTTATTGTATTTTTCCATATTTAGTTACTCAGTTTTTGTCTATTTATTCACCACATTCCACTGCTCAAACTACATATGCATATTATTTTATCTTTCTAGTCTTTAGTTCACTTATTAAGATTTTGGCTAATTAAGAATGATTTTAGTCATAGAAATTTATCATTGTAATTTTTTTTGTAAGATGTTATGTGTTTGTTTTAATAAAGTTTTAACACACTTTTTTTTTTTTAATTTTAGGATTTATACGTTACTTCCGCCCATCTAAAAGTCATATATATGTGCTTCCAGATTGCATTGGAATGGTCCGTAAACCAATTCCCCCACGACCACTGTGCCCAGTATGTCAAAAGTGCTTTTATGATGTAACAACACTGCGACGTCACATGGAAATTCACGATGTCCACAGAAAAAAATACAACTGCAAATATTGCCCAAGGTCCTTCTCATGGAAGAATCATTTGCAGTCACATGTTCGGAAGGTCCACAATCCAAACACAAGTGCACCTCTGTCTCTGACAAGCCCTGTTCTTCAGTGGAGCAGTACAGACAGTGCATTGCCTCAACAGTAGATATAATGAAACTGGTGCTCCCCCCCCAAGTTTCTTTGATGCTTATTACTGAGCTTTTTTTACATTTGGTGATGTGAAAAAAGAGAGTGGTTATATAAATTATAATTCCAAAATTGTATATGAAAACTTTACATGACGATTGATGTCTATAAATAATACTTGAAATTCTAAGTAACTAATTATCGCTGCTTTGAATTTAGAGATGTGGTTTTTGCGGGAACTTTTTTTATTTCTCTTTTTTTTTATTCTATTAGTAGGAGTGGGTTCTGGAGCTGAGTTCTATCACAAAAAAATTGTTTATACTTTTACATTGGTGGAATGAACAATGTTAAATAAGCTATATATATATTTAAAATTTTTATTAACGTACATTGATATATTATTTCATCCTTGTTGAAATAGCGAAGAGCCTGCGAATTGCCAAATTACCTATTAAGGTTTGCTTTTGTATAATCCCAATCTTCAGCCAGTTTTATTGACCTGATAATTATTTTATATTATGGGTTACTTGCAAATTTTTCATCCTGCTGGGGTAAATACGAAATAACGAGGGTTATTTTTTAAGTAAGGTCTGTTTGTGAATACCGTTTGAAATTCTACATGTGCATGAGAATGAGTGCAGGCTCCCGGCATTCTTTGAGCAGAATCTGATGACTTTTTCATCCACGGCATCAGTCCACATGCTTTGTACGTTTCGTTAAAATGTTTAAGAAAACCGAGCACCCTGCCAACTGTGAAATATGGTCAGTCATCTGATTTTTAACAACAATAAACATGAAATCTGTGGATATTCATCACCAGATATTTAAAGTTTACTGTGACAACGCAATGAGTGATTCTAAAGTGCGCAAATGGGTAAGATTGCTCAAGGAAGTTCGGAAAATATCCATGACACATTACGCTCTCGTGGGCCATCTGTAATCACTGACGATTTAGTGCAGCAGGCAGTTGATACCCAAATTCACACAAACAGGAGATTCACAATTTCTAAGATGTCATCGGAATTCCCACGAATTTCAAGGTTAGTTTTGTTTAAAATTGTGTCTGAGAACTTAGAGTACAAGAAAATGTGCTGTCGATGGGTTCCTAAACTCCTGAGTGAGGAACACAAAAAGACAAGTTTGGCAAGTTCTCTAACACGTTTGACCCTTTACAAAGAGGAAGGTGGTGATTCGATCATCCGCCATACAGTTCAGACCTTGCGCCTAGCGACTACCACCTCTTCGCTTATCTGAAGACCTTCCAGGGCGGCAAGCGTTTAGAAACTGATGAAGAAGTAAAAGCGACCGTAAGTAACTATCACGACGGTATCTAAAAGCTGGTATATCATTATGATAAATCTTTCACTTGGCAAGGAAATTATGTAGAAAAATAAAGAATTATATGCAAATTCAGAATATGAATGCTTTTTTGAAAAAATATATTTACCTGGTTTTTACCGCAAAACGAATCATACTTAAAAAACAGCTCTCGTATTTTCTTCCATAGATTTTCTTTCTTCAATATAATTTTACGAAGATAACCAGAGGTTTATATCTTGTAGAAAAGTTCATGAATTTATATTCTGTGAATACACTATTTCATGGCTAAAACTAGATTATATCCATGTGTTGTCAATGTTCCATAATATGAGAGAAGCTTTTCTGAAACAGTGCCATAAAATCACCTCAATGCTGTGGCATACAAATCAATATTACTGTCAGTATTTTGAGGACTCGAAATACGTTGTAATTGTCCCATTTACCAAACTTGACTACAAACTGTGAAGTGACTTGAAAAACGTTGTGTTCAAGGATAGCATACACGGATGCAATACAACGTAGGATAGTTGTCCAATTTTTTTTTTACATGCATCAAGTGTGAAATGCATACATATGTTCTGAACACTATGTTTGTGTAATTTAATTCTGCAATTCATTTATCCAAATTTTTGTAATTGATTTTTTAATGTGCAATTTACTAAATATTTATTTACTGTTTTCGTTTATGAGTTTATATCTTGTGCAATTTAGTGAATGTACTTCACATGATTAAGTACTGCATTTTTGGATTATTTGATAATATTCCCAGTTGTTTTACTATGCCACCTGCCTAGTTGCATACTATAACAGTTCCTGTAATTTGAACTACTGTAATTTGTTACATGAAAGAGAGAAGAGAAGGGAAGCAGTCTCCGTTGGTATATTATATATTCTCTTAAAAGCATTGAAGCTATAGTAAAAGAAAATTACTGATTTTAAATATTCTATTTTGAAAGTAATGATGAAGCACACACATACACAGTCATATAGGTAAAGTAAATCCTTCACTAGAGCTGGTGACCTCAGGACTTGAGTGTCTGACCACTATTCAGGAGGTTTAGGGGCTAACAGGCATTGGATGGGAATCGGAAAAGTGTCCATTAAGTAGAGGTACCTGCCATTCAGGTATGTCCATGAAGGAAGCTTTACTACACACACATATATATATATACGGAACCCATCCCCAGATTAGGGTAATGCGGAGATAAGTGGATTACAACAGACATTTTGGGGAACTTTTAGAAGGTAGGAAGTTTCTGTATGTGTGTGTGTTCGGATGATGGCTCTTTATTGGAATCACAGACTGAGAATCAGAATGAAAAAACAAACATAAACAAAACAAAGAAGAAAGGTTCTAAAACTTAAATTCGATTTTATATTACATTTTTTTATATCAACTTGAAGGGGAAGGTCACTACTAAATTGTTTACTCCACGCAAGGTCAAAAAGCAAACATAAGCTTTCATTTTCAAAATGTGATTGATTCTAGAGATGAGGAATGGTTTGTAAAAATAAGTAAAGTTAGCATTGTGTTTATCGGGGAAAAAATTTAAGGGGGGGGGGTTATATATGAATATATGAAAACAATATATATGAAAATTCTTTTGGGGGAAATATATATATACATATATATATGAAAAAATAATGAGCAAATACTTGTTCGTTCTAAATAATTTGTGTGTTTAAGCTTTGAATCTTTCCAGCAATTGCTTTTCGAGATAAATGATAATAATATTATTATTATTCATCCATGCATATGTATATACTATTATCTTTTGTTAAAAAATCTGTTATGATCTATATTTTTGTTGGGACAGTTTAATTTTCTATCAAAATTTGAGATTTTTTTTTTTAATCTTTGAAAATTTCTTTTTAGACACAATTTTTTTGGTAATAATTGGGATCTTTGTTTAGTAGCTTTGCTCTATTTTGCTTGCCAATTTATGAATGGCTGCAATATGAGAAAAGATCTTTGATCTTATTTCCACCTTGTGGTAACATAAAAAAAAAAGGTAGAAAAACTAGCATCGTATCTTTGTTAAAAAAGAGAGTTTTATGAATTTATATTTTAGGAGAATTCACACATTATTTTAAAGTTGTTAGAATTGGATGTTGAATGTTATTATCCTTTGCAGTTTCACATTTGACTCATGAAGAAAGAACAACCATTAGTAGTAGTTTTGTAGCCACGTTACGCTATCAATAACTCAAATTTGCAATATATCGAAATGCAAATGAATTTAATCAAAACGATAAATTGTAGAAAGTGTTTCTAGGGCACATAATTAAAAAATATACTTTTTTTTTTTATTAAAAACATGTGAAAGCTTTTTTAAATTGTTTTTGTTATTTACTAATTTTTGCTACTGATTTTTTATAGTAATTTTTCTTAATTCCCCATGAAAAATTACAAAACCATGCCCCAGAAGCATAATGTGTTGAGCATTTGATAATTATGGTACCCTTGAAAAGAGTAGTAATAATTTACAAATCTCTAATGGTTTTATTTTGATCTCTTCCTTTCTTAAAGGATAATTAAAGTCCTTTTTTTTATGAATAAAAGATAATTTTTTTGTTCTTAAAGAACTTCTATCATTTGCGAAAAGTGATCAAAAATCTCAAAGGAGTTATAGAGAGAGCTTTGCTTTAAATCAAAAATTTTTTTTATGTTAGAATAAACTTGTGGAGTATTGTTTGAAGGAGTTTTATAATTAGAATAAGAAAGTGGCTAATAAAGAAAATAATAACAAAAGAAAATAACCACTAAAATCAACTATTTTCTTCACAGTTTTCGTCTTCAAAGTGGGATGTTAACAAATTAAGTATCCATGTGAAATCAAAGTTTGTCATCAAAGCTCCCACTCCCATGTTTCTTTTTGTATGACATTTGCATCTAAAACTTCTTAACGTGGAAACAATATATATATATTATTTTTTATGATAGCGCAGTATCATGTTTATAATGTCACATTATCAAGTATATCTACTTAATGTGTATGAGTTTTAATCGATATTTCTGTTTAATTTTTTTCTTTCCAATGTCCACCCTTTGACCCTTCAACTTTTTGGTGTCCCATAATTAAATTGTCTGATAAGGTGTCATTCACATTGTATTACTGTATTATATGACCACAATATCATCCCAGTCCACAGTGTACAGAAGGTTTTGAAAGTCTCTTTCGAAAACTGACCGTCTTTAATAATGTTTCTTAACTTTCGTGATGGGACAGGACCATTTTCAACAATAGATGACATTGGACCTGTATTTCTATTCCAAGTTTCTCCTTTATGCAAATTTGTTTACTTTAATCTATTCTTCATAAAATTTAAGAAATAGAGAGATTTCTTCTAAATCATTTATAAGGTCAGAAATAAGGGAATTCTTGCATGAAATATTTGCTTTTAAACTCTTATTATTCACATTTTTTTTGCATTTGACATTTCAGTTTAGTATTAAAATTTTATTTCAGGTAACTGATATGAGTTTTTAATTTTATTAGCTTTCACATTTTGTTTAATGTAGGAAAACTTTGATTTAATAAAATGGCAATCAAAATTATAAATACATGCTGAGACATATTGGAATAATAAATGAAGTTTCGAGGTGAAAAGTGTGGAAATAATGCTTGAAGCTGAAACTGCTGATTAAAAACAAGATTCTTTAAAATTTTAAAAACAGACTTTTAAGTAAATTAATTGCAGCATAGCCAAGGATATCCTGGACCCAAGTAAAGAAACAGTGAATTAAAAAAGGCCACATATATTGAGAAAACTCTGTGACATTTTAATACCATAGCCAAGGTCTAAAGAATGTGTTATAGTATCATTAATGTGTATAAATTCATTCCAAATTAGAAGCATTTAATCAGGCATATAGAAGAGGGACATTTAAATACTCTCATTGTTATTCACTATCAAAAAGAAAACAATATTTATTCTATTTCATATGTCAATTGTGAGGTGTATAATATGTAATTTTTTTTATAAACATGTATTTTTATATGCAGTAGTTTGCTAAAATTACGGATTTCAGGTTTTAGATCTTATACATATCGCCATATACACTGACTGAAGATCGCATAATTTTTCTTTTTTTATATTTAATACAAAGAGTACAAACATCCGCGGACTATCAGTTGAGCCCTTCTAGGCTATCATATTCGATACCCTTCTCACCTCCTCCCGCACCTCCCCACAAAAAAGAAGCCCTTCCTAAGAAATGCCAAGCATAACAACTTAGTGCTTTTATTTACCACTATTTCACCTTTATATTTAGTGCCAAATGGTGCAGTTGATGTACTGCAGATCTTGAGGACACTATTTAGTTGCATAATCAGTGCATTTGTTTTGTTTTGTAACTGGATTAAGATTTTAAATTCTGTTATATTCGATAAAAACGTTTTGTCCTAATATATTGTTGTTGTATTAATCAAAAATTAAGTAACTGTGTATTTTTGCCTTTTATACTTATTTAAAGAAAAAAACGTTATTTCATTTTTTTCAACAAACGTTGGAAAAAACGAGCTGATATTAAAGTGCTTTATCGTATGTTATGGGAAACGATAAATTACGTTTTCTCTTTGATTTTTTTATATTTGAGATTTAGGTGTATCAGAAGTACCTTTGCAATGGAATGTCAGTGACTTATAATATTGCAACAATAGTTGAATATTGATGATTGTTGTAATATTTGTTAAGGAATATACGTTTTTTTTTGTCTATAGCCAGCTTCTCCGTATTGGATTTTGATGCAAAGTTATACATATATATATATATATTTTCTAACTATGATTATCTTTTATGTTAATTCATTTTCGAGGCCATTTTTGTAAGTGCTGTTATTTTGTATGTATAGATTTTTTGTCAAAAGACTATATAAAGGAAGTCTATATAATGTTTATATAAAATGAGAAATTTTATATGCATCATATTGTAACAATTTGCTTGTGAGAAAGTATTAGGACATGAGTCCAAAACCAACAAGTGCAATTTTATTATTCGGCTTCAATCTTACTTTTGTACTAATACTTTCATGGCATTCTCAAGCGAGAAGTAAAAATTTGTTATTCTCGTTTTGTTATTCAGAGTTTGAAAAATTATTGCGTATAGTCTCGACTAATATTCTGAGTTTTTTAAATTTTACATTCATGGTGATGGTTAAATGTTGTTATATAATATTTTTTAGATGTTTGCAATAAAGGTTAAAATATCACAGATTGCCTTGTTTCTCTTTTTCTGTAATGTCTATTTACTTGGTATTTTATGGGGATTCTACTTGGCAGCTAATATGCTTTGTCAGGTTTAAAAGGTTTAAAAACATATGTGCACTCAAGTACTAAGTTTTCTGTATTTGCATGGAATGTATGTAGTGAAATCTGTCAAATGATACTGCCTACAACGATGATCTGTCTATAATAATATTTTCCCATGGTTCCGACGGATATGGAATGTATTAGGTTTAACCCCGTCTATAATGATACCTATTCCTGCTCCCTGTAGCTATAGACAGATTTCACTGAATTGCTGAAAGCTTCATTCAGATCACATATTTGAAATATTGTGATGATCAACCTAGTTTTGGTTTGGTGTAACATAGAAGAGTTAATACGACAACACTGGGCTGTATGTTTAAAATACAAAATTATTAATGTAAGATTGCAATTGCCATAGTGCTTTAGCTTCTTGCATTTATGAGAAATACTTATCAAAGAGGAAAGAAGAGACCATGCTTTTGAAACAACATATAACGTATTATTACATTATTATATGTTTCTGATTGACATACACAGAAATCGTTGTCCATTTGTGCGATGCATGATGGGCAATTTATGTAAGGAAAATATGTTTAAGAGATACATTAAAAATTTTTC
>QLNU02015359.1:56281007-56310406 GCA_006491805.2 Dysdera silvatica | reverse complement strand
TGAAACATCCAGTGATACTACTAGGTCTCGTCGACCAACTTATGAAGAAAGCTTAAAACTTTTGTATTCAATGGATAAAGAGGCTGATCCTGTGTGTCCCGTTTGTTCAAAAATCTTTTCAAATATCTATAACTTGAAACGCCACCTTCAACTGCATTTCTGTCGTCGAAAAAACTTTTATTGCCATATTTGCCAGAAAGCTTTTTCATGGGAGAGCACAAGAGACACCCACATCAGGAATGTGCATCTGAGAAAGTAAGTCATTTATAAATACTGGACTTGACTGCATTGACTTCACTTAGCTTATCATTGTGTTACTGATATGTATATTTCTTTATTAAACTGTTCGATTCTAGTGCTTTTTTTTTTAACTTTTTCACTTTCGTGAATTTTTATAAAATACCCTGAAACTTTAAGGCAGCATTTCTTAACCTGTAGATCTTGAACAGAATTTTTAAATGGAAATATTTTGTTTTTGTGAGTTCATGTATATTTTATTAACAAAAATATATAGTTATACGACTACGCACACGTATATGAAGTAGAACCTCCATTATTTTACTCTCTTTTATTCGAAAATTTCTTTTAACTGATCGTTTTTGTAGCGTTAATTTTTTTTTTATTAGGGCATAGCATGGCTGAAAACAGGGGAAAAAAGGAGATTCAGCAGAACCGATGCTTTTAAAAATCTCTGCGATAGAGTTACAAAGTAAAAAAATTCTAAATTGCACCAAACTAAATTTTACTTCAAGTTCTTGAGAAGGTTAAACTCTAAAAATCAGAAAGCTATATTTTTTTTTTAAAAACAATTACATTATTTTCCTGCTGAATGTATACCTATTGTTAAAATATGTTCTTCTAATTAGTACTATAATTGATATAGACCTCTGAATTGATTGTGCATTTTCGACTGTCCAAAAATTTTAGTTTATCAATGTAGGCTCAGTCCTATTCATTCAGATAATAGAGGTCCTGCTGTGTAATATATAGATATAGTAAAAATAATTGGATTATAAAATGTCTATCATTCCTCCCTCCCTCATGTACATTAAATCTAAGTTAGTCATGGTTCTAAAAGATTTGGCAATCACTACTCTAAAGATTGGTTTAAAAAGGCAATGCTGTCTATAAATAGAAAGTATCTTAAATATCCTCTATTTATCTTCGATAATGTACCAGTGGTTTAGTAGCTATCTTCGCAGCCTTTAAATTTACTGTTCAGTTTTGTTGTGCGCGAATGTATCTTAGCTCAGGGACTATGCTGAGTTACTGGTCCCATTTCAAGTAACCTATTGAATAATTTTGGAGCATAAGGAAACAATAAATAATTTATCTTTAACTCTTCATTGCCAACTTCTTGGGCCCGTCATCTAGTGTCTTACGTTGGTTATCAACTAGCGAAGAAGCTTTCCGTGTTTACATATTTGAATCCTGACCAATAGCCATATTATACTGGAAATGCCAGTCCCTGTTCAATCACCAGAGTTAAAACCACCTATTAGAACTCCATCACGTAAGAGCAGTACCAAAAATGGTGATTGTATAGGAATACCATAGTTAGCTCAAGAGGTGATGGATATCATGCTGAATGACTTACAGATATTTGCCGTTACTAGGAACTTGATTCCTAGTTAGAACAGCAGCAGTTTGACCAGGGTGTCAACTTGCCCATTGACAAGCGGGCCCCCTTAAACGTTAAACAATATGTTAAAAATATTTGTGTTTTAAACTTACTTCTGTAAGCCTTGTGTTATACTATGTGAAACATGAAGAGATCAGATGTGATATATATAAAAAAAAAACCAACTTAAAAATGTTAATGCATTGTGGTGTGCCTTGTGGTGGGTGGGCCTCTTTTGTCTCCTAGCAACCAGTATGTTTAAACCCAGTTCACTATAAAGTCAGAGTATGGTTACATGGAATTAACATGTGTACCATGTAAGGAACTTGAATTTGAATCTTGTTGGCACAGAACCCCTGACGTTCTTTCTACCAATCCAAATTCCAGGGTTAGATTCCCCAGATGATGCGAGGTTGAGATCCTTCAGAAAACTAGGTTTTTACCCATCATGATCTTATCTGATCTTCATAACCTTACTTGACCTTTTTATTTATCATAAACCTAAACAAGCAAGAGAACTGATAATCACCACATTGTTTAAACAAATGAAGACTATTGTGGCTAAGAAAAATTTCACTTGAACCACATAGAAAGGCACAAGTGGAGAGTTAAAAGTTATTACTCTAGCATCAAGTGTACAGCCAATAGTCCCCTAATGCTCTTTCATTTTTGTAAATTACAGTTGATATTGTTTGCTTTTCTTTTGATGTTTTAAGGGTTTTGGCATACTTTGGAATGAAAGTCAAACTATTTTTCTTTGTGTTTATTCCATAAAATATTTTGTCAAATTATAAGTGATTAGTAATTTCCTTCCAGTGTAGATAATTTCAGCAGTGCCAAACTGTTTAGCTGCCTGAAAAAATGCACTGTGAATTAAATGAATTGTATATTAACTTGTGTAATCATATTTTTTCTTTATAAAGATTATTTATAAATATAATTTGTCAATAGAAAGTTATATCAGAGTGTACTTACACAAGTAATAAATATATGAAGTAAAAAAAAGAAAGTAATTTTATATGCAATTGAACTTGATTATAAAATCGTTCAAAGGAAGTTCAAAATTTTGATGCAATAACATAATTGAGTATATATCTATAACCTAATGTAACTATAACTGATACATAATTACATACAAATAATCCAGTAGTGGGGGGGGCTTTAGAATTTTGATGTAATAGCTGATTCGCTGCTACTGTCAAGAGTAACTGTGTATGAATGCTTGTTACATGCAATTATATATTTTAATTTAATTTTGTTAATTATTTTTACTTTTGTGTTACATTAATTCAAATGATTCTTTATTTTATTTAGGATGCGTCTTAGTGCTGCTTATGAGGCACAGCAACGATCGTTAGCGTCTAGGTCATCTGTTAGAACAAGATTTAGGAATGTTGAGCGAAATGTTCCCATTCTACCAAAGCTGCTTTTTCATTGACATTAAGATGGAACAGTTATTTTGAAAATGAGAAAATACTGTGTGCAGTTTATGTGCGTGTATATCTGTGTGTACCTGACGTGTATTTGTGAGAAGTTCTTTTGGCTAGTCATATGTACATAGTGTGACTTTTCAACTGTCACTCTTTTTTGTCTTACTTTCTTCATAGGAACAACATTATCTTGCAAAGTACATTTCTATAAATTTATTTTTTGCTATTTGAAATGAAAAATTTTGTCATATGTGTGATTTTTTTAGCATGCAATTGTTCATTATTCATTATAGTGAAAGCGAACATTTTCACGATATGAAGAATAATTGTAGTTCAAATTATAAAGCATATTTATATCTTGTATTTGAACTGTAGTGTATTTTTCTTCTTTCTGTGTATTTCCGTTCAATTAAGATTGAATAATCCTTTGTACATATTGCCATGAAAAGTATTTGTCAGAGTGTTAACAAAAAAAGACACGTCTGACTCATGTAATTGTTATTTTAGGTATTTTTTACAGTTCACGCCCAACCTCATGTCAGTTTTCCATTCGAAACAAGAGGCAAAGTACTAATTGTAGTACCTCCAGGATCCTGTACAAGCCTCATTGCCATATCTGCAAGAAGACCTTCTTTGATCGCAGTAATTTAAGAAGACACATGGAAATACATTATTTTGACAGAAAAAACTTTACCTGTGACATGTGTGGACGCAAATTCTCATGGAAAACGCATTTGGCCACTCATTTAAAAAACATTCATGGAGCTCAACCAATCGTGCAAAGTGATTTTGTTACTTTTTCAAAGAACCATCTCTGATGTCATTTAACCAATTCACTGGATTCTCTTTAATTTGTCTTACTCATTAAAACCCTTGTAATTATAATAATCGTACTCCATTACTATATTTTACGTATCCATTTGTAATAATATTTTATTGTCATATATATAGTTATTTTCTTAGATAAAAAGTGTTAATAGGGTTTATATGAAATAAAATATAGCTCTCAAACATCAATGATAAAATTTACAGTCTTAATGCAAATTGTGATTTAAAAGTAATATTAATATGGCTGTAATCCTAGTCCTACATAGTCCAACATATACATTGGATTTAAACTATTGTACTATTTAAATCATATATCCGTTTTCCCATGGGTGAATATTGGGACAGATAGTTTTGTAAACACGTTAGAAAAAATCAAGCAAAATATTTTGATTTGTTTATTATTATATATTCGTTAGGTATCATTATTTATTTTTGCATATGATTTGTATACTTGTCAAAATAGTTACTTCTGTTTGTGATATCAAGGTATCGATTTATGGTCATTGGTATTTTGGATGGGCATTTTGCGAAATCCTTGTACTTTTTCATCGAAGTTGTCCTTCGTAAGTCATTTATATCTAGTCAGTAGAGGCCTGTGCACAGGATTCCAGAAAGGGGGGGTTTGATAAAAACAAAATTTTCTCTCATAAAGAGTTCTGTTTACTCAGTATGTTGCATTAATATAGATTTGATTTGCATCGATTCCCCCCCCCCCATAAAAAAAAAGAAAAAATATTATCAGCTAACTGGCTTACTTTTTTATGTTTGGTTCCCTAGGCCTTAAAAAGTGAAGATTCCTTGGAAAATGTAGGTTCATGGATGTATTGGTTATGCATTTGTTTATTATATAATGAACCTGCATTTGGCTCCCAATCGCAACACCAAAGCTTGGATCCTTTGGCAACAAGGATTTCAGATTCTTGGATTTGGCTCCCAATGCATCATGATCTTCGCTGTTCTTGCACAGCAAAAACATAAACAAACATCTGTGATAAAAAAGATTATTTTGCAACTAATAATATTTTTCAAGTGAGGGGAAAAGGGGGTTAACCTCCAACCCCCCCTTTCCTGTGTACGGTCTTGCTCTAGTCAGTATTTTATCAACGCCATGATGACCATAAAATAGTTTTTATGATGATAACTAATGTTATAATGGGTAAAACCATTAACTTAAATGTTAGTTAGTGTCTGCAAACGAATTCAGATTCTGCATGGGTATTTGCAAATGTTTGTTTGGTCGGAGACCATGTTAAAAACTGCTATTTTAGATAGTAGGCTTAAGACCAACAAAACCAAAACTCGAAACTGTTTTCAAATTCCATTTCTTAATCGTTCCTTTCAGTTTTAGAGTAATGAATGATTTCATCAGCATTCATTAAGCATAGATACAAAGTAATAATATATTGTTCCAATCTTTTATCTATCTCTTTCTCAGTGATTCTCTCTTTTTCATTTTCTTTACTGACTGTATAGTAGATAATCATTTTCTTTCTTTTCTTAATTGTTTTTTTCACTTTTGGCAAAATGAATGATTTCATTAGCATTCACTGAACAGAGATGCGGATTAATAATATCTTGTTCCAATCTTTTATCCATCTCTTTCTCAGTGATTCTCTCCTTTTCACTTCCTTTACTGACTGTTAATAAATAATTGTTTTTGGAATTGTTGTCTTATCCGTTTTCTCTAAGTATAGCACTCTGCGATAATGTAATGGTAACATATCTGACTATCATCCCAATAATCCTGGTTTGATACTAACAGGTACTCAGCGTTTATCGTTTTTTCCCCCATGCAGAGCTCCCACACAACCTGGAATTGTCAAGGTATTCGAAATCGTCCCTAAAGGTCAGGGAAAACGAGATTTTTTGCTCAAACCTTGGAAAGTCAGGGGAAAGCCATCTTAATTTCTGTTTTGAATTGTTAACTCTCCCACAAACCTGAAGCCATTTTCCCTGCAACCAAAGTTCAGTTGAAAGTTGCTTGTGATTAGTCAGGGAATTTTGCCAGAAAAGTCAGGAGAAAACCTGGAAAAGTCAGGGAATTCTTTTCCCCAACGTGAGTGGAAACCCCTGCCTATAGCTTCACAGGATGGAGTTTAATTCCTCCATTGGTGAAAAAGATTCAGATTCCTCAGAAAAGTCCTGCCGTAGCATGATCATAACTATCACTGTACTATAAAACACACAAATAAACCTTTCTCAGTGGTTTTTTTATTCCCTAATTCAGCAATTCTTCAACTGTGGTCTGTGGAAGGTTCAGAAAAATACTAAGAAAAGAGAAAAATACTGAACTACTACTACAGAAAAATACTAAGAAAGCGAATGAAACATTCCTTTCTTAAATGATGAAAATTAATAATGAAACACTAGAAATACGGTGGGGGGGTGCATTCAGAAAGTAATACCCGTTTGTGAATCGCACATGTGCAAGTTGATTGCCAGACCTATTTCAAGGTTAACCAGTCTTCATTACTTGTTTATCCCCATCATGGCAAGTTTCGTTGTTTTAGGACCATTGTTTTTGTATCTGTGGTTGTTTAAAATGAACAAGAAAACAGATTCTCCTGCCACATGTGAGGTAAGATCTGTGATAAGATTTTTAAATGCCAAAAATGTGAAACCATGTGAGATTCATCATCAATTAACAGAAGTTTATGGTGATAAAGTTTTGGATGAATCATCAGTGCGGAGATGGTGTCGACAGTTTAATGAAGGAAGGAAGAGTGTCTATGATGGTTAACGAAGTGGGCGCCGATCTGTCATTATAGATGATTTGTTGTGGTGTGTTGATGAATTCATCCAAAAGGATCGACGTCACACACGTAATAAAATCCACGAAGAATTCCCACAAGTTTCTTACACGATTGTTTATGAAATTGTCCGTGATCATCTGGGATATGGAAAAGTTTGTGCAAGATGGGTTCCACACATGCGACCTGATGAACACAAATCAAATCGTATGGCTGCTGCCTTCTCTTTTTTGACTCGATACTCATGGGAAGGAGATGAATTTCTGACCCACATCATGACAGGGGATGAAACTTGGGTTTCCTACACCACATCTACGAGCAAACGTCAGTCAATGGAATGACATCACCCTCATTCCCCAACAAGGCCAAAGAAGTTCAGGCAGACCATTTCAAGCCGAAAAGTCATGGCATCATTGTTCTGGGACCGCAAAGGCCCACTCCTTGTTGAGTTCATGCCCAAAGGAGCCACAATAAATGCTGATGCATATTGTGAAACACTAAAGAAATTACGTCAGGCCGTTCAAAATCGCAGGTGAGGCCTATTGTCCAAAGGTGTGATCCTCCTGCACAATAATGCCCGTCCACATATCACAGGGAAAACAAAACAACTTCTTCAAACTTTGAAGTGGAAAGTTTTTGAACATCCACCCTACAGTCTGGATCTGGCCCCTAGTGACTATCATCTTTTTACAAAATTAAAGGAATTTTTGGGAGGAAAAAAATTGGTGATGAAGAGCTTAAGGAAATAGTGCTTACATTTCCGAATGGACTGGCGGCAGAGGTGTACAATGAAGGTATACAAAAACTTGTTATACGGTATGGTAAGTGCTTAAATGTATGGGGTGACTATATGGAAAAATAACCTAATGTATGTATATGTAAAAGTAAAAAGTTTGTTACGAAATCTTTAGTGACTATTTTTTATTTATCAAACAGGTACTACTTTTTGAACGCCCTACATAAATATGTATGATGCAAATTCTGGGCTTTAAACTTTGAGTTAATTCTTGGGGTCCACGAGTGTGTGTGTTCTCTGAAGGTCTAGAAAAGTTAAAGAACCACTGCCCTAATTGATGATTTTAATTGACTTTATATTAGATTTTCCCTCAGTGTTTAAGTTAGAACATTTAAAAAACAACAAAAAAACATTTCTTACTAATAAATTTGAAAATAAAAATTATATATGCAGTGTAACCTTGATTTAACTTTTTTATGGGATCAGTGAAAATAATCCTTAAATCGGGACAACACATTTATCGAAACTAGTGATGCACCCATGGGGGTGGGGGGATGAATCCCGGGCTCTTCCTTGGGTTGAAAATTTACATGTAAAATACTTTAAAAGTAACAACTATTACATTAAAAAAATATTTTTTACAGTTTTGGCCTTCCCTTGAGCAAAATGAGTGCGCTATTGATCAGAACTGAAATAAGAAATTATCGAAAAGGAGAACAATAAAAATGCTTACCAGCATTCTGAAGAATACATGTTAATTTTAATAAACATAAAACACAAGTACGTGCTTAATTACTACTTCGAAAAGAAATCTTTGATTTGACGTTTGTTTTGTTTTTTCTTGGGAGTTGGCATTTAACATTGCCTTTTCGATTTTTTCAAATGCATCGAAAAGATCATTGTTGACGTCAAAACTCAGTAAATACTTCTTTACACACTGTAAATCAGCATTCGTTTCAATTGAGTAAACTCAACATATATATTCAGGGAGAGAGATTTTTGTTTGTTATATATGGTTTTGCGATGTTTTTTATAGTCTATGTTGGATTGATATAAAATTATGAATAATGAGTTAAATATTTTGTTATTATTTTTTGCGATATGCATGTTCATCATACTATATATTAAAAGTTATAGTGAAAGGTTAAAAAATATAAGAATAAACTTGTATTATATTGACTGTTTTTGACAAAACAATGCTCAAATTCAGAAATACCTTAATAATAACCATTAATAATAAGTAGGAATAAAAAATAGCTATATCTCTTCTGGTACTGCAGTTTTTGAAGCATCCTAGCTTTTTTAACGATCGTTGCCTATTCTTCTCTGTCTGTAGGGATTCTCAGCCAAGAGGGAGGGAGTTGTTGATTCAAATTGGTGGACTCAAACTATAGCAATAATGATGCTGCTAGCCAAAAAATTCTTAGAAAGGAGAACAATGTCCTTAGATATTATGAAAAGGGTATCAAGAAGCTAAAAAGAGGTGTGATTTTGTTCCAGGATTTCTGTAAATTCCGAGAATTTCCGCTTGCCTCTTCCAGGATTTCCTTTTCAAAAAATTACAAAAATTTTGTTTTGTTTCCTATAATTTTATATATTTCTATGAAAATCAGTGTCTTTACAAAAATATTATGTAACATTTTAAGGAATGTTTTGGTATGTTCAGGGAATCTGATTTGGGTTTACCACCACCTCTGTAAAAAAGGCTGAGAACTGTGGGTCTAAAGCTTTCATTTGCTACTCTCTTATTCCTTTTTTTCCGAAGGTTGTCCTTCATCCTGTCCAATTACTTTTCTTGGGGCATCTCACAATTTTCACCCTCTTGGGTTGGTTGTCATAATCTTCATAACAACTTGAATTTCGTCTATCCTTTCCATGTGTCTGAGTTATGTTATAGGGTTTCCGTGTGCTTTGAAAACCTAGAATTGTCAGGAAATTTGAAATCATTCCCAAAGGTTAAGGAAAAGCCAAAAAAAATCAGATTTTTTGGTCCAAACTGGGAAAAGTTGGGAAAAGCTTTCTCAGCTTCTGCTTTGAATACCCAAATCTCCCACTAATGAGAAATCACCTTCCTTACAACCATAGTTCAGTTGGGGGAAAATTTCAGTTAAAGGTTGCTTGTTATTGGTCAGGGAATTTTGTCGAAAAAGTCAGCAAATTTGTTTTTCCAATGTAAGTGAGAACCCTGATGTAAGTCTTTCATTCTTTGTTTGCATCTTACACTTTAGATTACTATACGGACGGTATATTTCAGCTATTCTAATCTAGAAAATCAAATACCATAGTTTTATTTTTTATATTTTGTAAAATGCAAATTTTATTTTTCCTTTTCCATTCATTCAATGACTAAACAGCAAAACACTCATCCTCAAAATCTCATTAACTCAAAATACTCTGAGTTAAGCTGAGTTAAGCTTTATTTCTAGTAAGTTTGGTTGTGTGTAAATACATTATGGTTCAGAGGTCATGTTAAGCTGTCAGTTTTCTTTATATATGACCTTTCTTGCAACCTCAGGATTCACTCACTAACGATGAGACGTTCTGCAGCAATCTGTGTAAAACCAACCTTGCTTTCTTAAATTGACCAAAAGGGTTTAGTTTCTGAATTGACTAAATTTTTTAATAACATTATATTAATTTAAAAAACAAGAAAACAAGGTAAATCAAAATTTCCAATTCACTCTCAAAAAGTTTAATTTGGTGGTCTTCGATTTTGCATGTATTATTAATTGACTACTCATAAAATAATACATGGGCATTTCTAAACACAAATATAATCTCCCCATTTAATCTTCTAATTCTGTTATACACATTTATCTTCTAATTCTGTTATACACATTTATCTTCTAATTCTGTTATACACATTTATCTTCTAATTCTGTTATACACATTTATCTTCTAATTGTATTACTATAGTACCTTTCTAATTTTGTTAAACACCCTTACAGTTCTGTTACATATAGCGATCTTTAGTTCACCATTTGTACACACAGTAATTTTTCTAATTCTGTTATGCATAGTAATTTTCTAATTATGTTATACACAGTAATCTTGTCTCATTATATTGCAGTGAAACATACAACATTTTACACCTCTATTTTGTTGCAGAGCTTTAGAAATATAATTGTTTTCATAATACTCTGTGCATGATGTATGAATAAAATTAATACGATTGTCTGTTATGTAAAATATTCTATAAAAGCCTTCTTGAAACCAAAATTAATGCAGTTGAACTACATTAATGTAGGCAGCTCTTATTGGAAACCTTTTTTTAACTAAACTGATTCCCTGTATTCGTCAAATTGCATAGGATTTTCTGTGCTTTTTAATTTTTAATTCTGTTGACACACATATAATGTTGTTTTAATGTGAGCTGGTAGTTAGCAGCTCCTTATAAATTTTCCTCTGATTGTATGAACAAAATGCATTTTTCCCAGTCCCTTATTACAATTTTGATTGGATTCTATTTTTCTTCAAAATAAGGAGTTCGAAGAAGGGCAAAAAAAAAGTGCCTTTTAAAGGGTTCTTTTGTTTTAAGGTAATCTTTTGTTTAAGGTAATTTAAGGGTTTTTTTTAAGGTAATCTTTTGTTTTGATAGTCCTAAAGAGTTGGGGTGACCAAGTCATTTCGATGAGAGTAGAAGCATTTCATTGCTTCATTCCTTAAATTCAAACTATGAGAAAGTTAAAAGCCAATTCTTTCTAACTTGCATGTTTTACAGACCCGTTTTATGCTGAATTTCTTCAGCAGTTAAGTGTAAAAATCAATCGCAAAATGCAAATAGAAGTCATTGAGTTTAGAAAAACACATCTAGAAGTTTGATGAATGAAAAATGATGTGCATTATGCAAAGTTGAATAAACGAGTTGCCATAAAATTCACGATTGCAAAGTGTACTTTATCAATGATTTTACAAAATTGAAAAAAAAAACAAAAAAAAACCCAAAAAACTTGATGCTATTAATTAAGCAGTTTGAGTCCGCTTTAAAAAGCATGGGAATTGCTAAAAATAAACTAGAATTAAGAAATAGTGCTGATGAGCTGAGTCACAGCAATTTGAGGCCAAACTCTTACACTTATGGTTGCCGTTTCATAAAAAAAGTTTTCACATTTTGATGATGCTCTGAATATAGGCAATTTTAATTGCCAATCTCTGGATGGTTTCAAAAATTCAAGAACTGTTATAGGATAATTTGAAGAAAGTTTTGTAGTGGGGAAATCCGTGGGATGATGATGTATGATAGACAGTATCTAAACCAGAGCAAATGAACATAATAATATGTACATGTAGTAAACAAGGATTTTTTAAATCATCTACTGTACATATGATATGGACTTAAAAGATACCTATATCCTATTATTATTTTTGTTATATGATAACCAGAGATGGTATGAATAACTTAGTAATATTCTATTCTTTCCGGATACCGCAAATTACTGTTAACATGAACAGATTTTTTTTACCCCCCCCCTTGATGTTTGCATTAATGAGGTTTGATTGTATATAAAATATATCATCATTCTTTGTTATTCATTTCTAAATTCCAAGCATTATGTATAGGTTCTTTTCATGCTAAATTCATAATTATTGGCAAAGAAATATGTTTTAATGATTGTATTTTTGAAGGAGCAGCAGTAAACTCAATGTTTAATGCATTGCTACTGTGTGATGTTAATTAAGATTAATTAAATATGTATGTCCTGGTGTGCAATATATTACATAGTTTTGCTTTTGTACATTTATAATTGATTAACATGTTTAATAGTTACATATAGTGTATAAAAATTATATAATCTTTTATATATAAAGCAACTAATTTTATATGTTAAAAACAGTTTTAACCGAAAGAATTTAACCATATTGGCATTCTTCGTAAAGTTCTGGACTATGTTTTCCCCCTCTTTTTGTGCAGTTAAGAAAATATTTAAAATTCATTCAAAAGGAGGTAACTTGTTTTACTGTGTTTGTATGTTTTGGTAGATTTTAATGTCAACAATTTTAATTAAACCTTTTGTTCTAGTTTAGGGTATCATTGTATACTTATTGTAGAAGTAAATGAATGCTATTCCGTTTTTTTTTAGTCCCAGAAAAAATTATACTTATGAATACCTTAAAGTTCTTTTGAACATGTTGGTTTTCCTTTCGGATTGTAGAAGTATTTTGTGAAATTTGATTTATATTTATGGTTTTAAATTCTAAATCATATAACTCACAAAGGCCATTGTTTTTCCCGATTTTTTTTTAACACAATGAAAAATTTGTGATTTTTTGGGAATTAAAAGCTTTGATTATAGTTTATTGTGATTTTAGAAAGATTTTTTATGGTTGTATATCTTGTAAAATGTTAATTATAACATATATTATATGATAATTGTTGAATAAATATACCGCAGATTTTTTGTTTAAAGTTTTATGTGAGGTCATATAAAACATTATTCGTTTCTTTTTCATTAGCGAGAATTCAACGTATTTTTTGATTCAGTGTTGTTCCAAACTGTTTGTTACAAAATCTATTAGACTGTAAATAAAGAGTAATATCCGATATCTTGTCAAATATTTTTAATTCTTTTTTTATGTGTACATTTACTATATCTTGCTAAGTATGTATGTGCATGAACAGTTATTTTAAATACCATTGAATTTAGTCAAATTTTGTAATAATATTACAATGACAGAATTTCAAGTATTATAAACCGTAATTTAACCCTTTCACTTACTGTAAGTATTGTCTCTTGTTGTCATTAAATCTATTTTTTGCAAATTAGTTTGTCTTTAATATGTGTTTTTTTCTTTTTTTTTTAAGGAAATATTTTTTCCGTATACTCATCTTGGAGGAAAAAGAACTTGAATCTGGAGAGTATGACAAGGTCACTGCTTCTATCTGGTGGGATATCTCCTGCATCAAACTCTAGACCTACATGCTCGATATGCAACAAATGTTTTTACAATTCAGGCACTCTAAACAGGCACATTGAGATACATTATCTTAAAAGGAAGAACTATAAGTGTGATGTGTGTGGTAAAAGGTTTTCCTGGAAAAATGCATTGAATGCGCATTTGAGGAAAGATCACAGACAAGAGATGTAAAGAAGATAAGAGTTTTCTATTATAACTAAGCTGTAATCATCATTTAAAAGTATAATTGCAGTGTGTGTTATGAACTACCTCTATAATAGTGTAAACTTGCCCTACCTCATTTTCAGCAGTTAAACTCTAGTATTAAAATAAGGATGGAATCTTCTGCAATGCTCAGTTCCATTTATGTTCAAAATAGTGATAAATTTAAATGCAGTAATTTTGTTTAAGTTTATGAAAATGCCTATTCTTGAATGTAAATTCCTAGAATTTGCTTTATCAAAAGATTATCATGTATATGATCTAGCTTTGTATATCATAGGCAAAAGATTTCACCAGTTTTAATGATGTTATATATAAATGTACGTGAACTTAATTATAATATACAAAGTGTTGTAAGTTATGTGCATATCTATGATACGGTTTTTAGTTAGAGTGCTTGCCTGCCATTATGTGCAATTGAAAATGCTATGTCCAAATGCTTAAACTAACTAAATAAGTGCCAAATAAAGTTATGTGAAATTCTGGTTGTCACATGTTTTCTGTTTCAGACCTGCAACTTCTGCCTGTTCTGCTCACATCAGAATTCTACCCTTTCACTCCATCGTTTAATCTCAGCGGGGACCTTTTTCCATGCCCTTACTGCAGGAAGGCATTTAAGTCCAACCAGCTGTTGAAGCAGCACCTGAGCATGCATTCAAGGAAGTCCCTTTTCTGTGAAGTCTGTGGAGCTGCTTTCCGCTGGAGATCTTCCAAGTGGTGCCACATGAGGAAATACCACCCTAATCACAAAAATGAACGAAACAATGGAAATACTTCAATTATTGCTTCTCTACCTCTACCACAATCTCCCTCATGATTGTCATTTCGAATTGTGACACTGTCATAATGTGGAGGCATGGCAAGGTGTGAGATACAGGTTATATTTATTTATAAGAGATATATTGGTTTTGAAATCAAGTTTTAAAAGATTATTTGCTTCCAGAAGAGATGAGTTGGCATATAATATGCTGTACTTCTGGATACTGGGTCCATCAGTGCCACTGGGCAACAAAAAGATGATTAATCTCTATAAGCATATGCATGTTAATGTGAAAAATGCCTGAAGTAGGTATGCCAAATGTAAGGATAATAAATTTTACAATTCCTAGCAATATTTTCTCATTTAATTGTTTGCTTTATTTTTAACAAAAGAAAATGCATGTGTTAAACCGTTCAATTTAAAGGCTATTGAACGCAGAAACTTGAAAGCAGACCAGGTGTATTACTTCACCCCCAAGATGCTGCTCACCTTTGCTATGTCTCCTGCCTAGTGCAATGCATTTTGCGCCAATGGATTGTTCTGATTGCTTTGCAAAATTAATATATTATATGTGATTGATGCTTACAACGTGTAGTTCATGTTTTTGATAGTTAGCTTGGTCTGTAGTCATTTCGTATTGTAGTTCAAATGAAAAATATGGCGACTGTTGTCATTAAGTTTTTGAAAAATGTGGAGCTTCACACAACGTTAATTGTGAACATTCGTCGAGCCAGATTCGAAGTTCTTGCCTTTGGCATGTCGATGACAGCCACAGAGGTTCTGATTTTATGTGCGTAATGCTGCAAGTGTATCAGCTTTTTCTAATTACATGTTAATTTTATATATAAACAACATACTCGTAAATGAATGCTTCCATGTTGTTAGTGGAGGACAGATACTTATCGATGCGATAAAATCGCATTCTGTAAGAAAATTTAACATTCATCGCATTTAAAACAAGTACAAATTAATGGTATCTCACTAACATTAACATGACCGGTAACTTACTCAGGATTTGTTATGCATTTAGGTGACTAGCTTTTCAGCAACCATTTCTCAATATAGCAGGCTTTTTGAGCATATATTGATTTGCATTTGGCCTTGTGCAGAAATATCTACCTTGAATCCTTCTCAGGGTTGCATTTACCATAGAGTTTTGCATATATTAAGGTATCGTAGTTCCTCTTTAAGAGGTATTTTGTTAGGTTCTATAAGGCTAGTCAATTTTTGAACATCTTAGTGTTGGCATCTAATGCCATGTATATACGCAAAATGATTATGGCTAACAGTGAGAATAATAACTATGTGTAGAAGACAAGGGAACTTTTCGCCAGTGCTCGCATCCCAAACACAAAGAATTATTAAAAATTAACAGATGAATTTAAAAAAAAATTTAGTAAATACGACTATTTATAATGGGTTATGTGCAAATATAAATTCCTTGTTTTTAAAATTGCTCAATTTGTTAAACTCCTTTGTTTTGAAAAAGACATCTTAGGTCAATCGTTATTTAATATTTATACCGTATTTTTTATCATTTTTAGTTCCTTTCGGAAAACTTTTTTTTTTTATCTTTGCAATGATAATACTTCAATTTAATTGTTTTACGAAATTAGTCTTTTTTGTTTTGATATTTTCTAGTGCCATATTATTGTGTTGGAGTGTAAGTGCTGTACGCTGCTTTTTATATGTCAATGTTAGTTTTCATATTCAGTTTTTCAGCGGTTGTCCTCTTTGTTAAGTTTTCGTTCATGTTGTTTAAAGGTATTAATTTTACCACATATGTATTGAAAATTGCCAATATTACTAAGCTAGTTTGCAACTTTATTTATACTAACATTGAAAAAATGTAATGGTTGTTTTGATTAATAAATTTCTATAAACTGTGTTTTTGTTTCATGAATTTGAAATATTTGTTTTCTATCTTTTATTACAGTAAAATTCCATATGTCTATATATATATATGTGTGTGTGTATGTGTGTGTATATGTATATATATATATATGTGTGTGTGTGTGTATGCATATATATATAGTAACATAATTTAAACAGTAAAAAAAAAGCATGAAAAGTTTAAATTGTTATATTTATTGACATTAATAATTCTATATGAATATCATTGATACTTTGAAATGCAAAAGGTACTGTTATTGAGTGTATTTGGACCAATTTAATTTTTAATATATTTTTCGTGTCTCAACTTACCAGAAGTTCAGCACTCAAACTTATATATCATGTACTTTTAAATATTACAATTAAGTCTAAACTACAGTCAAAGTTGGTTATAGTGACCTCACATAGGACAGCTTGCCTATTATATCAAAATTCTAAAGTCCTTTCACAGATTATTTGTACATAATCGTGAATTGGTTAAGGTGTTAAAATATTCCGATGGGCCCTTGAATATCGCTATAATTGAATTCGATTGTATATTAATTTTTATGATTTACATAAACGTGTTTTGAAATTTTAAATAGTATTTTTTTTGAAAACATGTTGTTATTCACTTTTTAATGTTCATATTCTCTCCCTTTCTGTACATTCCCTTGTTGTTGAACAGTAATAAACCTTTTTTTTTTTTTTTTAGGCCCTGTTCGGTTTCTCCCAAGTTCTAATAAAAGTTTTCTGGATTCGTTGTGTGCTGTTCAAAACAATACAAAAGGAATGCATCCATGTGAACAGTGCGGAAAAGCATTCAAGAGTCGAGAGCTACTAAGGCAACACATGCATAGCCACAGTGATAAAGTGTACCAGTGTCCCTTGTGTCTTGAGACGTTTAAATGGAAAAAGTACTTACCAGTGCATTTGAAAACAACTTGTCCAAGGAGACCGAAACTCTCAAAGTTTTAAGAACTCACTTTACGATCATTAGAAAAGGAGCATAGATTGATTGCTATTAAATTCTACTGCATTATGTTCAGTGCTGTAATTTTTGAGTAGAGAAATATGTAACCAAATTACAGTCAAATATGTCTTTCTTAGAGCATTTTTCTATAAATTTATTATATATAAATAGCACGTAATAACTTTTAGAAACAATAATTTTTTTTTTTTTTTATATTTGATTAGTGTAATTCCCTCATCATAGCCAATGATGTAGTTGCATTAGATGATTAAATGCTCGGAAAGAAAAGACTGGTTTTTCTGTACCTGGTGGGAGAAAAATCAATCTTTTCTTTGCAAATATTTAATAATTAAAATTTTTCTATTTTAAGCAGGATAGTACTCAAGAAAAAATTGAGATATTTGAGAAGTATTGAAAATATTTCAGAGCATAATAGTGTAGTAGTATGTGTAGTTTTCATATTTTATAAGTTTTTATTTTATGAAATTAAATGTTTTAATTATATTTGTGTAAGGTGTACTTTATTTATTGAGAAGAAATGTTGATTACACATTTTATTAATTATACTTCCAATATTACATTTTGAAAGCCATTACTTGATTCTGTATCAACCACTATTACTTTATTTTATTCTAAACATTTTAATGCTTTTGAACTTGGCAATGCATATATACTTATTGTTTAATTATTTTGTTCTTCCATGCTGCAAAAATCTGTAATGTAAGTATTTTTAAAGTATTTAGAAACCTGTTTTATATGCATACGATTAAGCATCATTTAAGATTAATAGCTAAATATTTTGTAACTAGTATTTATGCTATTTTTTCACAACTGTACACCTTGCTATGTAAAAGTTGATTGTTTGAGTATCTGATCACTTTATGCTAAAATGTCATAATACAACTTTTTTCTTTTCCAGGGTTTCATGACTACATTCGTGTCCCGATCTGGTCCGGGAGCCGAACGAAAAAGAGGTCACAAATGGGTCTTCAAAAACAGCCTTTCTGTTACATTTGCAATAAAACCTTTTCTCGTATAAAGACCCTCAGGCGACACCACCAAGTTGTGCACGCGGCTATGCCTAAGGTTTTTGCTTGCCAGTGGTGTCCAAGGCATTACAATAGAAAGGACAATCTCCGACAACATGAAAATTTATGCCACTGGCATTTAAGGAAAAGGTGCTCAGATGCCCCTCCTTTAGAAATCTTACCTGGAACTGTTCAGCTTCAAATCGAGGATCGTCCTTCTTTAGGGGACTGACGAATAAATCTCATTTTTTAATCAATGTGGATATGAAGGAAAGCATATTGGGGTTGGGGATTCGATTTTTTCCACTGTCTTTGAAGTACCTGCATAAGATAACAAATTTAATATATTGGTGAGCAATCTGATTTGCTCAATTATTTAAAAGGTAAATGGTACCAAATTCAAGGATGTGTGTTACATATCTTATGAAAAGTGGTATTCCTGAGGAAGTAATGCCTATCAGTTAGATGGAAGTATGTTAGAGAAAGAGAGAGTTATTTGATGTTTTTGTTATATTTAAAATGAAAACAAGAGGGTTTCTTATTTTGGAAGCTAAAACCAACTCTTAATTTATGTTCAAAACACTGTCTTGAAATATTATTGACTGTTGAAAAGTACTCAGAGATTTATTTTTCTGCTTTAGGAAATTTTGCTGTGCTTGTTATTCGGTTTATTTGAGAAAATTTTATCTTTATGTAAAGTGGAAAAGTTGTATTTGCGCCATTTGAAGTATCTTGATATTTGTAATTTTATATGAATATTTTTTTTTGTTGTGTCTTATCTTTGGTAGAGGTTACTATGGGAAGAAGAAGGGGTTTAATTTAAAGAAATTAAAAGTGTTTTGGGAGTCATAGACTATATAAATAGTGGCAACACTTTCATTGTTGTTAATGTACAAATTAACGACAACTAACTATAGCTTGTTGGAAATATGGTGGATCACTCTCCTTGAAAATGGTTGCATTATACTCAGAAATGCGTTTTGTTCGTACATTAGAAAGGTTGTCAGCCCTATTTTTAGCAGGTCAAATATATGATACAATAATATCGTATGTATTAATAGTTAAAATTTACTTTTATAATTATTAGTTGTTGTATTTCTATATTCTGCCAAGGACATTTGTTATATTTTTTGATTATTTACAAACTTGCGTTAAGAATATTTGTTATGTTTATAAACAGGTTTTGTATGGACAGGACTGTCAGATGCATACAACTTTTTATAAGCATTTGGAATTCAGAGTCTGCTCATTTTCTCTGCCTAACATGTAGTGACATTACATCCTTCCTTCCTGTTGAGAGCATTAAGATGATTGGAATGATTGATCGCTACTGAAAGTGATACTGTATTTCCGTAAGAGGTTATGGCAAAGCTATAGTGTTGAAGACACTGCTCCTGCCCTCCACTGCAATGAGGGATGAATGTGATGATGTCTGGCGGACTTCCATTGAAGATCCAGCGAAGCATCAAGAAAAGGCAGGACGAAACCTGATGAAGTTTGATGAAAAAGGACAGGAGACAGCGTACAGTGAAGGTGCAAATGGTGAAAGAAAACCAAGCTGAATGTGTAGGACTCAAGATAGCAGGAACAAGCGGATGTGGAGAAGGAGGCAAGGGTGACGGGAAGACAGCCAGAAGAGACCACGAGCAGCGGATCTGGAGGCATGCGAAGGATGTCAACAGCCGAAACGTCAGAGCTCCATTGATGGCAAGGATGCATAGAGAAGCAGTCGTGGACTCCGGAATGAAAAACTAAACTGCCAAAACTCCGATGCATTCTTCGGAAGCAAACACCCAGCCATTGCAAGAAAAAGCTTTGGGGAAGGAAGTTGCGGAAGAGCGGGGACAGAAAAAAGGCAATTAAACTGATTAAACCTATCCATCGATGCAAGGAAACACCAGGGGCAGTAACCAGAGCAATAACTTCGGGGAAAAGACCATGAAGGGGGGGAAAAAATAAAAAATAAAAGTGAAAAAAGGAAGAAAAAGGAAAGCAATGTGCCATGCATCCGTTCCCTCCGAGAACGAGAGCCGGAATCTAGTGACATTGCATATAAGAGTACTTTTGCCGAATATATCTAGCTATTTGTTTCTCATTCCCCCCCCCCCCATGTTACAGTAGCATTATAGACATAACAAGATGTCCTCACTACCACTGTTAAATACCATATTAACTTATTAGTAGGAATTATTTTCATCGTTGCCATGTGCATACAGCATGGTTGTGTTAATAGTTGCTATGGAAACACAAGGAAAGAACATAAAAGAAGGAATTACAAAAATAAGTCACCTCTTTTTACTTTACATTCAATATTTATATGTTTATTCACTCACATAGACATACGTAAATTCAGCTACGGTACAGTCTCGCATTTCGACCTTCGAAGAAGTTAACATTCCAAGTGATATAAACTTTTCCAAGATTTTGTGTAGATTAATGTATTGTGCTATAAGAAAAAGCTTAATAACTCAACATTGCTATATGGATACCAGCTTAAGTCAACATAAATCCATTTCTCAATGAAAACTCCTTTACAAAGGAAATTTTTCAACATTGGTTAAAACAACTTGACAAGAAGATTGTCAGGTCAGCAAAAACAGGGAAGTTTTATTGACTCTTGATAACCACACTTTCCCATCCTCTACATATGTAGGAAATTTGTCTACAGTTGAACTCTATTTTTTGCTTCATAATGCGACATCTCTTTTATGATTGTTAAACCAAGGCATCATTCAAAATTCCATGCGTTTTTACTGTAAGAGACTCATACAAATGTTTATTCATAACATTAGTGTTGAAACAAATCAAAATTAAAGTGTTAGATGCTATAAAAATGATGGATTTCGCTTGGGCATTCAGTCACATGACCTACCATTAGAAATTGTTTCGTACATATGGGATTTCCTTTTTTCATCGAGATAGTAGACATGGCTGACGTTAAGTTAGAAAATGGAGATTCAAAATTTAAACGTTACATAACAGTTGATAATTGCCATGCTATCACAGGAATAAGAAGTGAAAGAAACATTTTAAGTACAATAAAGCTTCTTGAATGTGTAAACGCATGTTTGCACATTCATTTACTATGCTTAAACCAGGACCTTTGAGGATGACCAAACGCATGCTACCTGGTTCAGAGCTTCCAAGTTATCGAATCTGTTGACTATCTTTATTTTTTTAATACCAATAATATTAATGTGGAAAAAAGGTGATAAAATGAAAATCTCCCTTTTTCATTGGATATAAACCCTCTGAAAATGCAAGCTAAATTGATTTTGTGGGAAAGGAGAAAAATTTCTGTGGACTTCAGTGGGTATATGTTTTGCAATGTCAAGTTAATTAGTTTTTGTCCATAGCACAATACTTTAAACTAGACAAAAGCTTATGAAAATTGAGTTATTTGGAATGTCAACTTAGCTGAGGATTGTGATAAAGAAACTTCACACCTTCTCTATGTATATATACCTGTATCTCAACATACTTATACATTAAGCAACAATATTTTTACTTATATAAATATACTTATACATGTTAAATCATTCTTAAATGTTTTAAAACATTTCAACTACCTCAACATAATTGCAAATATTAAATAACAAAACTAACCAAAAACAACAAAAAATCAAAATTAAAACTTTTTTTAATATAACCGCCTGCATCAAAATTCAAATAAAAAAATTTACACTCCAAAAATAAAGCTAAATTTAAATTAAGGCTAAATTTAAATTATATATATATATATAAAACAAACATGAATCTACAACAAAATGCAACCCCCCCCCCCCCCACTACTTCCAAAGCTCTTGTTCTATGATAACCAAAACTTAAAATAAATAAATCCTATGACAATACTCTGAATCCTGCACTCAATTATGCATCATAAGCCAAAAATAATTATTTTACCAAGCGTAAGTGAAAATTATGTGTAAAATTAGGTAAATCGTGACACCATGAGACAGCCAAAGAAAAGTGTAATAAAATATTTTAATTTCAAATTATGTTTCAATATAAACTTAGAATTTACCCCTGTTCTTCAAAAACAGAAGGAAATAAAATTTTGAAACAATGTGAAGGATGACATTTTACCAAGGGAGAAATTGTCACTTCAGATTTTTTACTGGAAGTTTCTGTCAACAGACTTGTTTAATACAGAATCGTCTGTTGTTCCCTCAACTTCTTGTTACAAAAAAAAAAAAAGTGTTTTTTCTGAGTGTTATATATAACAAATATGTTTCTAAGTGTATTTTTATTTGCAACTTTGATTTTGCATAGTATGTCAGTAATATTTGCATCCTCAATTTTTTTATTTTACAACTATAGATGAAATATAAAAATACTTTATTTTATTTGCTTTCACAATAATCATACCAGACTAGGGGTGGCCAGATGTGGCTCTTCATTAAGTTAAATATGGCTGCCATTAAAAATTTAAATCCTTTTTTTTTCCAGAAGTTTTTTTATGAATCTTGTTAAATTGACTAACTAGGGAAGTCAATCGGTTAATGAACAGTAAAAGCCATACGTAATTGCTTCAAAAGTAGACCTTCGGTTGCATCGATAGGTCCATCTAGGAGTTATTATAAAAATTTTAAATAATTATTTTGTATTTTCTTTCTCTTAATTATATTTTCTCATATGTATAATTTACATAGCACTTAAGACTTTGGTACAATATGTAACCATATTAATTAAATTTGAACTTTTAATACTATGGGACTATGGTTTGGCTCTTCATGATACATGATAAATTGGAATGTGGCTCTCATTGACCTCATGCATGCCGACCCCTGTACTAGACTAATATGCATTTCTTCTTATTTATATGTGCATTCTCTTACACAAATATGTATTAACTTACATGAATATTGAAAGCAAAGCAGGTCGTGTGTAAATACTTGGGCATAAAACTTGCTCATGACATAAGTAAGTAGAAATTTATAAATAAAACAAAAAAAAAGGAAAATATATATATACTTAAAAGAAAGGAAAACAATCACCATAAAGTGCCATCCTTGGGGTTGTTTTACATTGTTTTCCTTCCATTTTCTTATGTTTCTTTCCGTTTTGGAAGAAAAGGGTCAAGTTCTCATTTTATTTAAATATTGAAACATAATTTAAAACTAGTATATATTATTGTATGTTCACATTGTAGATCCAGTATAATTCATTAAAACTTAATGTTATCATCAGAATTTACTTTTTATGTATAATTAATGATGTCGGTGACTGATAGATTTTTCATTCTGAGGTATTTAGATATCCTATTTGCACCAATATTATTTGGACATACAGCGAGAAGCCATATTGGGGAAAATGTTGCCACTATTTGTGTGATGACCTTTATTTTATACCGGTGTTTGTTACAGAAAATATATTAGCCTGTTGAAAATTATTTATGTACATATATATGTATAATTTTAGCTGTTTTTTTCTATAGAATATATTAATATATGTATTTGCATTGTTGATTGCATATAGAAATGAAATTTTTTACAGAAATTGTCAAAATTTAAATGTTGTTTCACATATTCGTTGTTTCAAATTTTAATAAAAATATTATTTTATTATCATAGTTTATATTTATGTAGAATGGAGTTCAAATATGCTTGTCAGCATCTTTTTCTATTGTGATGATATGTATATTAGTCAAAACAATATAATTTTCTAAATTATTTCATATTGTGCAATACTTTTGAGTTTGGTTGCATTTGAAAACATTGGATTAAATCGTTAGAGTGAAGAAAATTGCATGATTACTTCTTGTTGACTAAAAGTTTAAAAGTTTATTAGAAGAAAGTTATGCAAATATTTTATGTTCATTTTTTATTAAACAGCTTACAATTGTTCTATATTGTTTTAAATTTAAGTAAAATTTCTTTGAACGTTCACATTATATGACTGGTGTTATAAAGTATTGTAATGTCAATTGACTGTT
This sequence comes from Dysdera silvatica, assembly GCA_006491805.2. Lineage (NCBI taxonomy): Eukaryota > Metazoa > Arthropoda > Arachnida > Araneae > Dysderidae > Dysdera > Dysdera silvatica. The sequence continues at coordinate 56,286,356 of QLNU02015359.1, read as the reverse complement.
GGGTTGTGCAATGCACGGAAAATATTCTTATTATTATGTATCTTTAATGACTTTAATAAACTAAAATAATGATTAATGTATTTGTTCTTGAAAGAAAATTACACACATTTTCATGACCAGTTGATTTTCGAAAGCATAGTTTGTTTCACTACATGAATATAAAATGTTCATTTTGTTTAAAATTCCTTTCATTGATCAGTGCAGAAACACAGCCTGAAACATCGTTATTTTTTAGTATGTATCTTTTGCCAAAAAAAGTAAGTGTAGTTTTTTATTTTAGGAAACATGGATTTTGATTTCAATTTACTTACTCTTGTTTTGTTTTTTCTTTCGCAGGATTCGAAAAACCAGAATTTGGATTTGATAGACCAGCAGAAAGTTCCCTCACTTTAGTTTGCCATGTTTGCCAAAAAATTTTTGCTAACCGAGGGAACTTGAAACGACACATGGTTCAGCATTTAGCTGTCAGACCACTTTTTGAATGTCCCATATGTTTTCATACTTTTACATATAAACATTCTGTTAATAGACATGTTAGAGACTGTCATCCTGAACATTATTATAAATCTATTTCCAATGAAATTATCGCTGAAAATTAATCAGCGTTTCTAGGTCATGTACATACCTATAATAATAATAATAATAAAAGTTACAGCAATTTTCAAATTTTGGTCTAGAAAAATTTCGAAAAGGTTTCAAGTTCTTCTAATTGACTTGCATGTTAATGATTTTTTACATTAAATGGTTCATATAAGCGGCACATCTGTTTCATTGTAAAGTCACATTCAAATAAATTACGCAAAAGTTCGTAAGAGGATAAACCAAACTTGCAAATTTACAAGATTTTTGAAATATAAAACTTAACATTATTATTGAATGCTGATTTTTCTGTCTCATCTGAACTATGTGTTATCAACTTGTGACTAAAAAAATATAATTATATGCATACCAGTTATGTCATTAATTTGTTTTCAGGTTGTTTTTTATATAGGGATACACAAATTCCACCATGAAAGGTAGTTTTTTTTTATAAAGTTAATTTTTAATTTCCTGAAACCATTTGATGGTTTTAATTAGTGTGATCTTAGATTAGCCACAGATATAGTGAAAAGAGGATGGAAGAGGCATAGAGGTCAGTTTTCACTTGCTGACAACTGCTTTATTATTTTGTATATTCCATTTGGTTACTGTAAGTTATTTGGATCCAGAAATATTCGTAAGTGTCCACACACATTCATCAGAGAAGCAGTTAGAGCATGTTCATAGCTCCCAATAAATTGGAGTTCCATTTTTGGGATGGATTATCGGACTAGTCTTGAGATGAAATTACAATAGAATACAAATTATCTTATCTAAAGAGCGGGAGAGGTTCTTTGGATATTTCTATATTTGATCACAAGAAGAGAAATTTTTCTAGATCAGAAGTTTTTAACCAAAAGAGGGGGGGACTTACTCCAGGAAGGAGGGGGGTTTCAGGTCCTCTCAATTGGTAGAACTGGTAGTACCATGCTGCTATTTAAAAAAAAGATTTAGAAGGAAGTGGAGGGGATGACACAGTAGCAGATTTACAATAGACTATGTAGGCTATAGTTTATTGTGGCAAATTTTAGACGAAAAGTTTGCCGATGAGGAATTTGAAAAGTCAGGTTTAATTTTTGGTGGCTAGTTAAATTAATTTCGAATCGTTACGTTCAGAACCATAATTAGACATTGGCAAAGGGAGAGCTGCCAATGGTTCCGCCTCAAGAAAGGCTCAAAAAGCACCAAATTTATGAATACCTTCAAAAAGATGAATTTGAAATATCCTCCAAAGGCATCAAATTAAGAATTTTAAAAAAGCGCTACGATCTCTGTTCTGCCTCCAGTTACGTTTAAGATTAGGCGGCAGAATATATCAGAGCCTACAGGAGGCAAAATCATAACTCTGCCTCTGGTCGATACCTTAAGGTATGGTGAAATGGATGCATGGGTGAAATAGGTTGAGAACCACTGCCCTAGGTTAAGGAACAGATATGGTTATTTGGATGATTACTCACCATCTGATCAATTTCTTTAATATTGGGCTAATTTCGGTGATTTTCAAATGGAAATGAAAAATAATATAACATTTTAAATAATAGAAATGCAAAATTGGGATAAATCATATCATAAATTGAATATTTTTATAGATGCAGATAGTTTGAATTTTGTTGTTTGTGTAGTTAGCTGGAAATACTTCATTAAACTTACCTCGCTAAAAGTAATTTGAGGTTCAAATCATGGTAAGGTAAGACGTCAGTGATATTTTCATAATTTGATCCTAATTCCATAAGTAACAGACATGTGGCTTCTTTGGAGACTATGGTTCCTGGTACAGCATGATTGTAGCTGACCTGGCCTGTTTTAGCTGTCCTTGTGCCATAGAATACTAACGAACAATGGTTTGATCTTTAGCTCAGATGGTGCTTTTAGTGGTTTGATGGCAATGATTGCGGTTCACCGGGCTTGTTCCAATTCCTGATATGCTTGGTTGCATGTAGTTATATTATTCAAAGGTTGAGTTAAATCATCAGTTCTGATCTATTGCACACAGTCTTTCTTGAGACAAAAATTCAAACCATTGCAAGTAACCGATGAGAAGTTTTGAAATTAAGCCTTAAAAAAACAACTGAATAAATTTGCCAACCAATCCGTTTATTTATTCCGTTATTAGATTACTTTCCAACGAAATAAATTGTAACTATGATAGTTTATATGTGATACATCTTCTTCCTTGTTATTTCCCTATTTGAGGTTGATGATATGATATTGGCACTTCCATTGCTCCAATCTAAAATATCGCTAGGTGTCAAACCAAGGCCAGCCATATCCTTGAGAGCTTTCCTTTCTCTTGTTAGTTTATGTGTAATGTATGTTAATATATACAAATTGCTATCAGCTATGATATTGAATTATTCTGTTATAATGTGTAAATTCAACGATGAATGTATAGCAAATGTGTTTATTAAATTACGTTGAATAAATGTTATGTTTTGAGCATTTTTAGGAAATAAAAATTAATCTAATTTTATCACCATTGATTTTAAAGTTTATTAAATCTGTAACTATATGTTGTTACACGCACAATGAATCATTAGTTTGTCACAATTAAATTATAACTGTTAATAAATATTTTTATTTAAATTATTTTGCCTATGTAAACTATGGCAAGTTCTGCAGTGCATTTTATGCAAGTGGTTACAAAACTAAAAACGTTAAAGATTTACTATTTATCAGTTAAAATTTTTATACATTGTGCTTTTATATCTGCTAGTGCTCAAAATTAAGGCAGTCAAAAAATAATAGTCTTAAGGCCCTCTGGTGGTACATTTAGATGTAATGTCTTCATCTATAAAATGCATACTGTTTTTTCCCTGCCCATCATAGACTAGGGTTTGGCTTTTTCCTTAGACAACCAATGTTTGGATTCCTCAAAAACTGTTAAGTATTGGTTTCAGTATGACCTTAACTGTTTTTGCATCATTGAACATAAATAAAATTAGTTAAAAAAAGTATTGAATATGTGTGTGGTCACAGGGGCGGACTGGGTCCTCTCAAAGGGCGCATATCTTGGATTATCAGAGGGCGCGAGTCCTATGGCCCATGAGGGTGCACCAGCCCAATTCAGCCCTGTGTGTGTGTGTGTATGATGAAAAGTTAACTTATATATACAATGTGGTATAGTTTGGCATCGCATTTGTGAATAGTCATTCAAACATATCCAAGTTCTTAGTCTAAGCAAAAGAAACCTGGCATGATGTTTTCATAAACCAGTATGAAATATGACTCGGTATTTAAAACTGTCATGCTTATCAATACAATAATGGTGTAATATAGTGTTACACCAATAGTCCGAAAAATACCTATAGATTAAATTTCAGGATGAACATCATATAATTCTCTAATATTGTATAAGAATGGGGTGAGGGAGTAGGACAGCAATTTTCCAGCTTATAATGTCACAAATTAAATAAAGATCTGGTGACTATACTCTAATCCATATGTCTTTATATTCAAGATATTTAGTAACCAGTAAAACCTCTCAACAACAATATTATACGGACCGAGAAAAATTATCTTTGTAGAGGGAGTTATTGTTATAGGGAGGGTTCATTATACAGTAAAACCTCTCTACAACACTATTATACGGACCGAGAAAAATTATCGTTGTAGAGGGATTTATCGTTATATCGGATATTATTATAGGGAGGTTTTATTGTATATACAATAAGGTAGGATACGATCATTCATGAACAGAGGAAATCAGAATCCATTATAGTTCTAAAAAAAATAAAGATGAGGATCCAGGATATTATCTTGATATCTGGCTACTAAATGATTTTGTTTTCTTTTCTTTTTGTAAATATGTAACATGAACGAGAGATACATGAATATGTATATATACATATATATATATATATATTCCTAGCCAAATCATTATTCTGTCACCTGTCATTCCTAAATTGACCCTATTTCCATAGGCATCACTTGGAGAGTTAAATATAGTAGAAACTGGGTGGAGGGAGCAAAAAAATGTATGGAAAAAGTGCAAGTTTGCCTCTTTTCTAAAAAAAAAACTAGGGCAACTGCCCCCCCACCTGCCCCCTCCTGATTATGCCTATGCATATTCCGAAAAATTCATTGAACAACGTGTGTCTTACATTCTTACCACATATAAGTTTGAGAATCTGCTTTCATTAGTAAATAGTACATTTTTCCCATTTATGATTTGTCCAATAAATGTGCTGATAAAATCTTTCTGAACCAAATTCTGCTTAAGAATTCATTCAGTAGAATGCATACAGCAGGCTGTATTGCATCATGATCAACAGCATTTAGTCTTTAGCATTCACTGCATACGGGAATACATTCCATTTAGTATTTGAATTTAAAACAAACGATTTTAACCTTTCGAAAAAGTTTAAAGCAAACACTTGAGATAATTATATGCCTTATTTTTTAGTTACCCTTAATGATTATGGCTATTTGATTTATTTTTTTCCACTTTTTGTTCACACAATTGTTCCATCCCAGATCTTTTAAAGTACAATACGAATTTTATTCAGGAGAATCAATTACAATTTCAGATACATTACATATTTAGATATCATAGAAGTATTAAATTGATTCGTCTGGGTAGCAATGTGCAAAGGCCGTAGGGTCGGACGAAGCCCATGTTGCCCGAGAAGATTCCAGTATTCTGAAAAATTTCTCATTAATGGTGGACAATAAAAGGATTCACATTCAATTATCCGGAAACTTTGACATAAGGCAGTTTTGATATATCCTGTATAGCTCATCAATTAATAACTTCCATTAAATAAGATATAA
>QLNU02015359.1:56262776-56280907 GCA_006491805.2 Dysdera silvatica | reverse complement strand
AATAATAATGTTTATTTTACAGGCAACCAAGAAAAGAAATGAATACGAATACAAAAAATAATATGAGTCAAGAAAGTGCCTGACGGATGACCGGAAAGAAAACAGACGAAAAGTCTGCTTGACAAATTCCGGCCACCCCTCAGATAATAAATTATTTAAATACATAAACCCAGTGGAAAAAGCCATAAATAAGGGAAAACATCGACATGTTATACAAAATAAATTATGTATTGACAAACAGAACATAAAGAAATAAATTAAGCGTTGACATTTAAAGTGCAATAAAATAAATATTGAACTGAAAGGGAAAAAAAATGAAAAATACAATTGAAGATACAAAAGCATTGGCATGTAAGACACAGTAACTGGAATTAAATATTAGCATGTGGATAATAAGTATTTATTTAGAGAAGACTTAAACTTATGCTCGCTGTTAATATTAGTTAGACTTGTTGGGAGAAGATTCCAAACCATGAGACCTTGGGAGTCGATATGATCATTTGTTTTATATATTTGAGAAATCAGGTCTTGGTTGCCTTTCATATGTTTATGAAAATACGATATATATATATATATATATAGAGAGAGAGAGAGAGAGAGAGAGACTGACTGAGACTGACTTAAAGTAAAACATTCAAATGTTGTTGATTCTACATTCCATACTTTTACGACACAATTTTACTATGCATGCTTTATCTTAACAATTTAATTTTGTGCGGTTTCAATAATTTTACTGAAAAGCTAAAACAAATTCACTGTAACACTGTTAATGTAATGATTGCATAAATATAAAAACTCTCTGAAACATAATTCATCTATAACCTTTTGTATATTTGATTTTCTGTGTTCCGTTCAAAGAACTCACATTTGTGAAGAAAAATGCCCTAATTGTGATTATGTTATTAATTACTATTTCTTTATTTTCATACTTGAAGTTGCATTACAATGTTTCAATCTTTTCCCACTTCCATATATTATCAATACCAGTTTACTTCATTATACTATATGACTTTTCCTAATTCATAATAGACACATACACACGTTTTCTTTCCTCAAAGCAAGCTAATAAAATAATAATAGTTTATATTCGTTTAATCTTAAATTGCAATACACCTTTTTTGTGTTTATACCAAACCAATGCTTGAAATACAGAATACTAGCACAGTTTGCATTATACCTCCATTCGTTATAAATACCTTGTTTATGAGAATGATAAAGAAGAAAGGGAAAATGAAGCAAAGAAATTAATTAGATGTTGTGATGAGAGTGAAAGTTAGTTTGGGATGGTAAAGATCTAAGTTGAGAAAATTCTGCAATGAGCAGTGGGTAGAAAAGTATGGAAAAATTAATAAATTTTGAAACTGAAAGGAATTTAAACTTAATATAACTAAAGAAGTTTGAAAAGGAGTGAATTTCAACTGAATGTGCAATGGTGGTCAAGGAAAAAAAAAGTGATTGGTCTTTGGGAAAAAGTCACAAAGCTTAGATGAGCCAATGAGAGCAGATGGGGATGGATCAAAGTTCAACTTGGAAATCCGTGGTGAGCTGGGGCCAATGATTATGCTGGAAAGTGTGCAGAATAGTGTGGTTGGTTAAAAATGATAATTAGGAAATCTTAGATCATATTGGGAAAAACTTTGAGCTGAAACTAAATCATGGGATAGAAAGGCGATCTAAGTGTTCAGGAATGGAAAAACATTTATGTTCATAATTTTAATTATGAATTTATTTGAATCTGGTAATTTTTTTTAAGTTCAGAGATTCCATTTGGGCCTTGTCTTTGAGTTGGAAAGAGAAACGCAAACATGTCGTTCAGTTAAAAAGTCATGCACCAATGACTCATTGCATGTTGTGTGGTAAGCATATTAAATTTAAGTGTGAACATTTCTATAACCAGGGCTCGGAAAATTCGGTGGCCATTGGCAACTAGATTTTTGCAGCTGGCGAGTGGGAAATCTTTTCTTACTAGGTTTTAAAGTTTTCTTTTTGAGGCAGAAAAGAGTGCTATTCTTGTCTTGCAAGTATGGTTCACCACGATTTATTGAGTTTTACCTATGACAACTGTTTTAATTATTGTATTTTAATGTTTAATTTTTGTATTTTAATATTTTATTTAAAGAAAATAATGGTTTGGCACTATTCAAGAATTATGTTTTCTTTTAATTTTGTAGGCAATTCATTTGATATGATAGAATATTTGGATGATAGTTTCAGTTCTGAAGCTATGTGTCCAGTGTGCTATAAAGTTTTCAGCTCCAAAGGAAGTATGAAAAGGCATATGGCCGTTCACGAACCATTGCGGCGGAAGTTTTTATGTGATATTTGCAGCAGATCATTCTCATGGCACCACCATCTTTTAAGGCATCTTCGAACTGTTCATGTGAATATCTTGGATGCAGTCGCATTGGAGAAGTCTTTACAAGAAATGTAGAACATTGTGCAATAATCTGTTTTGTTGTTACTTATTTGCATGGTATTAATATAATTTAAATTTGATTGCTTTTTGGTTATAAAAGGCATCATTTTGGACTGAAATTGTTCTGCTTATTTCTTTTATATCCCTGTATTATTCTATATATTTTGTTTAACAGATAGAGTCAAACATTTTTTATTATAATCTCACCTTCATTCACTTTGGATCTCTTGAATTACTATTGTCCATGTAGCTTAAGCTATATCAGTTAGTCATTTATACATTTATGTATTTATTATATGCACATATATTGAAACGCAAGAAAAATTGTAAATCATCTATAATAAATTTGTATATTATTGCAAAATGCTACATGTTATTTTTTCACACTGGACGTATTGAAATTTTACATATTTAATATATATTATTTCCCCCCACCACAGATAATCAAGTGGCAAATGTTGAAGAATTCCTTCGCAAGTACACCAGCTACTTACAGCAAATTCGTCACCCTGCTGCTGTGGCGATGCTTCCTACGATGGAAAATGTTTGTCCAATCTGCTTGAAGACATATTCAACCAAACACAGCATGAAAAGGCACTTACTTATGCATAAGCCATTTCATCGTAGGTTCCAGTGCAATATTTGCCAGAAGCTGTTTAACTGGCCAGGCAACCTCAAGACGCATATGCAGACAGTGCATATGCAAATTCCTTCCCATTCTAGATTAAGCCGCATCAGTACTTCGATGTCTTCTTGCGTACTCGGTCTGTCATCACCGTCGCTAGCCAACTCTTCACGGTCTTCCAAAGCTGAGCCAAAGAAATAGCCATCATCTTTGTCCATGAAGCCATTGCTATGCAAGTCAAGGATTTCTTAAATTCATTTTCCATAAGAAATCAATTCATAGAACTAGTGTTTCACATCCATTTAAATGGAAAATAGTATTACTTATTTATGATGTGTTCAAATTCGGACAAACCAAAAATTGTTTAGTGCCTTGCGTTAATTACTGTAGATCGTTTAGACACCATACTGTGTTTATTTTGATTTGCATAACATACAAATGTTGTGCATTTTGAAAAAAAAAATTAGTTAAAATTACATGATTGTCTTTAGAAGCAACTGCAAACTTTTTTCGTGTTGAGCAAGTAACATAAAACCTGCTATCTTAGGGTATCTACTTACATTTGTAATGACAGTGCATTTTTATCGTGCAATATGGAACAGTTTTATATTGCGGTTACTATACCTCAAGACTTCCATGAAAAATTTTTACATGGGTTTCAACCAAAATTGCCTATAGTAGTACATCTTGCCTACCTCAATGCTACCGTTACCAAAAGATTTGGAGTCAGCCTCAGACGTTTTTGCTACATTGATTTTTTTTTTTATTAGGCAATGAATTTTGTGATTTTGTTAAAGTAAAAAATGTGTTTTCTTTCGTCTTACGTTTTTTATGTTTGTTAGTTCAACAGTTAATTGTAGCAGGGATTTGATGTAAAATCTTTTGATATAGATTTCTATAAAAACACCAAATATAAGTTGTAATACTTTTAGAATTCCTGATATTATTTTAAGATTTAATGGATAGACTTTCATATGTATTTTAAAATTTCACCCCATCTGTGTATAATGCAAATGCTAATCATGATGTATAGTTTTTTATTATTATTTTTGAGGTTTATAATCAAGATTACTAGATCTCAAGATGTGGTTAGATTGTTGAATATATCGTAATGTACATAGGAGTTACTTGAAATTGTGCTTGTTGTTGTACTAGTGTAGGTACATGATCATGGTCTAGGTCAACTACGTATATCATGTAGAAGTTTTGTACTTCCTTCCATCGTGTGAATGATTTCAGAACCTTTTATCCAGTTTGGGAATGTATTATCGAAGTATAGATAGAGTCTTCCTTTTTATAGATTACAGAAAAAAATTGTTTTGACTTGATTTTTGTATATTGTGGTAAATAGATTATTTATATTGTATAGAGACTATTGATTTTTAATATTCTAACAGAAGATTCTGTGGGATTTTTTTAAATGGTTTATACTACTGAAATATAAATTAAAACTTTATACATAAGCCGTTTTTGGTACAAGCCACATTTGCAGTTTTGAGAACGTTCACAGGAACGCCTCATGGTACAAATTTCAATTTGAACTGTCAAATTAATGTTTACAAAAGTCAACACATATAGTACAAACTTTTTTTTAATTTCTGAGTTGGTGTTTACCAATGAAATATTCGATTCACGCCCCACTTCTATTAATGAATCAGTGTTTACAGAAGCTGATTTTTGTGTCATAGTTACATTTTTAAGTAGTGTATTGTGACTTAATTTAAATATTCATAACTAGTGTGTAAAAGTGTATTTTCAACATGCATAGTGTTTATGAATTTGAGATGTGCAATGAGACAGTTTCCATCTATCATATATCATCATCATCATATTCAACCATTATCTATCCACTGCTGGATGAAGGTCTCTCCAAATGCTTTCCACACAAGTCTATCCTGAGCAATTCGCTTCCACGTCACCCCAACCTGTTTTCTTATTTCATCCACCCATCTAGTTTGAGGACGTTTTCTAGGTCTTCGGTGGTCTCTTGGAATCCAGTTCAGAATTTCTGTTGTCCATCGTTGATCAGTTCTTCTTGCAATATGCCCAGCCCATCGCCATTTCAGTCCTTTTACTTTATTTATTAGTTATTTACGGCATGCTCCTTTGCGTTGTCTGTAACTTTCGTATTGCTCCAACTGTTAGACTCCATGTCTCTGATCCATAAGAGAGGACTGGCAATACACACTGGTTGAAGACCTTTCTTTTTAGACACAAAGGCAATTTCCCCTTCAGGATAAAACTGTTTCTTCCAAATGCACTCCAGCCAAGTTTAATACGTCTGTTGAGTTCTTTCATAATGTAAACATTCATGAATTATTGAAGTGATTCAAAAACTTAGTTTAAAATGTTTATGATTTACACAAGAAATTTATTTCATTATTGACCCTGAAGAAGTGCAGTGATGACATGTTCTCCTGATATGCCATTAGCTTGGATTCCCACGGTCTCTCTATGGTACCAAAAACAAAAAAATGCTTACCTACTAATTGCTTACTGTGGTTTGGGCTTTGGCTCTATAGACCTTACAATGCTTAAATTGCTTTGAAAGCTGTTGGTCCCGGTGCAGCATAAAACACCAACAAACATATCCTTTTTTTTTTTTTGGTGGACAAGTGCCATTCTTGTCCAGCAAATTTTGTTTGCCACGATTCATTGAGCCCTGCTCATAAGTACATGGGCATTTTCATTATATGTTGTTGTAATTTCCATGGCGAAAAGCTGTATGCTTGTTAAAATTTAATAGCATCTCTGTAGCCACTGCATTATGTTTACTTAATTTAAAATAAGCATGCAATTGCTTTCGATAATACAAGAAAATCCAGTTTGATTTATAGTCTTACATTGGCATTGTGGTAACACGTTTGTTTACCATGAACATATAGGTTTGAATCCAAATGCTAGCAAACACTTCACATATTTTTGCTTATTCATAGTCAAAGGTTTTATTTCTTAAGTGTGATTAATTGTCTTACAGTGGCATTGTGATAACACTTTTGTCTACCATGAACGTCTAGGTTTGAATCCAAATGGCTACAAACACTTGCCACTTTTCTGCTGACTCATAGTCAAGGGTTTGATTTCTTAGGTGTGATTAATAGTCTTACAGTGACATTGTGGTAACATGTTCGTCTACCACGATTATCTAGGTTTGAATCCAAATGCTAACAAACACTTGTCAATTTTGTGCTGATTCATAGTTAAGAGTTTGATTTCTTAGGTGATAGAAGTTCTAGCCCCTTGTAAAAGTGTAGGTACAGATGAAGCACGATCTTTGCAGTCTGTGTACTGTGGAATACAAGAAAACAGTTTAAACGATCCTATAAAACTCATTTTTTCACTGTATGCAGTTGAATTCCTTTTATGGAGTATATCCATGTGAATTATATATGTATCAGGGTTGAGTTTTGGACATCTGAAACTAGTTTTGGACAGGACACGTGTCCGAAACTGGTTTTTACCATCCAAAAGTGTACTAAAGTGTCTAAAACCTAAAACTGTCAAAATATGAAAAATATCTTCATGTGATATTTTTCATATTTTGACAGTAGGTTTTCCTATTTGCAATATATTTTTCTAGAATTATGCAGATTAAAAGAAAAAATTAAAAAAATACTAATAGACACTTTTTCCTTTCGTAGAGAATTTTCAGTTTTAAGCATTGCCGTTAGGTTACTGTAGCAAGAAGCTAAATATTTTGTGTTTGAAACCAATAAATATACACCATAAAAATTTCAAAATCAAATTAGAAAGTTGTGTTTGCAGTAAGAATTAAAAAAAAAGACAATTCCAAGATATGAGTGAGAAAATATTCAGTTTAGAAATTACTGGTTCCCAATTTTTATTATGCAAATAATATTGCTTTTACTGCGGTAGAACATCATACCCTCAAAGAATTGGTTTTAGCTCTGTGCTCAGGATATAATCCACAAAGTTGTAAAGCATTGGGAGGGTAACTTTTGGATATAGTATCTGCAGAAGTTACAAACAGAACCAGGACACATCAAAGGCAATTAAGCCACCATGGTCGAAAATGGGCGAAGTAACATACACAACGATTCTATTATTGCAACTTGTATTCATATTGAGGGGAAGTCTTATTTTTGGCTGCAGAGGATGCAGGTGCACAAACAAGAAATGCGCAATGTCATAGAGATGTTCTGCAGTCTGCTGTTGCAAAAGCAAAGAAAGAATATAATTGTGATGTAATGGTTGTGGTCACTGATAATGACAGTTATGTAGGGAACAAAGGAACTTCTGTGCAAGGAAGAAAACAGCTTGGTGATGTATGGATACAGTGCTCATTATTTACACATACTAGGACATAACATCTGTTTCAGTGCTAAATAATATTTGCAGATTCAAAAGATGTTCCTGAACCACCACCATATGTCTACTGCATTGCATAATGCAATTAATAATTCACTGAAGCCCCAGTTGCCAAATGATATAAGACGGAAGAGACAACTGACTTGTATTGAAACCTTTCTGCGCAATAGAGAAGCATATCAAAAAATAGTTGAGGAACATGAAGCTGGCATATAAAGACTTAGCCACTCTTATAAATGTAATTTATATAGATAGGCTAAAGATGCAGTGGAACAATTGAAACGAGTTGCTGTTTTAATGGACTGTTTATAAAAAGACCGCTATAATTCATGAAGCCTGTCATACATGCAGGCCTGTAGCGAGGCTGAAGGGACAACCGGGGCAAGGCAAAGGGCATATGGATACAGGGCACCCAGGGATTGTTTCATACATATAAATAGCTTAATGGGGCACAAGCGTGAGGCAACTAGGGCCATGCCCCATTTTGGCTACAAGCCTTCATGCATGGCTCATGTTGTTGAAAAAGAGTTTTTATGGCCCCAAATTCAGGAAATTACAAAACGAATGGATTTTGCCATGAAACCTTTTGACTTACTAACCTCCTCCCCCTCCTCTCCCCAACTCAGAGTTTTCAAAAGCTAACAGATCTTTATTTTTTGTTAACTTCAAGATTTTGTATTGAATTTTTTAAGTATTTCCTTCTAATATAGAAACTCTTATAACCGTTTCTTGTTTTTTAGATGTGTTTAATGATAATTGTAAAAAAAATTGCACCTTACTGCTGGATCTTTGCTCCTTTTGCCCTCACCCTGTCCTAGGCCCCAAAATCAGAATTCCGAAGTCAACACTATTTGCTTCCATGTTCTTCAATGGACTATTTGAAGTCATATTTCTGGTGTGATACATCAACTCAACATCCATGCTTTAGAGTTTATATACTCTGTAATAAAAAATGGCCTTATGTAATACGTTTCTTCTCTTTCATGTGCACAAGTTCTGCCTCGCCATAGATACGATACAATGCATTTTATTGACACGTGAAATTGTCCTGTTTTTTAAGAATTTTTTTTCTTAATCAGGAAAATATATATATATATATATTCATCATTTACAATGGCATGGTTATTTTTTCTAAACTTTCTCCAGCGATATGTATGTCTGCTGCAAAATTTCAAACCTAGCCATAACTCTATATTCAATCTGTTTCTATTCTTTTCATGAATCATTGTTTTTTTATGAGTTTTATTTCATTATAATGGCCCATATACCAACAAACCATTTTTAGATTATCATACAAAATAACAAATGTAGGTATATGAATAAAATGTTTTTGTCATACCTCAACAAAAATTATCTTTTAGTAATTTACTAATACTCAAGAATTTCTAATTTCCATTAAAAGAAGGGTAAAAATTACCATTTTTTACTTAATATTCACCAAACCCCATTGTCCGAAATCTCCAGGTGACTCTTGCTTTGCAAGCAACATTTCTTAACTGTCTTCAAATTTATAATTATTTCTTCAGTCATTAATTCGAGATATAAATATAGAGCTTTTGAGTGAAAATTATCGGCGAAAAACATATAAAAACATTTTGAATTTAGGCTGAAAGTGCAGGGAAATACTGTAATGCTGGGGGTGTGTATATTAGGTAAATTTTAACTAATGCAAAATGATAAAAATAGGATTAATATATTCGTTGTCAAAAAACCTCTGATTGTTCCCACCAACGTATCCAAATTAAGGCTTTCATTGTCCTTTTACATTTAAATTCTATTCCTGATATTGGAAAAGTCTGAGGGCATCTGATGATAGAAATTTTAAATAATGCAAAGTGCAAAATAAGATTATAATGTCATTCAATCCTGCATATATGATTTTTCCATGAGTGAGCTGTTTTTATGAACTTTTTTTCTTTTCCACTTTGCATTGTAGCAAATGTTTGTCACTTCAACACAACTGATCTTATAAGTACAATAGTCTCACTGATACGAACCATGCTAATTTGAAAATCTGTTTAACAAGAATTTTTTTCGGTCAGTTTCGACGATAATCGGCTGACAAGTTATAAAGAAACGGCGCAGTGTGTGTTTCCAATTTAAATTTCCCGAAAAGGAAGGGAGAATTTTCTGTTGCCCACCTGTCATCTGTTGTCCATTATACATGCATACCAAAACACAAACATCAAATAATTATATATATAGCTTACGGTAAATTCTGTAGTAAGGGTTTTAGTTGATTAAAAAAAGTCTTGGTCTCAATTAGTTTGGATTAACGAGACTTTACTGTACTACTTTGTAGAATCTTCTACTATAGTCATTTCTGTCATCTCCGAACGTTTTAGTCTAAACCAGTGGCGCAGCCTGACTTCAAAAGTAGGCCCCGTCCTATTGTTCACTCCTCACTCTCAAATGAAAGAAGCCACAATTCGTACATGTATCATTATCGCCGTGATGGTGCTATATATATGAATTGCGATTCTTTTATTTTAGGAGAGGATGTGGAACACTTAGAAATGGCCCACGTGTGAAGTCAGACAACACCACTGGTCTGAACTGTGCAAATTATCTTTATAAGAAACAGCTTAATCAGACATATCTCCTTAACAAATACTAAGACTTCCTCTTAGCTGCTCAGTTACATAAGGATATTTTCTCCGGAGTTTTTCTACAGTTTGAAATAAAGTACTGTGAAAACTGGAAATATATAGTAAAAGATACTCTATAAAATCCTGCTTACAGTAGTTTCACACTGCATATTTTATCTGTCAGCATGTTCGTTATATTCCTTATTGCTGTTAAAATCAAATGTGCGATCCCACCTTGTTTGGTGTAGAACGACCCTTGCTATCCTTGCGCCATAAAATACAACCAACCAACCAACCTCTTTGCTATTTAATAGTTATCTTTAATATACTGTGTGTGTCAAGCAACTTGTAGTGTGTTTTGGTTCTTTATCTAGATTATATATTTGCTGATACTAAAATGTCCCATAAGATGTTCGACACTAGTGTGGTCAATCAAACATGCAAATGTAGTTATTAACTGAAGAATTAGTTATTTAGTGTCACTGCATATGATGAACATACATGGGGCTAACAATTTTTTGCAGTGTAGGCTATAAATTAACTTTTTCCTAACTTGATGTGAAGCACCGTCGCTATTTTCTTTTTATGTTCATGCTTATTAAAAAACAGCAGGACCACAGTCAATATAAACATGTAATTGCTGCTCCATGAAAATATAACATATTATTTATGAACTATTTCAATAATTTATAAATATCTGTATTCCCGATAAATGAAAATCAACATAGCAAAATACATTAAATATTGGTAACGATGTTGTAGATCATTGTTTTTGACATTGCGTTTCATGCAGCCGTTATTATCCTTTGTTAAGAATCAACCTGGGTGGACTTGAAGTGAACACAGAGTGTTGTGTGTATTCTGTATTCACTTAGAGTTCACTCCTGTCAATTCATGATGAAAGATAGCAACATTTATGTAAAGTGTTTTTATACATGCTATCCAATGTCAAAAACTATACTCTAATACAGTGTTTCTCAAACTTTAGTCACTCACATACCACTTTAAGTATTCCTTTATTTATCGCAGACCACCGAGGGGGGGATTTATCCTTCCTCCATTAAAAAAATATATTGCCTGAAATTAAGGTTGCCAACTATGGTTAATAATATTAAGCCCTACTTACCCACCACCATACTGATCTCCCCCACTCCCCGCCTCTCCCAAGGAAAGACATAACCAAAGTAAATGTCGATTTATGTGACTTATTAGCAGACTTATATATGTATGTAAGAGCTCCGGTAGGAGAGATGTATTCATCCCTTGAAATATAATTTGTAGTTAATTTTAACTTCTTTTATGGTAGACTTTAAGCTTTTTCAGTTTTTTTTACTTTAAAAAGGCACCAGCTTTTGACAGAAAATTTCAGAAATCTCCAATCATGTTTTTAAAATATCGGTTGGTTACCAAACCCTCTTGAAATAAAATACAACCCCTGGACAAAAGTATGGAATACTTGTATTTTTTATTTAATTTTATAAAAGAGGGCCTGTTTAACCCCGTTTTGATTGGCTATTTGCAATCAAACAAACTGCACTATAGGCATGGATTAATTAGATACAAATTAAGACAAATTTTATTTCAAAAGGTTTTATCGGCACAGTATCGCCCAGATGCTCTTGCACCATAAAACATCCAAACAAATAAACAATTTCAAAAGGTTTATTCAATAAAAGTTGCATCAAAATTCCAGAAGCTGTGCAGGGACAAAAGTATGGAATACATTAAATCTTGGGTCAAAAGTATGGAATAATGGAAGGAAACTATGAAACTAACAACTTTGTGATTTTACCCCTGTGTGGTGACGTCATTCATCATTGTGACGTGTTTACGGATATGTAAACTACGGCTACATAAGTCAACACCAGCCCCATGATACTTTCATTACAATGGTACCTATGAGAAAATTGACGCAAGCCACGAGAGCTCATATTATTGATAAGTTTAATAAGGGAGAAACACAAAAAACAATTACTATTAACCTTAATTGTTCCTAAGATTGTATTAAAGCGACTGGAGGTATCAAAAACCAAGTTAGAAGTATATGGCCAAAAAAAAAAACGATTGAGTGAGATGATAGAAATTTTGTTTGAAGATTTTCAAAAAACAGAGATTTTCTTCATCAAGAAAGATTAATTCAGCTCGGAAGAACAAAGGGTCAGATGTTTCTGGTAAGACTGCAAGGAGGAGGAGACTGAAAGAAAAATGTTACAGGTTTCATAAAGATCAAACAAAACCATATACATAACAGACAAGCATAAGAGTGTTTGTCTTACATGGGCGAAAAAACAAGAATTAGTCCATAAGTGATTGGAATCATGTTCACAGATGAGTTGAGGATTTGTCTCGGGTATTGAGATAAGTGTGTCTACAGTTATCTCCATACCCTTACACGTTTACAGGCAAAACAATGAAAGATTTCATCAAAACTGTCTTTGAGGATCATCAAAATTTCCAAAAGGCATGATTTGGGGTTCAATAACAGCAAAAGATGTAGGTGAGATGGCTATCCTAAAAAGAAGTGTAAACGCCAGTACATATTTGGATATTTTGAACCATTTTGTGACGAAAACTACAGAAGAACACTTTGGTGATGATGATGACTACATACACCAAAATGATAACGCATCATGTCATTGGGCCAAAATCATCAAAGCTCACTATGCAGAAAGGGTATTACATGTTTAAACTGGCCTACCAATACTCCCGACGTCAATCCGATAGAAAATATTTGGCTCACACTGAAAAAAAAACGTAAGCAAGAAGAAACCAATGATCATTGATGAATTAAAGGCTGCTGTTCAAGAAAGTTGGAGAGAAACTGATCCCTATGAATGCGAAAGGCTTGTTTCATCATTACCAAAGAGAATTATGGGCGTAATTAAAGCAAAAGGAGGGCCTACGAAGTACTAAATGCTGCTATTCCATACTGTTGTCCCAAGGTTTAATGATTTCATGCTTTTATCCCTGCACAGCTTCTACAATTTTGATGTAACTTTTGATTAAATAAATCTTTTGAAATGAAATTTGTCTTAATTTGTATGTAATTAAACCATGCCTATAATGCATTTTGTTTGAATGCAAATAGCCAATCAAATCGGGGTTAAAACAGGCCTTCTTTTGTAAAATTAAACTTAAATACAAGTATTCCATACTTTTGTCCAGATGTTGTATTTTTTTAGCTATTTGATAAAGAGAATGAGTTACGATCTTATTTTGTCAAATTTACAATGAAAATGACATCATTAATTAAATAATAATAAGCAATGTAGACAGCATGGGTGTATTCAGAGGATTCAAATCTTTCAAACACTGTAAGGTAAGGTTTATAAAATATAAATTTATGAAATTAAGTAATAAATACATTATGAAATTAAGTAATAAATACATTATGAAATTAAGTAATAAATATATTATGAAATTAAGTAATAAATAATTTTATTAAAAGTAATATTTAAGAAATTCTTTAAATCTCACTAGAACATAAATTCTAGCGACGCCTGCAATTTCTAGTCCATTTCTTTTTCGGAAATTTGTTGATGATCCTGTAGACCACTTAACAAGCCACCACGGACCACACTTTGAGAAACGCTGCTGTAATAGATTATTACTGATATGCGATGTAATTTAAAATTGTATGTTGACAGCAGAGTTTAAAATTTATTACTCATGTGAGACTCCCAAAATGGAACTGCTGTATTAGCATTTTGCAATATTTTTACTTCAGTAGAAACTTTCAAATGATATTTAGGTCTCAGGGAATCTTGAATAAAATTTATGGTACAGTCGAATCTGCTTATAATGAAGTTATAGGAAACCTTGAATATATTTCATATGCATGAGCTTCAATGTAGCCATATTGGTTTATGAATATTGCAATGTTCAAGGGACACATAACAACTTTGATATATGTGAAACTTTGATGTGTCTGTGCCCCATATAAGCAAGTCTGACTGTATCTATATCACATCATTGGTCTGATCACGATCTCTTGTAGAATTTCAGTTAAGAATCCTTGGTATAAATTGTAATAAATATTCACAAAGTTTATAGATGTCCATCTGTGAAATGTGGAACACCGTCAATTTTAAAATATGTACAAATCATCAGGGAGATCTCTATGCAATTTGTAACAGATAGTTTTAATAGGACATATACTAATGTGTATGGAAATGAAACATCTCATGTAATATGTAGCTTAAAGCATTAAAAAGCTATATTTTCAAATGTGGGGACTTTCAACTATGATATTAGGCTATTTTATGAACTTTATTTTATAATATTTTTGAATCATTCTATAATTATTTTAATCTGTTCCAGCTTTTTTCTGTCTTGTTTGATTTTATTTCTTTTATAATTTTGCTATTGAAATATTGTAACAGAAGCATTGGTTGAATTGAACATTTTGATGTTTTATAATTTTTAGTTTCATTATAGATGTTAGTAATTTAGTTTATTGATGTGATTTAATAACCAACATTTTAAATCTGTATATCATAAGATAGTGTTCTGCAGTGGGTATGTATGCTACTGTGAAATCAGCTGAAAGCATTATAGTACAAATTCTTTCCTATATTTCTAAAATCTCTTTCTTGAAAACATGTTAAACTATCCTTTTATAAATTTTTGTGTGTAAATTGTGCATGATGATGATGACCTGGGGAAAATTATAGCAATTGTTACTTTTTTGACAGTTCGGAAATTTTAGTGAAGATGGAGGCTTTATTTTTTTCTTTCTGACCTAGTAAAGTAATAACTGAGGACAAAAATATGCAACTGGATTCCTGTCTAACGTGAATTCCTATAACGTGCCAAAGATATTGCAACTACTGTTTTCATATAATGTGGTCCCTCATACAATGCTCTGTATAATAAAATGCAGGAATTTCCCACATCTAAAAATTAAATTTGTTTTAGTTGAAGATACATAACAGTGTTATCCCCATCACTACTGATCCCTTCTGTTTTGTAATTCTTTTATTTTTTGACAAGGCCACAACATAACGATATGAGTATCAGTCAAGGGTCGGAAACTCTTCTTTGATTTCAGTTCTGTTTATGGAACTTCTTCAAATGCCACAGTAGTTAAGTATAGAAAATTGATTTGTAAATTAGATTTATAAAAAAAAAAAAAACTGCTTTCTAAGGACATGAAGGATAAAGTTGTAAATAAAAAATTTTTGAAAGGAAATATATTTCTATTCAAGAAAAAATTTGTGTTATATGAGGATTATTCTCATATAACATGATTTTCTATAAGACGAATTTGTACAATGTATGAAGTATGTACTGTGTTATATGGGAGCCTCTACTGTACTTTAAATACTAAGAGCTACGTTTTAAAATACACAACTTCTTTTTCTTTTATTAGCTAAATATATTGGAAATCAACTACATAGATATGGGATGTTGAATTAAAGAATTAATATTTATTAAATTTAATATATATATTTTTTTCAAAAATTTAATTAAAAGCAACTTGCTACATGGAACTTAAAAACAGTGTAATGAAGCATAAACTTAGAAATAAGTTATGGCTTTTTCTGTAGTTACACATGTATTTAAATTACTATCATGCCTCAAAATCTGCATTTCTGTCATTCATATAAAAAAAAACTGTATTATAATAATCAATTTCAAAATTTAAGAGCATTGTAATGTGCACAAGTAATTTATCCTAGAAATAAGTTACTTTGTTCAAAAACACACACATTAAAATGATAATACAAGCTTCATATCATCAGAATTGCGAGTTGCTGTAATTTTTCCCATTGGTCCTGTGTGAAATACAAAGTATCCAGTAACAAGAGCACTGAAATTCTGTTAATGAATTTATCTTTGTAAAATTATAATATAGAACAAGTCAGTTGATTTTTGTTATGGGGTAATTATGTTAAAATAAAATGCAAAGTACCAGGGAAAAAAAATCTACATACAAAAGATTACAGTGATAAAATAGCAAACAAAATATATCAGCGAAGCTTTTGGGCATTTCAGCAGTAGCCCTTCTTCAGAATTAAGGAATTACTCCTAATGTGTGTGTGGGTTACTGCTAAGGTGTCCAAATGCTAGGGTGATTTTTTACTAATATTTAACTTCTTGTATGTCGATAATTCTCAAATTTTAAATTTAATTGCATAGAAAGCTGTTTCCATTCTGATGTCCAAGTTGCAGTTGTGTTTGAAGATTTTTTTTAGCATTGTGTTCTGCAGAAGTGTAGCCAGAGATGTGGCTAAATAAAGGATGGTCACTGAATATTTAGGGTTCTCTTTTCATACCCATGGAAACCAAATATGTTTATATATAGCTTTGGTATTTGCGCAAAAGAGCTAAAGTAAAAAATTCTTGAATTTGGCGTTTTGAAGTTTCCCTAGGGAAACAAAGGTGCTGAATTCAATCAAATTATCAATTTACTTTTATCTCGACTTCTTTTACTATTTTTTTTAAAAAGGTATGTCAGCGACCTATAATTGTTTTAAGCTTTATTAAAAATACCTTCATGCAAAACTTTAAAGCAAAATACTCTAAATTTGCACCACATATATATGTATGCTCAAAACCAAAGTAGACAAACCTGAACGCCGAAGACATAAAGTAGTTTGATAATAACGTAACTTTTACATTCACTGAATTCAATTCAAATCGCTGGGTTCAGTTGCCCAGCAAGCTTTGTTATATGTGTAACCATATCATGGGTTGGATCAACGACACAGGAGGGGGTGCTTGGGGGGGGGGAGAGGGGTTAATACCCTGTCATTGAATATCAAGATATATTTTTCTCTTTAAGGACAAATTTTGTGATCTTCCATACAGGTTTAAACTGTACGTACTGCCTCACCTGGTTTGGTGTAAAGTGACCTTCACTGTCCTTAAGCTCTAAGAATTCAGCCAATCAACTATTTTCCAAAGATATTTGTTCCTCCCTCCCCAATAACTTTGAATTGCTACATCCCTAGTTCAGTGTTGCGTTAAACCATTCAATTCAACAATTTTATGAACATATTGTATAAAAATTTATTGGCATTTAAATTTTCTTGTTGAAAATTGTTTTGCAAGTCATACGTTATGTGTCTCTGATCCTTAAATATTTTGCATTTAAAAATAAAGCATGAAAGATTGAAGTCTACTCGAAGTCCTAGATTTAGAAATGATAGTCACACCTAATTTATGTACCATCCTTCTTTTGTGTGTGTAGTTGTGGATGATAGAACAATATAAAATTTTACCATGCAGTTCATTAATAATAACTTTTGTCACTGGTGTAAAGTTTTAAGAACACATCATTTCAAGAGCAAACCACTTCCTGTATCATATAAACATAGAGTGACTCATATCCATAGAGTTATGGATATAGTTAAAAAATTGAATAAGAACCAGGCATGGCCATTTGCTTTTGTTCATTTTAAAACTTGAGGATATCACATATGTTTTTTATTTTAATTTTGTGCTCGATCTTTTGGGAGCAGGTCATTTGCCCAACACCGTTTATCCAATAAGCCACCTACCTAGTTATACCTGTCCAAAGCTCAGTTACAATGAGCATGATGCATATGAATTCGATTTTAATGAACATGATGGATATGAACTTGGTTATACAGAGCATGATGCATATGAATTTGATTATAACGAGCATGTTGAATATGAACTCAGTTATAACGAGCATGATGGATATGAGTTTGGTTATAACGAGCATGATGGATATGAAGTCAGTTTTAATGAGCATGATGGATTTCTATATTGAAAGTTGGTGAATTGGAATTTGATGAGTTGGAAATTGGCAAGTTGTAGTTTACTTCCATAATATATTATTCCAATTCATATCCATCACGCTTATTTTAACTAAACTCATATCCACCGTGCTCATTACAACCAAGCTCATATCCATCATTCTCATTGTAACCGAGCGTACTTGTTATAACCAAACTGATGTCCATCATGCTCGTTATAACCAAGATCATATCCATCATGCTTGTTAAAACAGAGATCATATTCATCATTCTTGTTAAAACCGAGTTCATATGCATCATGCTTGCTATAACCGGGCAAATGACTTCTTAGGCAAGCAATTTGTCAGGAAAACATACCAGCCTTAAATTTTTATATACTTGCTAGTTGTCTATACTAGGAAAAAACCATTCAAGTTCTAAGGAAGGGTACTTTTAACATGGCTGTA
>QLNU02015359.1:56245739-56262676 GCA_006491805.2 Dysdera silvatica | reverse complement strand
AATAATGCTAAATTTAAAATTTGGCATTCTATATATTCAGTAGAAACAATGTTTAAAACTTGTCTAAACCTTGTAAACATCTTCAAACCATATGCAGTGTAATTCAGGTAATTTACGAACATCTTTAATCGAAATTCGTTGATAATTTGAACTTTTTCCATGGTCTGATGATCATAGAAGTGCTCATATCAAAGCTTTTCTGATTCAAATAATTCAAACTAAATTTATGGTCACTTCACCTTCAAATAAATCATGTTTGACTATACTAAATATTTTTTGAGTATTTATTTTTATTTAATTTCCGGTATTTGTATGATTAGTACATTAACTTGATATCATAGTTAAATTTGAAGAATAATCATACATTACTTTAACTCTGTCATCATTGTCTAAAGTCATTCATAATGGGTATTTATATTCCTAAAAATTGTTGTTTCTTATTGAAATATGAATGGTTATTATATGTATTGAACCTACTTCGTTTTGTCCATCATATCTAGTGTTTAAAGTTTATATATATCAATGTTCTCTGATATGTTGGTAGATTGTCTTAATACAGGGGTCTTCAACCCGCTGCCCGCAAGCCACATGTGGCCCACCGACATGTTTTATGCGGCCGGCCAGCTCGTGAAAAAATATAAGTTGTTTCACACAAAAATAACGTCCCTGCTCCCTTTGAGTCTGAAATAAACATTGTATTTTATTCTGTTGGCATTTTCATATTTCATAATAAATATCTTAAAACACTATAGAACCAAAGTAACATGCGGTTTTACCCTCAATCATATTTTACTTCAGTTTTCTGAATGGAAATTCTTTCTATATGGGCAATAGGTGTAGTTTTGTTGATTTTCTGTGTAACAGTGATTTAAAAAAAATTCATCTTAGGACTCATCAAATTCTATTCTAAATATGCTGATATGAACATCTTCCCAACCATTTGACTGCATGCTCTGAAAACGTTACTGTTCTGGGACACTTACATCTTACATTGTAATACATATTTAGTTCCAGAGTCTGATCTAGAAAATATTTGTGGGTGGGCACACAAAACTAATATAGAGACCTAAGAAAAAAATATCAATAAAGGCTGATCCAGGGTTGTGGGGCACACCTTTCGAACAGCCTTTTTTCAGTCCTAATATTGCTGATACAGTAGTGCGGCCCATGGGCCTACAAGAATAAGCAAAATTTGCCCTTGAGCTGAAAAAGGTTAAAGACCCCTGTCTTAATATGTTCTTTAATTTAACATTGGTTATATGATCGATGTATCTTGTATTAATGTTTTTACATATGTGTGGAAGTTTCAAACGTGTTGATTAAAATGCAGTAGTATCTTATATTGTATATGTTCCACATTTCACACACATCGTACCATACCTACACCACTCCACACATTTAATACTTTAATACACCACATCACACTCTATTTCCATATACCAAAAGCCTGTATTATATGCTTTATAGTAAAAAATAAATATCGCAGTGGCATGAATCGGAAACATACAGGTGCTTCAAATCCAAGAGGCAGAGTGAGAGATCTCATTAAGTAGTGTACTGCTTGTACAAGAATAACACAATACAGAAATTACAAGTTGCATTTATTGAACAAGAAAATTTTCATTTATATTGGAACACCATTATATTATTGCTTATACTCAAAACATTATTGTACAGTGATCAGAACGCACATCCAGTAGTTATAACAAGGTTTAAAGTAATGACTCACAGTGGCTTGCTGCATATCTGTTCCGAGGTCAGTACTTACGATGAATGATTTTGTATTTTTGACAATTCTTTCTTCTTACACTTCAAATGTATTGAATTAAACTGCATAAGTGCTTTATCTGTATTCAAGAAGAAATAATATAGTGTAATTTATTGCAAGTTGAATAAATACTAAATTTTTATGCACTGTGATAATCCCCTATTATATGTACACCTATTTTTATGTGTACTTGTACTCTGTTTTGTAACAATTTCCAAATGAGAGTTCACAAATTCTGCAGCTCAGGAGTACTGCTATATTATATTGTAAGGCAGTGATTTTCAATAGACGGCCTATGAACGGTAAAAACTGGCCTGGCTACAAAAGATAAGAAACTGAATTTTTTTTACAGTGTGAAGATTTTTTTTTTCTAGTGGGGGAGGGCTAATTCTCTTGGCTCAATGCTATTTCATTGAATCCTTCACTGAGGATCCCCCCTCAATGTCTATATAGTGTGTAAGATAAATTTATTTTCATATCTTCTGTCATGCCAACCAAAAAGAAGATTCAAAGTGTCTCGCAATGAAAACTAATTGAGAACCACTGTTGTAAGAATTACGTTATTAGAGTTACCTGGCACAGTATAGCCCAGATGCTCTTGCGCCATAAAACATCCAAACAAACAAACAAATTGGAGTTACCTTCTTTCTTTATAGCACATTTGGTTTTATTTCTTATTTATTTTATGTATGCTATTACCCATCTATATATTCATACGTGTATGCATTTTTTTTCGTTTTTTTTTCCACTGTTTGAAATTCTTCTGCTTTCTATGATGCAATAAAATGCTGTTATAAATTGTGGTGAGAGCAACTAATTTTCTGTGCAATACTTTTGGTTATATATTTCTGCCATATATTATAAATGAGAAATTTGAAATATAAAGGACTTCTAGCAATACATAAGAAAATAAAATTAACGAAGTTGTTTGTGTTTCACAATGCAACAGTGGTGCATATGAGTACTTGGGGGGGGGTGGGGGTGGTCTGAGGAAATTTGCTTGTCCTCTCTCTCTCAAGGCTATCAAATATTTTGTTAAATGTGCCACATACTAAAATACTATGGAAATAATTGATACTGCTTGACAATTAATATTGGATAAAAAGTACCTTATTCTTCAATTCCTTCTATTAGCTCACACTCTCCCTATATATATCTTGTTCAAATTTTCAATCGTTAATAAAATACTTTCTATCCATCCAATCAAGTTCAAATAAATTTTTTTAAACTTGTAGTGGATGACACTTGATGTTAATACAGTTTTTTCAAATATTAATTCATTAATTAAATTTAAATGATTTTTTTTTTGCTTTCCTTTGGTGTATTTGGCGATTAATGTTTGCCGCCAATTACAGCCAAATGTCGCCAAAATTGCTTTTCGCAATTTTTCCCTTTCTTCCCTTTTATTTGAGCAGCGCATTGAAGGAATTGACTTTAAAAAAAAAATTTTTATTACTTATTTTAAAGTGTGATTGTATGACCATAAAACTTTTGAAAGTAAATTTATAGCAGAATCGGACAAATCAAATTTTTAAACAAGAGCTAGGGGCTAAGTCCCCCTTCTCTGCCTCCATATGGGTGCCTATGCAGTGCAATGACAGTTAAGGACATGTTGCCCCAGGAATTCAAATTTTTGTTGATTAGGAAGCTAAACCCTGTTCTATGGTAGGCAGAGAGATGGTACATGTTCTGTGGTACCAGTGTATTTGATCCCAAGTCCATAGCATGTGAGGCACAGGGCCACTCCTGGGCTGTTGGCCACCTGTGTGTAAAGACAACAGCGCTACCCTTATTAATTTAACATTATTTAATTAAGAATTTGATATATGCAGTGTTCATTTTTATATCTGTATGTAGTTTTGAACCGTTCTCATGTAAAAGAGAAATATTAATTTATATTTTCATAAACTGGAAACGAAGATCCTTAGTATCGTCTTTGATCCAAAGGTCAAAGGCAATATAATAAAAGGTTCATGGCTACAAAAGTTCGAGGCACGTTTTGCACCATCATCATGAATGACCCTGGGTAGACAAACACATTACCACTATGCAGGGCTGTAGCTAGGGAGTGACGTGGAAGGACACTGGTTAGGAAGGACGTAAATTGGGCTGAAATAATTCACAGGGTAGAATATGTCCGTGGCTGGGAGGTGTAATCTGAACGGTTTTGCACAAGATCATCTAGCTGCGATGCTGACTGTATGCCACTTCGAGGCTGATAAAATAATAAAATTCATTACATTTTTTAAATATAAATACACTAACCTCCACCATTAAGGATTTTCAAGAAACGGAGTAAAAACACCATTAAAAAAAATTAATCAGAAGGTGTGTAACCTTTTTATAAAGTATTTTAAACAGAAATAGTCATTAATTAGAACAACGTTATTGAGGGAGATTACCATACCACATTTATTCTGACTGGTATATATGTACACTATTTGCGTGCCATGAATTCTATCAATCTGTGGGGCTCTGTGGTGGCATAATGTGGTTATGCCTTCACCGAGTGTGCCTTTAACTCTGGTTCGACTCCCAATGGTGCAAAGAATGCTTACTTAGAGATCTCATAAAGATCACACTGCTCACTGTAGTCCGTGGTTTGGTTCCCTAGGCTTTAAGAGGTTCGGATTCCTCTGAAAATTGTAGGTCCAGAGGGCTTCTGATTCCTCGGAAAATTGTAGGACCAGAAGTTCGGATTCCTCGGAAAACAGTAGGTTCCAGCGCAGCATGACCATTGTAGTCTTTGAGGCGTAAAATCGAAAACGAACAAATCTGTCAATCTGTAAAATTAAGTTTGAGGGAAAAAGTTTTTGAAAGTGAGTAACTATCATTTATAGTAGATCTGCATTTGCATATCTCATGTGCTGAGTACCTTATATTTTTTATATTAGTATTTTAGTAGCATAAAAAGTATATTATATGTTAAAACTAGGACAACGATGCTTTGTACATACATTTATATTTGCTTGTAGACTATCTCCCTGTTTATTGCATATATAAAACCTGTGATGACTACTAATTTCTATGAATTTTTAAATTCATATCAGTATATTCAGTCTGAGGTTTCTAATAGAGTTTTCATTTATTTTTAAACACGGTGGTCTAGTGTTTTTAGATCTATTTTTATCCCCCTTTCTAAGAAAAGTTTAGAACCAAAGTCTTACATTTTAATTAAACTTAATGTATATGTTCTTAATCTCTAATATAATTGTGATCTAAATTTATAATGGTTCCATAATAACTTTTCCTGTACCACACTTAGTTTGAGTTTTACATTATAAAATCAACATAAATGTATTGCGATGCAGGCTATTTAGATATCAATTATATTTCAGAAAACTTGTTGAATTGAAAAACAATTGCATCAACTTTATTTAGCATAGTTATATTGAAAAGAACTTCATTAATACCTGTTTTGATAGCAATGAGCTAGCTTCATTAGAACATGACGACTTCTGTTTTTACGAGTAATGCGAATGTGAATGTGGATCATCGCAAGTTTTCAGAATGTTCGTTAGAAACTCATTTGGGTTGCCAAGAACTTTCTTGTTGGGAATGTTGTTTCTAACCCAGATTTGTTGTATAGTTGACATCACACAAGCTTAGATAAACAAATTAGATCAATGTAGTATTCTGAGTGAATTAATATAGTGTATAAAATAATGAATTAATGTAACTCTAACAAAATTTTATTTACAGCTTTTAACTTGTGAAATAGTAAATAGTTGCAAAATTTATTTTTATATCATTTGTAATATATGATCTTATAGCGAAGTCGAGTATCAACAGTAGTACATGCATAGGCATAGGAATAATGCATAAATCCATGGCTTTATCAGTCTCCTATATGTACCTAACATATACTCAATAGCTATTTCGTTACTTATGACTCCATTTATTAAACTTCGTGCTAATGTTTGTTATCGTAGTTGGCATGTATAGCATCGTTGTTAGCAAATAAAGCAGACTCACCAGTTTGCAAACAGGAATGAATTTATTATGACTAGAGCAACTCCAACTAAAAGAACGAGAACTGGTTAATTCAACTAAACAACATTCATTATAGGTTTGCTATCCTCGAAGCCAGCATAATGATGTTTACATTTTAAAACTCGTTAACGTTGATATTAACAAAATATGTTCATGACTATAGCAACAGTGAAATCAAAGAAAAACAAGCGAGCAAGCAAGTGTAGTAAAAAAACTTACTTACACTTTTAAATCCAGCATATAGCTGGCCAACTTTTAAACATTGCCACTATGCAAAACGTTATTTTACAATTCCTTATTTTTATTGCCCTGCGGTGGCGCAGTGTGGTAACGCGTTCTCCTATTGCGCGGCTAATCCGGGTTCGACTCCCAGCAGTGCAAAAAGAACGCTTACTCAGAGATCTCATAAAGATCGCACTGCTCACTGTAGTCCGGGGTTTGGTTCCCTAGGCCTTAAGAGGTTCGGATTCCTCGGAAAACAGTAGGTCCCGGCGCAGCATGACCACTGTAGTCTTTGAGCCGTAAAACCAAAAAACAAACAAACAAACATCCTTATTTTTACTAGAAGGTGGCACAGTCAGTTTTCCTAAACTGGCTCCCCACAATCTATTTATTCTAATGTATAATGACATTTATATGTGGAATAATTTTATAAAGTAGATAATTGGGGGGAAAAAACCTTCATAACACTTGTTTGAAGGTATTTTAAAAATAAATTTCGATGCTTAAATTTATTTCAGAATAATTGTTTTTTTCATTTTGAATACAATGTTATCACTAGAGCCTGGATTATATGCACTAAAAATCGCCAAAATATGTATTTATATTCACTCAGAAGTAAAAAATGTACGCTTAAATATTTTTTCATTTATTTAAAAAACAAATGTCTTGTGTCTTAAAACAGAAGATTAATTTTCTTACTATCAGAAGTGAGTAGAAACCCTTGATATACAGTATAATTTTTATTATATTAAGTGTTTCATCAATATTCTGAACAATTAAACTTAGTCTTCTGTTAATCAATAGCATTTTATTGCCAAACAAGTCCTTTCCAGGTTATTGAATTGTATTTATAAAATTTGTGGGTATTATGAATAGTCCATAATAGACTATTGGTGATGTCTATTACTGATATATAATGTTTCAGAATTTTACCCTATATAAGTGTTTATTGTGTGTAATCTGCCCTTAGGTTAACTACCTGTCTAGCATAGTAAAACCTTGCTTGGTGCAGAATGACCCTTGTTGTCCTTGCACCATAAAAATACAACCAAGAATAGAAGAGCTAAATCCTTCCATCTACCTGCTAAGAGTAGTCGCTAATTCAGCTACAAGTGTGACTACATTTTTTATGCCTCAAGACATAATTAAATATGTACATTTACGTGTTCGTTTTCCTTTTTGCTCATATGAGAATAAAAGGAAAGTTTATTTTTATCATTATGTGAAAGTTTTCCTATAAAATAATACAAAATTTACGAAGTTATTGAAATATGCGTTTATTCTAAAAATTTATCGTTTTTATGCATTTATATCCACTAAAGCTGAAAAGAGCTAAAATATGCAATTGCATATAATCTGGGCTGTAGTTGTCATAAAATAAAAAACAGTATTGTGTGTGTGTGTGCTCCTTGTAATATGATCATTGGAAATTACAGTGTTGTGTGTATTCACATATGTTTTCTTTTTTAGGTCTAAGCAACCTTTTACAATTCTTACGCTTTATTGTTGAGCTTATATTCATCGCCATTAGTAACTTTCAAACTAAAAGAACGGAAGTATGACCTTTATATAAGATGGCTTAGTTCAAGATTGTGGAGATTATATTTCTTCATGCTGCATCGAATGTTCACATTATTATAAGATGTTGATTTTTTAATTGCATATGTTTCTTAATTTCCTTACAAAATGTTTATTTTTCTTATATAGTTTTAAGGCTTCGTTTCATGCATATGAATTTTATATAATGCACATAAAAGATATTGAATTATTCTTCAAATTTAAAACAGCCTTTTATATTAGGATTATATGTACATTTGCACATTGCACATATTTATATATATAATTAGCTAAGTTCTTGGTGTTTTATGCATTTTCTTGAAATTTTATTTAGAACTGTTTTTTTATATCAATTTTGTTTTAGTCAATGACTTTTGTAGAATAGTATGTGAAATAACCTGCAATCTGTAACTATTAATTGTTTTCTTTTTAGGATTCGAGAATAATATGCCAAACTTCGGGATTTTGCCATCGACGTTCCGTTTGATGTCTGTGCAACCACTTGCTAGCTACAAAGAATTCCGCTGTGATGTTTGTCATAAAGATTTCACTACGGCTTATACTCTTCGCCGCCATAAAGCAATTCATAATCCAAACTTCAAAACTCACAAATGCGTCGTCTGTCATCGTAACTTCAATTGGAAAGATAACCTGAAGGCTCACATGCTGTGTGTACACGGACGACGTTACGAGGAGCAAAACTTTTCTTCACCTCCTCCAACTCCCAAGAAGAAATAGCTGCTCTTTACCAGTCTTCAAAGTGATGCAAATTGTTAGAAATTCAGCCTAACACTTTCTTCCATATCTGTAATTTCCAATCCTACGTCTCCCATTTTATAAGTGGCTAGTATCTCCTTAATTTTAGTTTCCTTTGTTGTTGTTGTTAGATGAAGATGCGAACAAGTCAGCATTCACAGACAATCCATGTTACACTAAGCAGGAAAAAGTGAATGGTAGTTTTTTGAACAGAAAAAGAAAATAATAATTCTTATTTAAAAATTATTTATTTTTTTCACCATGGTTCCTTACGTACAATTTTTGTGGCATATATGTTTTTTTTTTTGTTCTCGTATATTTTTGTTGATCTTCTGCAGCATTCTAGTGAGACTTTTATAGTAATCTGCATTTAGTAACAGTCAATTTCAGGGCTATAGAATTCAAAGAAAGGCATGAACAATTGTGATTTTTGTTTATTTTGTAAAGGGTTGTATAAACATAGAATGGAATTAGATTTTATGTGATAAAAACCAGTTTCTCAGTGTGTTAACGTCTTTGGTGGTTGGTGTGATATACTGGAGATGATGCAATGATACAGATACATCAATTTTTACATTTTGTAGTAATTTTCTAGACAATGCAGTAGCTTCGTATTAACAGTTATAAATCTGCATTATCCCAAGGTATAAGAATAATTAAACACCTCCAGGGTTTGTATAGTTATCGTTATTTATGTGTTGTTAGTAGCAACATACGTGATTCTTACATTCCTGTCTTTCATTTCATGTTCTGACTATTTTGTAGGAGTTCGTTGTGTAACCAGCTTAAATTTATGTTATTTATGTTTACGTTATTATCTAAAGTTCCGCCACGATAATTCCACTTGGTTTTTTTTACATGGCTATTCATGGAATTTTGCTATGCAAGAAATTTTGTTGCGAAAACAGTGATTTTCTAGGCATGTACTTTGTTGTAACATATTTGAAGAATAAATATGCAACTGAACTAAATTTATTGAAGCACTTTTTTTCTTTATTTGCACTTCTCATTTTTTAAGCATCTTTATTTTGCTGCATGGAAAGTTAAGCTCACACAATTAATGGCTATTTATTTGCGGATTGCATTCAAACCTTGCTTAACTTTTATGGATACTTTCCTCAGAAATAAATTGTCACTTGGAGTCATTGTGGCATTAATGGATGGAAAAGGCACTCGTTGGAAAAATGAATGACTTTTCTGTACTTATAGCCGCCCTTGAAAAGTTCTAATATTTATGTAGGGATAGCTAGGGGCTTAACCCCCCCTAAAAAAAAAGACACAAATGAATGCTAAATGTAGAGCATTTGGGTGGGGTGCCTATTACCACTCCCCCAGAACTCCAGACTAGTCATACTAATGAGTATTTAGAATGAATTTTTATCCTTTTTTTTTATATATATATATAAAATGAGTTCAAAACTCATATTCGTGCTATGTAGGAAAGTGTTCTGTGGCAGTGGCGTGTGATGGCATTTTTGTTTAGGTGAGCAATACGTTTATTTTTTATTTAAATTTCACATTGATGCTACTAGATGGCAAGCATCGTCAATGACTTATAAGCACTTCCTATAGTTGCTTCTCAGATTAAAATTATTTCAAGCTTATGTGGCTTAAAAAATTGAAATACTCAGTATTTATAAATTTACTAATGTTTGATTCAACGAACTCCCAGATTGCAAGCAGAAATCATGATTATATTGAAAATTAAAATAGGATAACAATAAAATGCTTATGTAGTTGTGCCCATAGATAACATTCTCACTAGGAAGCACATCTCAAAATGCTTCTGATCTGATATCACAAGCTCGTCCTGAAAATGTCACTCTTGAGCGACAAAAATTAGTTTGACCTGCGATATATTTTCAGTTATGGAAACACAAATTTTGCTGAACTTTTATAATTAAGGAAAAAATAGAAATGTGTTTTAAATTGATGTTAGGCAAGCAATGCTTACATTGCTTCTATGGATCACGTGCCACTTTACTGTCGGGTTTGATTGCATGAATATTTCTCTAAATTTCCGAAACATGTGTTGATGTTTCCAGATATAAGCAAAATAAACAAAACAATAAAAACAGGGTTACATACGATTATATTTTTTTAATATTATATGTGCCATAATTTTACAACTCTAAATATTCTCCAGTTTCTATTGTAAAGGGTGTTTCATATTTGTCAGTAATGGTTCGTATTATATTGCAGATTTTTCAGTTCTTCAATGTTCCATTTCATGAGTATGAATTTGAAATTTTGGGATTAAAATTTGGAATATTGAAGTATTTTAGTATAGTTAAGTTCACTTTTTTTTAAATACATTTTTAAATTTATAGTTGTTGATTTTAATAATATAATAATATTCATTTCAATATTTGCAAATATGCGAAATGTGTTGGAAGATTTCTACAACTAAAATACATATCAGTTAAAAACAGTCAAATGATGCATGCATATTGGAGGAGCATAGATATAGGGCGTTTATTATAAATGCCAATGAAATATCTTTTTTTTATTTGTTTCAATAAAAAAAATATTTTCATTAAACACTCTCATCAATTTTTTGTATACAAAATCATTGTATTTGCATTGTTTTTTATGATGCTTATCAGATCATTTTGTTTACTTTTTTTGCAATTAGTTTCAAACAAATTGATTTTTATTTCTTCATAAATGCATTTTTATTTTTAGCATTTTAAAGTCTTTCCATGTGGAAACTTTTATGCAAGATTTTACAGTGATTTACTTTCTATCATTTTGCAGTAATCTACTATTTATTATTCTATTATTTTATAGCAATCTACTGCTATTACTTTTAAAGAAAATTTTCATAGTGCATACAAGTTCTATACAGCTTACGAAATGGTGATATTAGAAAACATAATTGATATTTCACCGTTAGTCTATTTGTAGTTGATAACAAATTTAGGTTACAATTGGCTGTTTAGTGATTAACAAGCTTTGATTAATGCTTGATAAAAAAATAAAACACAACTACACTCGCCTTTAAATATAGACCTATCCTATTGACAAAGAGGTTCGAAAAAAGTTTCACACAGTGCTGTACCCATTAACTTACTGGTCGGAGTACTGAGCTGCAAGTTCTTTAAATTTTTATGCTGTAAGGACAGCGAGAGCCGTATGATACAATGTCAATAGACATAATAACAATAAACTCAGCTCCATAGACATAAACTCAATAATTATTGGTTCAAGTCCAATCGGAATATTTGAGTAATTTTTTTTTCTTTTGCCTCTTAAAGGGTCGGAAATGGTTCCAGCTTGATTTTAAAATATGTGGCATGTTGCAAATTGATTTCTGTAAAATGAAACAGGTAAAAAATAGAGCACAAAGCTAAAATTTAAAGTTGTCTGAAATAAGCTTAGTGACAATGGGTGCAATACGACCTTTGTTGTAGGTGTGCAAAATATACTAAACCCAATCAAGTTTGCAATGTGATGTGTGCAATATAATGTAGGTGTGTAAAATATAGTTATATTTTAAAATTCAATAATAATTAAAAAGATGGAACAACTGGCAACTGCAATTTAAATTTACCAAGGTCGCATTTCCCTGAAGAGTTTTAACTTAAAGGTTTTTGAATTAACACTTTTTGTAAAAGAGTATTTAATTGTTTATAAACATCTATAATAATTTTGATGTATATTATTAATTTATCGCTAAAACTTTAAATGTTCAGTTTTTTAATGTTTTGTTTATATTACACAGTTTTTGCCTTATGAAAAAATTATGTGCTGTGAAAACTTCTTGAGAAAATAGAAAATAAGACTAATTTAAAACTGCCGAAAATTGTTTTAAAAAGAAAAAATGCACTTGTTTTTAAAATATCTTTTTTCAGATACAAAATACTCATATCTGTTTTCTTGTGATATTGAACTATAACTTTTGGACTGTTTTTTGATATTGCATCCGCATTAAAAGTAATAATAATAATACCTATAATTATAAAATTATTAATTGAGTATAAAAACAGATGATATGGTGAGACGATGCTGTTTTACTGAAGTTTTAAATTTGCCTTTTGCCTACATGTATACACTAACAAGTTAAATTCTTAAACACATACACATATATATATATAGAGAGAGAGAGGTGGGGGGCTCGTTCCTAGACGGGGTGCAAAAGGTTCCCCTGCACCTAGGAGGCTGCAAACCATTTATTATAGCATGAGACCTTTCTATAACAATATTCAAGGGACCTGAAAAAGATATCGTTATATATTAGGGAGTTTATCATCATAAATAAAATTGAACTTGATACACTCTATATCTGTTGGGACTTGGAATAAACTTTGTTGTAGACAGATTTCATTGTATTGTTATATTGTTTTTGATCTTCGGATGAAAGGCAATATCAAGTATCTTTGATTTATTTTGTGAAAAAAAATATACTTCTCTTTCACATTATAATATATATCGGTGTCGGCTCGTGGCGAAATTGTAGGGTGTGTAAATGAAGCCAATTCACCAAAACCCAAAGTTACCTTAAATTTCTTTCTTATTTACTGAATGAGCTAAAAACCAGTTTCTTGACGAGTATAGGCAGTAAATTGATGTGTTTTGATAAATTAGCCTTCATGCGCACACCCTAAAATCTCGCCACGAGCTGCCACTGATACACACACACACACACACACATATATATATATCAATGAGGTCGCATAGCTTCAAAACTGGGTCATCTCCAATTACACACAATGCCCTGCTCGAATAAAAAAGTCACATTTTATATGTATATCATCTTGATGGCAATAATAAGGGTGGTATATGTATGAATTATGACTTTTTTTTATCTGAGGGGGGCATAGTGCCCAATTGGTGATGGCCCAATTTTGAAGTCATGCTATGCCACTGCATAGGCACCCATATGGGGGGGACAGGGGGCTTGAGCCCCCCTCTCCAGCCATTTAAAAATTTGATTTGCCCGAACCTGCTATGCATTTACTTTCAAAAGTTTTACAGTCACATTTTAAAATAAGGTACTTTTTAGCTCATTACTAATTGTCAAGCAGTATCAATTATTTTTGTAGCGTTTTGGTATCTTGTACATTCACTAAAATTCTCGACAGCTTTGAGAAGGAGGTAATAATTTTTCTATCCCCACCCTAAAAGTACATGTATGAGCACCCATACACCACTGATATATATATATATATATATATATTATGAGCAATCTACATATATTTTTCTGGTATTTTTAATAGATTTTAAGCTTACAATGTCTTTCTGTTCTTTTATCTGTACTGTAATAAAATATACATATAATGTGAAATGCAGTAGAATTTGGATAATTCAAAGCTGGAAATATTTAAAGTATTCAAAAGTTTGAATATGGGCATCTTTAACATAATTGAAATAACGGGATTAAAAGAAAATTTAAATAAATCAATAATTCGATTCTAAACCGTTAGAATAATCTTTTTTCTGATATGTGATGGCAAAGGGTAAACATAACAAAAATTGTGGGACAAGCAGCTATAATGTTTCACATGTAGTTTGTTGTGAGATATTTTTTTTTCTTGTTTTTTGACAGACATTTATAAATCGTTCTCTTAACTGATAGGTGGACTCATGCATCCCCAACTAGAAAAGAAAATGGAAGAGTTTATGTCGAACGAACATCATGGCTTTTGCTGTCCTTATTGCCAGCGGTTTATTTATAATGAAGTTAGCTTGAAAAAACATGTGGCATTGCATTTATCGTCTGACTTGAAGGAATGTGCCAGCTATCAATGTGATGTATGCTTCAAACTATACTCAAGTAAATATTATGTGAAGGAACATAAGAAAACAATCCACAATTTATCTACGTGATATACATTAATAGCATCGTAAAAAATTTTTCGTAGCAGTATTTTTTTAAATGTTTGTCTCCAAGATGTTGAAGTCGCATTTTAAAACAAAGTTTTCTAGCTTTGCTTTTACAGTTTTTAATTTTGAGGAATATAAGAGTGAATAGTTTATTTATTTATTGTTGTACATCAAATGTATCTGTACTAGACTTATGTTGTTATTTATATGAATAAATTAGTATACAGAGATTGACGTGGAATTCTTATTATGCTTTTACTTTTAAAATATTGTTTATTTAACTGAATATGTATTATTTTTTATATATAATATTTATGTGTGTCTTATCTATTTGCACTTGAAAGTTTACCATTTTCCTTAAATTTATGGCTAGTTAAAAAAAAATGATGTTTCTGGTCCAAGACTGGACTTAGAGCAGTGGACACTGTGAATTTTTGGCTCCTCCACAACCACATTATGTATCTGCCTCCCCCTAAATGCAAAGAATAATTGAAGAAAATGCAAGTAGGGCTCTTATAGGGAATTTTTCACTAAAAGAAGCAAGTAGAAGTCTGTTGATTCTCCCTCTCTCTTTCAAGTGAGAGGGAAAATCATGGTGTATGTGGGGAGGAGGAACATATATGATTATCTTGCGTGCATTATTATAAGATAAATTAAAGATATTTTCATGAATAAATATATTTTATTTGACGCCAAAATTTATTCCCCCTCCTAATATAGGGATGAAATAAATTTATTTTATTTTAAACCAAAATTTATTTCCCCAACCCCTCCTGATGTGGGGATGGGGGCGCTTTTCCAGGAAGAGTTAAAAAAAATCTGCCACCTTTTAAAATTTTGCACCTTAGGCAGAGGTGTCCGAAGTAGTGGGCAAGAGGGTGAGTTTCCCCCCTCAGAAATTTGCCCAGAGAAAAAGCCCAGAGGGAAAAGCCCCTCCAGGAAAAATCTTATTAAGATGTAATATTCTTTGTTCTATTTCAGATGGTTGTTTTTCGTATTCGATATTTCCGGTGTTTTGACAAAATCTCGCAATAACATCAAAATGCTACATTTTTATGTTTAATAAACCTTTTGTTTTTGGGAAACTTACACTTATTCTTACTCTCATCCTTTTATTCTAAACTAATTCTTGACCTTAGTTTTCTCATTTTCTTGATTTAAACATTAACATCCAATTCTATTGCTACTGTGGTTCAAATAAGGTTGTAGGTAATCTCTGGAGTCTCCAAGACAGAAGCGAAGAAAAAAAAAAGAAATTTAAAATTGTCAGCTATTTGCTGATAATTAGTTTTAATAAGCATGCCTTTCCACCCACCTCCTTTTTCACCCGGACAAAAGCAACGCCCCTGCAACCTTAGGCACTTTCCCCAGTGTATTCATTTATATAAATCCGGATCTGTTCAGAGCTGCAGAAACATTTTAAGATCTTTAGAAAACCTTCCAAGAATACTCCCAAGAATTGTCCTTAAAGATTAGTACTGTTTTTTGACAAAAACTGCAAATTCGAAAACGGAATCCGTTATGACACGGCTTTTAACTTTTTTTTTTGCTAACACTTCACTTGTTTCCCATCCTTGGGAAAGGCCATCCAAGGAATGATTTGACTATTAATCGATCCCCAACTGCTAAAAAAAAGTGTATTGGACCAATATATTTACATAAACTTTTACTTAATAACTTGGACTGGTTTTTCACTACTCACGGTACACTTTACAAACAGTGGTATGGGAGCGCTGTTCTGTTGTGGAAGAAACGGGCACTGTACCGGTCTGGAAGAGACTGACAACCTCAGATTTTTTCAAAATATGCATTTCAAATCCCTGAGATGCTACAGTTTTCTGTCAAATACATTGTAGAGGTTTGCCAAAATTTTCCTTTGTTTACAAAATGAAAGTACACTGAAGTGCCAGAAAAACTGGTACAGGCGTGCGTATGCAAATAACGGAGCTTTGCAACCAATCAGCGTAACGCGATGCGGTCGGCAGCGCCTATATAAGACAAGAGATGTCTGGCAAAGCTGTTAGATCGGTTCTTGCCGCTACAATGGCAGGTTATCAAGATTTAAGTGATTTTGAACGTGGCGTTATAGTCGGCACAAGAGAGATGGGACATAGCATCTCCGAGATAGCGACAAAATTTGGATTTTCGCGTACGACCATTTCACGGGTATACCGTGAATATCAGGAATCCGGTAAAACATCAAATCTCCGACAGCGGTGCGGCCGGAAAAAGACCTTGAAAGAACGGGACATTCGACGACTGACGAGAATCGTTAAACGAGATAGACGTGCAACACTTCTTCAAATTGCCGCGGATTTCAATGCTGGGGCATCAACAAGTGTCAGCGTGCGAACTGTTCAACGAACCATCATTGATATGGGCTTTCGGAGCCGAAGGCCCACTCGTGTACCATTGTTGACTGCACGGCACAAAGCTTTACGCCTCGTCTGGGTCCGCCAACACCGCCATTGGACTGTTGATGACTGGAAACACGTTGCCTGGTCTGACGAGTCTCGTTTCCAATTGCATCAGGCGGATGGACGTGTACGGGTATGGAGACAACCTCATGAATCCATGGACCCTACATGTCAACAGGGGACTGTTCAAGCTGGTGGAGCTTCTGTGATGGTATGGGGCGTGTGCAGTTGGCGTGATATGGGACCCCTGATACGTCTAGAGACAACTCTGACAGGTGACAGGTACGTAAGCATCATATCCAATCACCTACACCCATTCATGTCCATTGTGCATTCCGACGGACTTGGACAATTTCAGCATGATAATGCGACACCCCACACATCGAGAGTTGCTACCG
>QLNU02015359.1:56226783-56245639 GCA_006491805.2 Dysdera silvatica | reverse complement strand
CTTTGTTCTTTTTGTCCTTGCGCCATAAATGATCATGATTTCATCTGTTTTAAACATTCCCTTGTTTTCCAACTAGCCTACTAATCATAAAACTTCTTATGTAACTAATACTCTTTTTAAATTTTTACGTCTAAACTAAACAAGTGAATCTATAGATTTCAGTCAGTTTTCTCATATTGCATTTGCTGTTGATAACTAACTTTATGTCTATCAATCCAGTATTGATATTTCGTATCAGATATTTCTGTATATTTCACAAGATACTACAAAGATATACTGACTACAATTTTTATTTTATCCTTCAAGTGAATGACGTTCAGTTTGTATAAAATTATATAAAAATCGCTTAAATTTTTTTCATCTAATTAAACATTCTGTAAACTGATATAGATGATGAATCACACCAGGAGACTCAATTTCATCTAATTTTCTAAACAGCTCCAATTTTTCCTTTGTCCCAGCCATGGGAAGGGAGGGAGAGAGAGGGTCAGCAGACAACTTTAAATAGATAACTTGATTCTCTCATTAATGTCATGTGTCAATAATATGAAGAAAAAATGCTTTTCAAGAAGCACTTGCTAACTACATTTGGCCCATTCAACTGTTAATCATAATTTAATATGACTTATCTATTAAAATTGTTTTTATATATGTATATATTTGTGTGTGTATATATATGTGTGTTTGTGCACACACAGTTCATGTAACACCTTTGGGACACTGGTATCTGCCTGACATATAACGACTATCCTTTCTTTTATATAGACTGTTCAGTTTTATTGTACATCTTGCATGCAGTCCTCCATTGCAGGATGCATAATGACCATCAGTGTCCTTGTGCCTTAAATATTTAAATTTGTTTTGCTAATAATTTAACCTATTATCTCAATATGATATAATTTGATGGTCTAACATATGAAACATATAAATTTATGTTTTGTCTATTATGTAATGGGTATTCTGATGAAACATGTTTGGCTCAGTTTGATTCGTGCTATCTTTGTGCTGAGGAAGGAGCAGGAAAGGTTCAGTGTGGTGGGTACTGATTCGTTGGATGTTTTAAATGTAAATTTTAATATTGATTAAACTATTAGTATTTACTAACAACAAGCTATTATTATTCGGAATGATTTGTTGTTTTTATGTCGTGATCGCTATTTAATTAAATGATTATTATTGTGGTGTGGTGCATCCAGATGGCTTTTGACCATATACGAATTGCTATATATTTTTATATCTTTCAAAGTATATCTGTATTCAATTACTGTATTTTTATTGTATTTATTTATTTTAATATTCTTTTACTATATTTTATAAATGTCATTCCTGAATAGCGGACATATAACCGATTGTGGCTTTGCGGCCCTTGGGGATTCATTCACTGAGCCGGATAATGAATTAACTCTTGATATTAATAACCAATATTACTATCCCTCACAGATTACTTCTCATAATCAAGTTAATAACACATTATTAACCGTTCATATTAATGCATGCAGTATTACTAACAAAGTGGAATTAATTGAAGACTTCATCCTTGGTATAAATCCATCCCCTGACATATTATGTATAACTGAGACCTAGCTCTGCCCAAATTAGGCTCCATCTCTTTTTGATTATGAATCGGTCTCGATTGCACATGAATTGGGTAGAGGAGGTGGTGTTGTAATGTATGTTAAAAGAAAACACGAGTTTAATTTGATACCTCAATGGACGGGAATCTTCCCGGGTGTTGAGATGCTGACATTACAAATTTATGGTATTTTTGTCACTACCATATATCGACCACCTTCTGGTGAATTGGGAGATTTTTTATGTCGTCTTCAGGACCTACTTGCCTTTATTACTTCCTCGAGAAAGAGGCTAATCATCATGGGAGACTTAAATATTGATTTATATACTTCCAATGAAAAATTTGTAAACCATACGCAAGCACAAAGACTAATGGATCAGATCTTCTCATTTGGATTTAACAACTATATTCTTAACCCAACTAGAATTACATCACATTCTTGTACAGTTATTGATCACTGTATTACAAACGTTTTAAATCCACAATGTGGCATACTTCTTTATCAGATTAGCGATCATCTTCCCATATTTTCAATTTTTGGTATTTCACAGGGAATATCTAAAAAACATGATAATCCTTCTTTTTTTTTCGAGATTTTTCTGATACGAATTTACAGACATTTAAAGCAGGGTTATGAAGAGTAAATTGGACTAATTTATATCTCTTGGATAATCCACTACATGCTTATGGATATTTCGTTGATATCTTCAAAAATAATTATGAAGTTTGCTTTCCATTAAAAACAATAAGCAAAACCAAACGTATACGTAAATCATGGATTACAACTGAAATTTTTAGAGAAATAAGGAATAAAAATGAACTTTACTTCAAATTTTTAAAGGATAAATCACCAACAAAACTTGCTGTTTTTAAGTCATTTCGGAATGAATTGAATACTAAAATAAAACGTGCGAAACAGGCATATTTTTCGGCACTATGTAATATGAATAATAGGAAAACATGGTCAGAAATAAATGAACTTATGGGAAGATCAAAATCCAGAACAAGAGAAATTGATATACTAATAACTCCTCATAAAATGATTACTAACACATCACAGATTTCTAATACTTTCAATGAATATTTCATAGAATTCCCTTATTCTTTATCTAGTAAATTTAATAATGTATTCCAAAGATGCCATGATTATAATATCGCTAATTCCTTTTTCTTGGATGGGGTCACTGAACTTGAGACAATTCGACTAATTAATAATCTTAGTGCTAATAAAGGACCAGGCCCAGATAACTTTCATCCAGTTCCCATTAAATATTGTGCTCATGAGATTTCAGGGCCTTTAACCCACATCTTTAATCTAATCTTTTCCACTGGTGAGATTCCGCCCGAATTTAAGACGGCAAGGGTTGTTCCGATTCATAAAAAGGGTTCATATACTGACGTTGCTAATTATAGACCGATATCAATATTATCGGTGTTTACAAAAATACTTGAAAAACTCATTTATAATAGATTATTAAAATACTTTGAACATAACCACATCATACAGGAAAATCAATTC
This sequence comes from Dysdera silvatica, assembly GCA_006491805.2. Taxonomy (NCBI): domain Eukaryota; kingdom Metazoa; phylum Arthropoda; class Arachnida; order Araneae; family Dysderidae; genus Dysdera; species Dysdera silvatica. The sequence continues at coordinate 56,242,547 of QLNU02015359.1, read as the reverse complement.
GGTTTTACTAAAAATAAATCTACTGAACAAGTATTGTTAACGGCAACAGACTTCATATATTCGGCTTTGGACGGTGGTGACTCATCAATTGGAATTTTTTTTGATTTGTCACGGGCATTTGATACCCTTAACTATGATAGACTTTTATATAAATTACAATTGGCAGGTATATGCGGAAAGCAAAATCTTCTTTTCAGAAATTACCATTTTGGAAGATCTCAATATGTGCAAATAAATGAAAATCAATCTATCGCCAGATCACCTCTATGTGGGGTTCCTCAGGGGTCGACATTGGGACCTTTGCTTTTTATTTTTTATATTAATGATCTTTTTTTTCTGCCAACTCGATCTAGAGTTCTATGCTTTGCCGACGACACAAGCATCTTTTATAGGGAAAGGAATCTTGATGTGCTGTTTTCACTTGTAAATAATGATATTGATATATATATAAAATATTTTAGAGATAATTATCTCTCACTTAATACAAAAAAAACCAAATGTATTCTGTTTTCAAATAAACATAACAAAAGCAACTACTTATGTAATACCATAAAAATAGATAACGATATAGTTCCGTTATCGCAGGAGACGAAATTCCTTGGAGTTACTATTCAAGCCAATTTAAAATGGGATACACACATTAACCTATTGTGCTTAAAAATTGGTAGATTTTTGGGAATATTGCGCAACATTAGTATTTATATACCTATAAAATTTTTGATCAATCTATATTATTCTTTTATTTTTTCTCATCTTTTTTATTGTTTATCGGTCTGGGGATACACTTCACAGGCTAACCAAAGTAGAATTTAGTCATTACAAAATAAATTCTTCAATATTATTAACCATAAATTACCACAACCAATGTCGATCCGTGAGGTTCCGCAAAGATTCAATTTATTAACTTTTAATCAACTTTTAAATTATAAAATTTTGTTATTAATGTTTAAAAAAATTAAAAATACTAATCTATTCCAGTTGATTTACAGCAACCTACACATAACTATCCAACAACAAGTAGACATAACTACAGACCTCAATTTTCTCGTCTGGAGCTGGGTTGCCACAGAGTGGGTTCTTCAGGTCCTAAATTGTGGAATCAGCTGCCTTCTAATATAAAAGAGATAAATTCCTATTCTAAGTTTAAGTCTTTAATCCGGATCCTCCTTACTAATTCTATTTAATCAATCGCATACTTAATTTAATTTTCGCTGATGTTTGCGCAGTGATATCCCATGGGGCTGCTTTGGCTATCTGGTATCTCCTGGGTGGTGCAGGCTTTGTCAGACTACGTCTTTACCTGCGCTACCCAGGCAGACATGAACAAAATTTTATTTCATAATATATAAATTAATGTATTTATATTTTTCTAATTAATTTTGATGTTTGGCGCAGTATAGCCCAGATGCTCTTGCGCCATAAAAAAGCCAAACAAATAATAATTTTGATGTATTTATATTTTTGTAATTAATTTTATGCATCTATATTTTCGTATAATGTTAATGTAGATATGTCTTTGTTCTTATAATTAACTCAAACTAACATTGATTTGTAATCTCAATGTATATTTTTTTGTTGTTCATGTTGCTGCCTAAATAAAGTTGCTAAAAAAATAACACACTGTAAATCATGCAACTTTACATGGAAGTGAATGAGATAATGTGATACGATGGCATCAAAATGCCTGATGCGTCAGCGCTCTTTCTTTCTTTCTTCTTTTCTTTTCTTTTTTTTTTTTTTAGGAGCCTTGACTAGACCGTTTGTACCTCAACTCCTATTTCGAGAATTACCAAATGTGGCACGCACATTGTTTGATAAATTTTCGATAACATGTCTTGGTTCCAAGTGTTCTAAATACTAAATACATGAGCAGAAATGTTCAAAATTTGTATTCAAGGTAATAATATCTGAAGAATTACAGGATGACCATAAACATCACTTTTTCTTGTAAAAATTATCATGCAGTACAATATAAAAGTAATAAAACCTTTTTGATCATCAAACATGGGATAGGAATAAATCTTCTGTCCCGTAATAGGCTATTGAACTGCAATGAACTTACCCGCGTTTTTATGAACTCTTGTGTTGGTTCGGAAAAGTATTCCATAAAGAAAATGTTAATCCCATTTACGAACATCCGATTTTATATACAGTGAATTCGCCATAAGTCGAATTCCTGGGGACCGACTAAACACGTCGAGTTATCGGAAGTTCAACTTAACATTTGTCGTTGATTGGACTTGTATAAAACGTAAATTACTTATCGTAAGTTAGACTTATCGTTTTATACAGTAACTTCGTTTCCAAAAAGCAGAGTATTACATTAAGAATTAGAAGTTATTAATTTTATGTACTGTATTATTTATTGCTCAATGCAACTTTTGCATTACCTAGCCATATTTTGAACACAGGAAACGGTACTTACATTAATTATGTTTTCTCAAAAAATCGGATTGTTTTTGAAGAAATTCTAATTTTATGAAATTATTTACCTTTTATAAAAACGCGACCAAAATTTCGTCGACGTTATCTTTACTTTCAAGATGACGTAGCGCGATAGATACTGCGTCGCGAAATTTTGCCTTTTCGCTCTTCACAGTCTTCATTGGATACATATTTTCCTTCGAAGTCCCGAACACGATGTTGTGCCTTGTCTTGAATTTCTCAAGCCATCCAGGACTTGCGTTGAAGCCATCCACTTTCAACAGACTTTCAAAGTCCATAACTCTTACATGTAGCATCGTACCACTAAAGAGGAATCTTACCATTCTGGCTCCTGTACGATTTAAAACACTTCAAAAAGTGGATTCAACATCAGGAAAAGTACGCACTTTTAGTCATTTTCATTTCGGATCAACATTGCGCTTGCGGCTTTTCAAAATTTACTCTTAACTCATCAAAATGGTTGATATCACGTTGGATGCAATGCCGTATTTCTCTGCTTCATCCTTTTTGTTCCAAGTTTGGATTTTTCTCAAAATCTTTTGTTAAATCCACTTTTTGTTTCAAATTAAGGATATTTTCGTTTACATATCTTAAAACCCTATGTTTAATAAATAAATAACTCGCAGTATCTGTCAACTGGTCTAACAAACGACCACAAACACTTCATTATCTGAAAAATTGGGTTTGGAAATGCAAGGAAGATGCCGGATAGATTCTGATCGGGTAAGAATTTTCTTACGGAGGGTGACGACGAGGCTGAAGCGAACTTCGACTTAAGGAAAATATTTACGTTGAATTTTAATAGATGGGACAGGGACTGTGTAAAAACTTCGACACACACGAATATCCGACTTATCGGACTTCGACTTATCGCGAATTCACTGTATATATGAACTTCTTTATTTTTTTGTGGGAGGGGGGTGGGGGGTTGGTCTTGACTTCGTAAAATCGGCAGTCCTGTGTGTCTATCAATTTCAAGCATATTTTTAATTTGTTGACTAAATCAATAATATATATTGCCTAATAATTATAGCGATTATTTTTGTGTATATTTTCAATTTTGCCTTAAAACTTGCAAAATTATGTATTAATTGTAAAACTTGTTATTAATACTAATAATTGTATCACAATTATTTAGACAATTTGTTAATTTATGAGTACACCGGACCGAAAAGCATAATTATACAGTAGAAACTCGATTTATTCGGATCACTGAATCTAGAATCTGGAGGTACAAACCCGATAATTTTTGAATAAAACAAAATGGAAAAACTGAGGGCAAATTTGAAGAAACATTTAAAAATGGTATGACAACTTTATTGACGTATATTAAACATATTGTATATAAAAAAAAATTATGGCACCTTAACGATTTTGAACTACATAACAAGAACCTCCTGACCAACCGGCACGTGCCATGTGGAAGGGGCTTCCATTACCCTGGGAGGGAGCCGTTCCCCTCCTACTATCTTCTCTTCTGCAAGGGGGCGCTTGTTTCAAAAAAAAGATTAATTGAGCTCCGTGCGTCTGGGTAATTAAGGATCTGGATGACTGAACCCGAATAATCGAGTTTCTACTGTATTACGCTCATAGGCATAAGCAGAAAGTTCATAATGGGGCGTTATAGGCTCAATGGGCGGTTACAGAGCTACAACTCATGGATTCCTATGTTAAATATACAAAATTTCATTGCAATGGAGTGTTACAACCCCCGTCAACACCCACTTGCGTACGCCAGTGATTACGCTATATTTTCTAATTGTGGAAATTCAATGGTTAAAGGGCCTAATTGTGTTTTTTAAGTCAATATATTTTATTTTATATAAATCGAACACTACGCAGATTAAATCAACAGAATTTGTTATAAATGGTACGCAGGATTGAGAGAAACAACATCTTCCACTATTTTAGGCGATAAGCCATAGGGTCTTCACAACCGTATACGCCACGGTTTCAGAAATGGTGTAACATAAGCAACAATATATATACGTTCGTAAAGAGATTATATATTGTCCTTCGTAGCTCAGTGGGTAGAGCCTCCGCCCGGCAAGTGGAAGGTCGTGGGTTCAGGTCCCACCGAAGGCAGAAATATTTATTTTCTTTCGAACGTTTCACCATCTAATCACGCCATACCATCGGCGTTGGTATCACTACGCCAATAAACGTTGATTGATTGACATTGTTGTTTGATCAATATATTTTGTCTATTAAAACTCTGAGAATGTTTGAAGTTGCTTATTTATAAATGGTGGCGCGTCAATTCGTCGTGGGACAATTCGTCGCCGGACGATTCGTCGCGAGCACAATTCGTCGCGTCATACTTATGTTATAATTTGCAATATATTTATTTATTGCGGGGGGTTTCTTTGCTTGTAAATACAGTAGGACCCCGGTAGCCCGAATTTCGCTTAACCGAAATGTCTTACAATAATATTTTTTGTAATTATTTTTTTAAGTGGACATTCGTTCAACGTTTTACTTGTAAATACAGTTAAACCCCGGTAATCCGATCTTCGCTTAACCAAAATGACCTATACTATCGGAAGACCGGGGTTCTACTGTATACACAAGTAAAACGTTGAAAGAGTGTCTACTTAAAAAATAATTACAAAAAACAGTATTGCAGGACATTTCGGAAAAGCGAAGTTCGGCTTACCGGGTTTCTACTGTATTTCAAAGCAAAACGTTAAACGAGTGTCCATTTAAAAAATAATTACGAAAACAGTATTGTAGGACATTCCAGATAAGCGAAGTTCGGATTACCGGGTTCTATTGTATTTACAAGTAAAACATTGAACGAGTGTCCCTTAAAAAATTACAAAAAACAGTATTGTAGGACATTTCGGATAAGCGGAATTCGGATTACCAGTATATTTACAAGCAAAGAAACCCCTAATAAATATATTGCCGATTATACTGAGGGTTCTATTGTATTTACAAGCAAAGAAATCTGTTTTTACCTCATTCAGTAAATAAGAAAGAAATTTATAGTAACTTTGGGTTTTGGTGAATTGGCTTCACGCAGCTTCACTTAAATCTCGCTACGGGCCGCCACTGGTGGAGAGAGTGGATGGAAGCTAAAAGTGACTCATCCCTCTAAAAAAAATGGAGCCTTCTCTAGCAAAACTGCGCTGTTTGAGCGTCCTGTCTGGGATTACAGCGCCGCCTCCAGCGGCCACCCTTCCCAATTCCCCCCTAGCCATCTCTCTCCCTCTCTCTAGCAAAACGAAAATTACAAATAAATGCTATAGCCCCACTTCCTTACCCTCGGAGCTAACATGCCAATGCTAATATGTATTTCAAAGATGGAGATATCCTCTGATGCACAGCCCTGTAGAGTTCGTGACTGTTTTGTGAATCGGAAGTCACTTCGAATTGGTATTCAGAAATTGTATTGTTGCGCCGCAAAATTTGCGTGTTAAGTAAAACGCGCCCTTAACTTTCAAGCCTTGTGGAAAATAAATTGCATTATCAGCAAATAAAAATAAAGACGTACCATTTTTTAAAAATTGTCTTCTTTTTACGGGATGTACAGCCCTCCCCGTAAAGATCACGTGCTTCAAAGATCCCTCTGCATGGGTGAAAACGTCCATGTAATTAGATTCGGTACTGGGGACGTCATCTATTGCCCATTTTTAAAATTCCGGCCCATACATGATGAATTAGTTGGCGTGGAAGCAAGGCTTCTTCTTTATGGACTTTTTGAAGTCTATTAAAGTCTTTTAAAGAAGTCCAGTCCTTTTTGAAACTAAATAAATGACTCAAACTTAGCCCCGGCCCCCAGATCAGGTCTCCGACCACATCCTTGCGTGGAGGTAACACATTTGTTTACTACTATCTGGGGATTCCGCGTAGAAGTAGGGGCGCACTGGGCCTCCGGGCCTGTGCGCCCCTACTTCTACACGGAATCCAAGGTATCCGCCCCTGCGTAAAGGGCTGGCCATTTTTTTTTTTTTCCTACCAGTCCATAGTTTGGAGTTTAATTTTCCAGTTAGCGAAAGTTCGAATCACTCGGTGATCTAAGTACTGCAGTAATTCTCAATTAGTTTCATTGTGAGTCTCTTTCTTTCTTTTTCTTTTTTTTTTTGTCAGCGGGCTAGAAGAAATGAAAACGAAATTACCTTACACCCTATATAGATATTGGGGGGGTACTTACCCCCCTAGAAATTTTCTGATTCAGTGAAATAACAGTGAGGTAAGAACTTCAGCCCCCTCTCGTAAAATATTTTTAGTTTCTTTTGTAGCCGGGCAAGTTTTTACTGTTTGCCGGCCATAACAGGCCCGCGAGCCGCCTGTTATGAATCAGCATAGTTTTATCTAGTGGTGTGTCGAATTACTGAACGAGCACGTTCGTTTATAGTTCAGTAGAACCTGTCTAAAGTGACCACCTTTGGAACTGAACTGTAATGATTACCATAGACAAGTGGTCACTCTAACGACAGACTTTGGTATGTGCATAACCAAGTCCCTACCAGTTCTCTATGGGAAAAAAGTGGTCACTTTATTCAGGTGGTTACTTTACCAGGTTCCACTGTACTGATATTATCTGGGCTGAAACCAGGGACGCCGAGAACCAAGGCGGGCCCCAGGGCTGAAGCCCCCCCCACTCGTCGGCTCCGTATGCAACTGATGATTTTGAGTGACTTTCAAACCACGAAATGGCTACATTTTCGAGATCCAATCATGGCCGTTTTAATAATTCAGGAGGCCCCGGACTCCATTTTTGGAACCATTTTGACTCTGCCTCAGGCTTGTAGCCAAGACGGGGCCAGCAGGGGCACGGTCCCAGTTGCCCCATCAAGCTATATATATATATATAAAGCTGGAATCCCCGGAGATGCCTTTTGCCCCTTGACCCTGGTTATAGGCCTTCTCTGGTTTTTAAATTTATAATTTTTTTGCAGTAAAATGCAGTGTATAATAAGCATACGCATAAACTTCTCCGATTTGGGGCCAAGGTTTGGGTGGGGCACTGGAAATTCCAACCCACCCCTGCAAGCGTAAAACCGCGAATTTAATGATTGAAACCTTATCTGCCCCCATGGTGTTAAACATCTCTTTATTCTCAACATTTGAATTGAAGGAATCAAGGGCTTTTTACAAAAATGTAAATCAAAATCCACACACTATCAAAATCCGACTTTTAAACATTCCAATGGTGTTAAAATATTCGATTAAAATCTATAAATTACAGTAAACCACAATTACCTCTTGCTTCTAATAACATAATATTTAAGAAGTCTGATTTTTTTTTTTTTTATAGTTAAAAATATTTCAATTATCGTATACAGTAATTTCTGGCAATAAGATCGTTTCAGTTGACGAGTGTTGCCATTTAAACATTTTGCAGCCCCGCCAAGTCCTTCATAGAATGGAAACAATTTTAATAAACGTCTTTTCCTGTCTGATGATCTTTTTTCTCTTTTTCAAGAAGTGAATGGCATAAATTACTGTAATATTAAAAGAGAATTTTCCCTCCTTATATATATAGTTTTCAGTTTTGCGACAATATAAATTATTTTAAAATTAACTTTTACGTATAATGATTAATTATAAAAAGGCTGTTTTCATTGCGCCACCTATTCTGACTTTCTATCCGGCTGCGATTTATCAGAGACCCGCTACTACCACCTCACATCTCCTCCCCTCTCTTCTAATATGTACATCCTGGTTTCCCCTGTTTCGCCTCCCCGGTTCTTACTCTCTTCGCCAGTCGCTCATTTCATTCCGTCGGCATTTTTTTCCTCTATATTATTTTCCTATTGCTGTCGCAAGTTCTTCTCTCTCTCTTGAAAAAGTTCCTCTTATTACTTCTACGCCGTGACGTCACGGGAGTTACCACCCTGCCTTCCTCATATCCTGTTCTGGGCCGCCAGTTCGCTTTTTTGTTTTTTCCCTTTTCTGTCTTTCCCGGAGTAGCATTCCTCGTCGCTGGATATAACCGGACGGATTCGTTCGCCTGTGCTCCGTAAGTTGCACCTTTTGTTTCTTGACTTTTTCCGTAGTTGAGGTGGATTTTAGACCGAATTTCGGGTGAAATCGGCGTTGGGAATGGGTGTAATGTCAAAAAGATAGCACGGCAGGTTACCGAATCTCCTGAAAAGTTACGTGGCAAGGTTATTTGGCTTCGGTGTTGGCTCGTTTTTCCCCCCATTTCCAAGCTTGGAACGGCTTGACTTTCACGAAGTAACAAGTGTCCTTGCACGGGTGAGGCTCCAATCTCTTGGCGACCGTTACCCAAATCGAGCCAAATTGTTTTACAAGTGTACGTCTTATACACACGTACTTTTTAGACGTATGGCGGTATTTGCTCCACTCTTTAAGAGATGTTTATTTAATAAAGAAATCTGTGAAGTTTATTTCAGTGTAATGGATATTATTAGATGACCGTTACTTATTTGTGAAATTTCGGGCCACGCCCGCCACGATGGCGTATTAAAAGGGCTGGGGGGTTCAAGCTTCTCCCATTAGATTTCATTGGCACAATTTCCTATAACGCTGAATCACATGCTGGTTTTTTTGTTTTTTTTTTAAAGCCATTTGGGGCCCCTCTCCACAATTTTTAAAGTGTTATTGTTGTTTTGCGTTTTTGAATACTCGAAGGAAAACGCGCGTTAACTTTTTCCGTTACTGTCGTCTACGTTCGCGTTATTTTAAGAAGGAAATTTGCGAATTTTTAAAAATTACAAACTTGCAAATTTTCCTTGTTTACACAAATAGCGTTAATCGGTTCATCAGTGGCAAAATTAGTTCGCGTTTAAAAGATCGGCAAGTGGTGTGGTACATATGAATATTTGTGGAATCTAGGGTTACCTCCTAATAAGGGACACCCACGGGACCGGGCATTTTGTCCCTTAAATAGAGGTGTCCCTTACGTGAGATGACACTGTATGACTATGTATTAGCGTATACAAAAAGTTCATAAGAGAGGGGGTTACAGAGCTACGACTAAATATATTATATATGCATAGGCGTAACGAGAAAGTTCGTAAGGGGTTACGAAACTACGACTAAATATATTATATATGCATAGGCGTAACGAGAAAGTTCGTAAGGGGGGTTACAGAGCTACAACTCATATATTCCTATGTTAAATATACAAAATTTCATTGCAATGGGGGGTTACAACCCCCAACCCCCGGCTTCGCCTATGTATATACGTATATATATACAAAGTACTTCATAATGGGTTGAAGTGTGACTTCCATCACCCCGGTTACGCTAGTGATTATTGTGTCTTGTTCTTACTGTACGTCACGTATTTTAAAAGACACGCCCCTTTTTTTACATGTAAATATTCAAATTTCACATAAATCAAATGGCAACTAATTATTAGTGGCCCGGGCAAACGTTAACGTTGCGCTTTGATATGGGCGGATTCGGAAAGTTTTAGTATTTGAATTTAAATTAAGGAGAGTTCAAGTATTATGTAAGCAACATTTTGTCCATTTCACACACCCCCTAGTAAGAAAAAATTAACATTATGTTACATTTCAATTGTATACAATAATTAAAATGTATTTGTAAAATCGTTCTTTGGAAGTAAAAAAGAAATAATAAACATAAAATAAATCTAATGATAATATAGTCGGACGTTGTTACCCTCTGACTGCTCATTTTTTCTTTTTATAACAATCTCTTCAAAAACTGCATATTTCTTTTTATTCAATATTTTAAATCTACATGTAATTGAGAGTTAAAATATGTAGCACATTTTTGAAACCAAAGATGATGAGAGATGAAAGATGGAAAAATTTTATACCCGCGAAAGTCGAGGGATTGAGCAAATTTTGTTACTTTCATGTTGCCCGTGGAAATCGCGGGATAAGCAGTCAGAGGGTAAAGGCGAACACGCTTAAGACGAATTACTTTTAATACGAACCGTTTTCTGAAGTTCCGTCAGATTGTAAAATACTACAAATATACCATCAATTTCATTTTTATATTTAATTTTAATATTTAATAATTTTTTTTAAAGTAATGACCCGTTTCGCGGACCACTTGGGACTCCTTCGTGGACCACCAGTTGGGAACCACTGATCCACACCTTACAATGTCTTATGGAACAGTACGCGATAACGAATGCCATTCCAATTTTTTCCTCTGCGTATTTGTAGGCTAATCCTTAATGAAGTAGTGTTTCCGTCTGTTTCGCCAACTCGCTTACCGCTAATGCAGGGTTCTCTCTTGCCCCCTCCCCCGGGGACAAAAAGGGAGGTGTAATTTAAATCTTGTTTATTTTTAAATATTCATGAAGTTTTCATTATTGATAAGCTAGAGTACTTGAAGTATCAACTTCAAAGAAAAACTAGCGCTTTGTTGATTGAATGGGCGCCGATACATTCACTCAATTCAATTCAAATCAATTCAATTTCCGGCTCGGGGCCCATGAAAGTCTTAATCTGGCACCAGTGGCGTAGGCAGAAAGTTAATAAGGGAGGGGTTATAGTCTTAATGGGAGAGGTTACAGAACTACAACTCATATATTCCTATGTTAAATATGCAAAACTTCATTGCGATGGGGGTTACAACTCCAAAACCGCCCTCTGGCTACGCCCCTGTCCGGCACTGCCTGTCGCAGATATTTCACTAAATAATCGCAAAAAGAAGATGAGGTGGTCTATAATTAAATCTGAAATGTGCAATCTCTACTTAAGTAATGTTTATTTAATTTACGCTGCATTATTTGCCAATTTTCTTATAAATACGTATGCAAATGGCAAAGCCCTCTTCGCTGTTTGATGAAGTTTGTATACAGCTCCGGTAATTGTTCCTCTATCGTATTTAATTAAAATTAATTCCGTTATTCGGCCCTGCAGTCTTAGGCGTTATCGGGTGGGGGGGGGGGCAAGGCGGGTACTCCCCCCACCAGATTTTTTAGAAAAGGGGCAAAACCTTACTTTTTCGCATGATTTTTTGCCCCGTTTACGCTATACTTAACCAACGTCACGTTTTTGCCTGCAATGGTGATGCGTACTTATCGTCGAAAATGCAAATAAATACGAAAATGGGTATACAGTGTACTCATTATTTAACGAACGTCGATTTTGTGACTCTCCATTTTGCGAATTTTTTTTGTTAGACTCTGACCTATTCAACATACAGTAGACCCGCTTTTTTACGTACCTCCTGTTTCTGAACTGCGCGTTTTTACGAATTTGCGTTTGTCTCAGAAAGTATCCCATCAAAGAAATATAAACGTTGCTTTGCGAACTTTAGAATTTATGAACTTCTACTGTTTTGAGGGTACGAGAATACGAGTTCGTAAAATTAAGAGTTCACTATATTTTCTATTTGACGAAGCTTTTTTTTTTTCCTGGATTTTGCGATGTGGTTAGACCGACAAACTGCTCGCCGTAGTCTGGTGATCGATTTCTCCTGCGCCTTCAGAGGTTCGGATTCCTCTGGAAAACTATAGGTCCCGGCGCAGCATGACCCTTGTGTACTTGAGCCGTAAAGCTCAAACAAACACGTGGTTAGAGGTTCGACTATATTTAGTCTGCACAAGATCATTGCCTGTGCTGGGTAAAGACCTGTACATGCAGGGCCGTATTAAGGCCTCGTGGGGCCCCATACATTTTTTTTCGAGGCCCCTTGTAGTATAAATTAAGCTTGTGTAATTACACTAGGACCCGCATATGACGAGGATCGTGGGACCAACGAAAATGCTCGCTAAATCCGTTCTGGAATTTAAATTTTAAACTTTGAAAATAAAATCGGTACAGGTAACGTATTTGCATACAACGTGCATACAAAAATTTTTAAAATTCACGGAAAACGTTTCGAAAATTCGCGTCGTGATAAATACTGCCCTGATGATAATGGTCCGATTGGCAAAGATATTGAAATAGCGTCAAGCTTTCACCGCGTCGGGCCCCCTAAAAAAAAAAGCGGGCCCGAAATATTTGTCTATGCGATAATCCAGTCCTGTGTATATCTCTGTACAGATCCTGCAAGACCACTTGCGTCCTACGCGTCAAGAACAGCTAAGCTTTGGTGCCGGTTTTGCGCTGTAACACGCAATGAAGTACATTGTTTGAACAACGAAACGTTCAGCTTGTATTAATTGGGATGCGTGGTAGGTTAACCCTCCGACCTGTTCCACTCATCTTTACCAGCGTGCGGGCCTCGCCCCAGTTCAACGCAAACATTTCTTGTTCGTGCAGAAAACCCGAGTTTGAATCTCTTTGGCATTGATTGTCCCTTGCTCCCTCTCTCCCATCAATCCAGTAGCGCACCCAGAATACTGACGAATACATACGACGACCAGAATACATAATTTTTTTTGTTTTGTTAGCCCAGGGAGGGACCCGGGGCCCCCTACGTGGGTGCGCCACTGCATCGATGCATATCTCGGAAATTAATTCCCTAGGCGATATGTCTTGATTTCGGAGAACTGTATGATATGTTGCAGTAACGTAGCGATTCAAAACTCATGAGGGTAGAGGGGCAAGTGGCTTCAAAGAAGATTATGTGATGCGGTCTTAGAGAAAATAATGTGTTTTGATATCCAGTGGCGGGGCTTGAATTCCTCCCTTTCTTACGCCACTGACTTGTTGCAGCATTATCTTGGTCCTTGGCGACCTTGCGCCACAAAAACAAACAACCGTAGTCCAGGGGTTGGTTCCCTAGTCCTTAAGAGGTTCGGATCCCTCGGAAAACTGAAGGTCCCGGCGCATCATGACCCTTGCTGTCCATGCGCCGTGAAACAAACAAATCCTTCGTAAACTGTGTTCAATTCGAACATATCATTCCTCGAGGACCCTCTCTCCTCTGCTGCGAGGACTCCGTCTCCTCCGCCGAAAGGACTCTCTCTCCTTCGCTGCTAGGACCTTCTCTCCTCCACTGCGAGGACCACCGTCCAAAGACCTTCTCATAGTTAAGTATCAAAGTCAAGAACGTAACTAGATGATTTTGCCCCCTATCAGAATCGTCCAGATTGCGCCCCTAGTCGCGTATGTGTTTTCCCCTGTGAGTTATTTCAGCCGATTTTACTCCTCTGGCGTGGGTCTTCCTCGCCACCCCCTAGCTACGGCCCTGATCGTAGATATTCTTTTTGGTCATGTTAATTTCATCGGCACATCGTTCTACCCTCCTTGGTGCCTTGGCTTTTTTTTAAATTATCAGTCCGTTTTTCGTAATTTGTGTTATGTTCAATTGATTGTATTATGATTAGTAATTTGACAGTTGCTATTCAAATTTTGTTGTATGATAATGATTAGATACCAGATAAGGTAACAGTAAGATATATCGTACTGTTAGAGGTTGTTTATGCGAGGGTTTGCCACGTTCACGTTTCGACCAATTCTCGACACGTTGTCTTCAGGAGATGGTTTGCCCGAGCACGAGTAGAAGCGTCAATTCTGGAAATTGTTAGTGATTATTTTTTCACGACGAAACTTCAAAACAACCAACCTTTTATCTATATTGGTATATTTTACATGATAAAATTGTTTTTAACTGAACCATCTCTTGTTTGTTTGGCTTTTTTATGGCGCAAGAGCATCTGGGCTATATAAATACTGCGCCAAGGACCATCTCTTGGCTTTGAGGTGACCTAGTATAGTAACGTATTCTGCTAGTATGCATTTGGCTCCTAACAATGCCAGAAAAAAAGGAACGCTTACCCATTAACCACTTACTGTGGTCCATGGTTTGGTTTCATGAACTAAGCGGTTCGGATTCCTCCAAGAAATGTAGGGCCAGTGCCGGATTAAGTGCTTTATGGGCCCCAGGCTGGAAGGAGAGAAGGGGCCCCAAAATAACATGGGCCCCGCGATAGTTACTCAATAAATACCTTTTTTTTAAGTACATTATCTATAATATTCAGATTTATCAATAATGGAACTCAGACCTTTGTAAATAAACAAGACCAAAATAATAAATAATACCAAGGTCCTCGCTGAGGGTCCCCAAGATCGTGGGGCCCCGGCCTACTTGACCCATGCGGAAATCAGGCACTGTCCACTGCCCCACAGTGGCACCACATTCATCTGTCTAGTCCTTAACCAGAGTTTTACTTCCAATGGCATCGTGGGGGGAGTGCGGTTTCCCCGCCTATCGTAGTCCATTCTAGGAAAATAGTGCCACAGCGGTGGACAACTTTTCCAAACTCTTGCACAATCCACGCAACGACATCGTAGGCTAGAGTTCGAGTCCCTCGGAAAACTGAGTCTCTGCACAGCATGACGTTTGTTGTCTTTGCGCCTTAAAACCACAATCAAAAAATTTCTTCGTTTCAAGGATCGGAAAACCGTAAACCGGCAAAAATTATAAAATTAAATTGTTAAAATTACGAAAAAACAAGTACCATGGTACAGTAAAACCTCTACTTCACGACCACCTCCCTTAACAACCATTTTTTCTGGAAACAGATTTTCTCCCTCCCCCATAGATCCAATGGTGAATTTACCTCCATTTAGAGACCACCTCTCCGAACGACCGCCTTTTCACCTAACCGTCGCTTTAGGAAGGTTTTACTGTATTTAATAATAATATCAAAAAGAGGATGAAGACAAGAACGTAACAATTCAAAATTTATAGGGGGGGGGTCTTGAGCCCCCTGATGTGAAACTCCTCTTAACGGACACCCCTAAGATACGGTCACCCCGTTTTTATGGTCACATAAAAATTCACGGACAGAAACTGATATACAATAATTTATTATAAATCCCTGCTTAGCGGTCATCCTCAGATACGGACACTGTTTTCATTGTTCAGTCCATTGGACTAGAATCCCTGTAAAGCCAAAATACGTTTGAATTTCGGCCTTCGCTACAGGCGTTTCTCACAACAGGAAAATAAGAATAAACAGGATAAGAGCGAAAGAGAATTTCCACTCCCATCGATAGAGTGGCAATTGACTCGGAGTCGCCAATTCAATTGACTAATGCTTAACAAGGACTTTGATAATAAATAAATCATATAGTGATACACTGCACAAAACTAATCGAAATTACCAACACAAAACCATCGAAGTTTATCATCGTTGGCTCGACTACCATACGGGTCCTGTAAGCCTAACGTCAAAAGCGTCTAGTTTACTCGTGCAAAAATGCATTTCGAAGGAGTAAAACACAATTCAATTCAAAGGTCAATTTTTCCCCAAAGTAAATAAATTTTAATATTTAACGTTTTGTTGTAAATTTACCTGCTATGTTCAACAAATGCTTACGTTCGTTATCTTGGACTTATGTGCTCAAAAGTAAACGAATTTCGGAATAAAGTATTTAAATGATTGAAATGTAATATTTCAGCTACTTCTGAATGAACTCTCTCTTTTACGGATAATTTTTTCTGTCGGACGAGGGTTCGCCAGT
>QLNU02015359.1:56204069-56226683 GCA_006491805.2 Dysdera silvatica | reverse complement strand
GATCTAACTACGCCATGACATCGGCGCTGGCATCACTACGCCAAAAAACGTTGATTAAAATTGTTGTTTAATTTAATCTGCGTAGCGTTCGATTTAAATAAATAAGAAATGTAATTGAGCAAACGTTTTTAAAAGTAATGTATTTTCTAACTATTCAAATCATTTAATGAGTTATTAAATAATGGATTCATATAGACTTAACTTGGATGCAGGGCAAACAGGGTTGGCAAATACCCGGGTTTTTACATGAAAAACAAAACCCCGTTGTTGTTGTTTTTTTCATGGTTTTTGGGGAATTGTGGTCATTGGGAAAATTACCGAATATACATTTTCCATCGGGGGAAAAAAAACACCAACTCGGAAATAATTTTCAATTACATACAGAAAAAAAATCTTAACGACCACCTCAATTCTGCAACCACTTCCCTTAACGCCCACCTCTATTCTGCAACCGCTTCCTTTAACGACCATTTTTTCTGGAAATGGATTTCCTTCCCCCCTCCATAGACCCAATTCTAAATTTAGCTCCATTCGGAGACCACTTCTCTGAGCGACCTCTTTTTCACGGAACCGACGATGGTCGCCTTAGGGAGATTTTACTGTATTTCGAAAATACTAATTTTCAATTTCAATCAAGGAAAGCAATTCCAGGAATCAAGGGAGATACTTTTTTATTTCTTAAATACGTGGTTACTACTCGGCGCACTCGATATGATCTATCCTTTTCTTTAAAATTTCAGCCGCCATCTACTCAAAAATTGAGGCAAAAGATGATTTTTCTATAAAAATATAAGCTAGCAGCACAATATTTCAAAAATATTGTTTTGTTTTAAAGATTTCTAACCATTTATTACATTTTAAATTTAAATCAAAGAAAAAAAATCAACTCATGGTAATATTAAAAATAAATTGGGAGTATTATTGAAGAGTGTCGTTCTAAAATTCCCCCGCGATTAAAATCTGATTTACGTAAAGGACGATTACGAACTCTGAAGTGGTTGATCTTTTGGTGCCTGTTACATTGGCGGCCAAAATTGCGTAGCAAACCTATAAGTGATGTCATCGTTAGCCAATCAGATTGTTTAAATCGGTCCTAATGCTAAAAGTGTTATGGAAATTCAAATCTCGCAAACCGGCATGGCGTTTAACGTGTTAAAAGAAGGGCCTTAAGTTGAAGCATCAGGTTGACTGACGTCATTTTTATGCAACGCTAATGTCATACAGAGAAATGTAATATGTAGGTAACAGAGAAATACATCAAATCAAATCACCTCTTTATTTATTCATTTGTAAAGCTGTAATAACAATATACTGTATAACTACAACAATAATACAGAAAATACATATTAAACTCTACAATGAAAGGGCCCAAGAAAATACCAGCAAGGATATAACACCCCTGGGACCTCAAGATTATAATTTGATTCCAAAGATGACACACAACTAATTGTGAATCCCTCATTCTTTTAATATATTTTTTTCCAATCTTTTATATACGCAAATAACATAGGAACATACAAGCAAATAATAGTGAAATATATACAGGGTGTCTCAGCACCAGGGTTGCAAACATCTAGGAGTGGTAGGGTACACCTAGACGAACAATATTTGTCATAGAACCTAGGGTCGCAAACCACTCACAGCGCCAGTTCTAAAACCGTCCAGCATGCACAAATAGTGACAACCAGTGCATGAGAAGCGCAAAATGCGATGTCCTAATCATCTATGCACTTGAGCAGCTGACCTGAGTTTTATCTGGCGCTTTTCACGCACTGGTTGTAAATATTTGTGCATGCTGGACGGTTTTAGAACTAGCGCTGTGAGTGGTTTGCGACCCTAGGTTCTATGACAAATATTGTTCGTCTAGGTGTACCCTACCCCTCCCGAATGTCAGGGTTGCCACTCAAATTTACGTTGAAAATAGTTGTTTTAGAAGTCTAAACACTAAGAAATATCAAACAACAATATAAATCAACGTTTATTGGCGTAGTGATACCAGCGCCGATGTTATGACGTGACGAGATGGTGAAACATTCGAAAGAAAAGGAACGTTTCTGCGTTCGGTGGGACCCTAAACCCACGACCTCCAATTACTGTGCGGAGGCTTTATATACTGAGCTACGAACGACAATATATAATCTCTTTACGAACGTATATAAAGACTATTTACTGATACCGGTTATTTCGCAGAATGGTGTAGTACATAGACTACTATTTAAACCAAATTAAGAAAGGACCGGTATTAAATTGATCGAAAAGCCCGTTGTGGCATATGCATTTATATAAATCGAACACTACGCAGATTAAATTAAACAACAATATAAATCAACGTTTATTGGCATAGTGATACCAGCGCCGATGTTATGTTATCAGCACTGGTGTCATGATAACAAACATGAAAGGAACCCTGTCCCTAATCAAATGATATATCATATTTTTTCCTTATTAAGCACTATTTATTGATAAATATGGGTCATATCAAGCAGAAAATAAAATCAAAACGATTTCTAAAGATGATACACATTTCTTATTTCATAAGTTTCTCAATACACTATAACAAGATTTATATACATTTCCCTATATAAAATTTAAAGATCAAAATAAATTTAAGGACCCCCCCCAAACACACACCAAATAAATTATAGAGATAATTTATGCAAGCGAATTCACTCTCATAATACCATTTTAAGGAATAAACAAAGGTGCATTATGAAGCATTATAATTAAACACAATCTAAGAAGTAACATAATCATGAAACAAGTTTGAAAATGAAAAGCAATTCTTTAAAAGTAATCAAGTAGTTAACAAAATTCTGTTTTAATCTTACTTGACTTTTTCAGGTTTTCCAGACCAAATCTTAATCGATTTCCAGTCGCTAATTACAGTAAACAACACACAACGCATTAAAATTTGCGTAATAAAAATAAGTTTCTAAGACCATAAAATCCACTAACACAAACTCCAAAGTCATTTATAACTTAATTACAGTACAAACTTATTATAAAAACATCTACAAATATAAAAACTATATTAAAGAATGCATTTCTTTTTATACTAAAAACTTGAATTAAAAATTTCATTTGGCTCTTTTTGATTTCGTTGTACAAGAATTTAACTATATAATCGCAAAGCTGATGCTTCATCTTCTATTCCACTTCAAGTACATATACGGGAAAGGAGATTAGTGTGATCAAAATTACAAATTAGATAATTTAGCTAAAAACACTTTTTTTTAAAGTTTTAATTATATATTTGGCAAACATTTTCTCCTGAGAAATATCTAGGCTTAATAATTTTATATAAATTATATTAGTTTTGGTGCAAAATGGTAACTTTTGGAAGAAGTTTAGTCAAAAGTATAAGTTTTTCAAAATTTTCAGTATGCAATGTGGTATGAAAAGCACAGTTCAGGAAAATTATTTTAATAAGTTATTTATTATAACAATGAATTACGAATTTCCCTGATTTTGGCCTTTGTATTTCAAATTTCCCCGATTTTTCCAGGTTTCCCAGATCCATAGACACCCTGTTAACACTAAACTAGATAATAAATACAAATAGACTAAGGTCAGTAATTAAAATTAGTAGGTTCCGAATTTAAAATCCAATATAATTTTAATTTAACACATAAAATCTATTTATAATCCGAATCTCCCTAGCTCGATGAACTCAAACTTCGCAGACGATACGATTCCAGCTCCAGAATTTTGGAGATGGCTGCTTTTTGTTTTTTTTAAA
Source organism: Dysdera silvatica (assembly GCA_006491805.2). NCBI lineage: Eukaryota > Metazoa > Arthropoda > Arachnida > Araneae > Dysderidae > Dysdera > Dysdera silvatica. The sequence continues at coordinate 56,222,944 of QLNU02015359.1, read as the reverse complement.
GATCACCAGAGGGCGCTATGGTAGCCATTTTGTTCCTTCTATTAGAGACATGAAGGTCAGCCGAAAATCTCGCACTCTCATCGCGGAATTCCTAATAAATTCCAAAAAAATGGCACCAGGAGCATCACACCTCTACCAAACTGAATCTCCCTCCATCGGTAGAATCGAACTACGCAGTCTGGGCGATCTCAGTTCCAAAACTTTGGGTGATAGACCAGTTTTTTAAATAAAAAATGACAAAATGCTGTTTGGAAAAGGTTAATTTCCATTACATGTTTTTACTGTATAATTCCATCCACCTGTCTTCCTCGGGAAAACGTTGCCCCCCTCCCTCCACGTCAACATCGAAAAAAAAGCAGGTTCGTCATTAAATTAATTTATAAAACGTGTCATTATTTCACCCTATAATGCACAGGAGGTGTAATCATGCCCCCCCCAATAACAGTATAGCGTGGGTTGCCAGCGCCTGGAGTTAGTTTGAAGTATTGCACCTGCTAAAACCTGTTAGCATTTTCTTCCATTAGTTCAATACTAAAATTTTGCACCAGAGGCATCCTTTCATGCTACTGCCCCCCACAACCCCATGCCATGATTTTACATCACATGATTTTTTTGGGTGGTAGTTAGTTTAACTTAGAAATCCTGATCGGATGCCTTACCCTTCCAAATGACTTCTATCTGTGTGTACACACACATAGGTACAGAGAATAAATCTCTCTGAATGAACTTCTAATTACGAAAAATATATATAGTGGAACTTCTCTACACGACCACCTTCACGCGCCGTGTAACTAAACAGATGAAGGGATTGATTCATTATTAGAAATATCATCGTGATTATCAATAAACAAATATTTGCTATCTCATGAAAAATTCCTCCTTCAATTAATAATGACGAGGGTGTACTTTTAAGGCGCTTGTTTCTGATCCTTACAAAAAAACTATGTTTGCCTCTTATCACTATGTTACATTCGTAATCTAGTAACACAATAACAAAACGGACGTACATTCGTTTTTAATGCATTGAGGATATTGGGAAATTTGAAATTTAATAGGTTTTAATTTTTTTGTATCAGGGCTCCTGTTCCGCCGCCACCCCTCGCAAAGGCCAGTTTTCCAGCAGAACTGATGGTAGCCGCCTTAGAGGAGTCACACTGTACATACTATGATGAAAGAAGGGGGGAGGGGGGGGCGAACTGCTGTATTTAAGTTTATTTTGAACCCCAAATCTGGGTTTGGGAGTAAAGTATTGTATCGATCAGTTCTGCTTCAAAGGAATACTCTAGAAACCATTTCTTACAGAGTTTCCCCTCCATGATCAATGGCGCTTATGAAATTCCCGTTGTTCATGAAAGCCCAATTATGAGCCGCGTGGTTTGAATCCAAATATGTTCGTCATGCTGATGCTGTGAGAAGAACAGTAGTAATAAAAAAATGGAACAAAAACATGCTATAAATATTGAGGAAAATGCATAAATTAAATCCTCTTTAAGTTTTCTTTTTATTTCTGAAAATATAAATAAACCATAGTTTGTGATCAATCAATACCACCTAAATCGTCAATGAGAATCTAGAATTTATGTGGTACTGAATCAATTCGGAGAAAAACTTTACAAGTTGGTAAGTATGAAACGGTCTTTGACCAGTGACACTCCCCCCACAACTCAGAATTTTTTTTTACCTCTAGAAACCTCTGTGGCAATCAAAAATCTCAATTTTTATTTCTGATCAAGCCATACCTCTGTTTTGGTAATTTTTACCTTTTTCCCCATGCAAAACCTCTAGATTCAGAGGTAAAACCTCTGATCTGGCAATACTAGCTGACATGATGATGCGATAAAAATTTCTCTTCTGATAATTCTTGCTTTAGCCGTAAATAAATCGTCGCCATAGTAACCATGTTCGCAAGGCATTTCCGTTTTGAAGCGAAGCTCTGAATTTCTACCGTCGCTTCATTCGGCTCTTTTTCTCGGCAGGCAACATTTTGTTTTTGCATTTAACGCGTTTAAAGCGCTGACTTAAAAACGTAGCCGTCTGTTCCTGAATGTAATTCCAATTATATTAAAGGAATTAAATTAAAAAAAAAAAAAAAATAGTGGGCTCAAAATAAAATTTTGAATTTTATTTTTCTAATCAAATTTTAAATTTGATAAAAAATAAAAAGGATTTGGAATTTAAATTAAAAAAAAAAAAAAACCTGTTTGATCGCCCAATTTTTTTCAAATAACAAACCACTTTTTTTTAAAGTTTATTATCGTTAATATTCAGGTTTAGCAGTAATAAAAATTTCTCCGACATTTACAAATACGAATTAATTATTAATTAAAGATTTTAGAATAATGCGTAAATTTTGATAACTAACCCACATGGTTCCGACTTATGACTGTCAAGTCACGTCGTTATATCCGATACGAATTTCCCTAGTTAGAATCTACATAGACTACAAAATCGCCGTCGTTATAGCACGTTTCGTCACTATGTATGATGTTCTTGCAACCGATCTATTTACTAAGGGACAAAATAGCAAACCAAACTTCTTGTAAAAATTCCGTCATTATATGCGGTTGGTTATTATAAACGATTTTCACTGTATATACAGCAATCCCCAGACGGCCTGTGCCCCCATATTCCCTTTACTTTGCCACAGTTGCCCCTTTATTCTGTCTACAGGCCTGACTATTCATTACATTTGTTTTCTACTTTCTATACTTTAGTGTTTTCTTGGCCAATTTTTCAATTTAAAAACTAAAAAAGTACTATGTGTGGCTATAACATAATATAAACTGAAATTAAATTCATTATAATTATGATACTTTATATTTTATTTTGAAATCAAAAGTTAATACTTTTACAGTCAAAATAATATATAAACTCCAGAGCATTACTGTAGGTTACTATGATTTTAAAAAGACATCGCTTTATAGTGACTATCAATTATAACAACGAATTGCATAGTCCCTTGAGCCTGTTATACTGATTTTCACTGTATATAATGCATACAGTTTTACTTACTATGTGTGGTGGGCTTAGCTTTATTAATTACACCTACAATGAAATTTATGTAAACTTGGGCACTCATAAATGTAATATTTGGTTTTTAAGTTACTATAAGTAATTAAACCTATTCTAGAAAATGATTTACATATCTAGGGACTTTAAACTTTATGAGATAATTAATCACCATGGTGCTTCATGTTTTACTGACACAGATTTCTTACCGGGTATTGATTTAGAAACATATTTAGTTGCTGGGCGCTAATCCTTAGATCCGTTTCATTGAATTCATAAGGTATGTTCCATCCCAAAGGCCCAAATTTTCTCCGTTCCTGAACTAAAGCATGGAAGAAGGATAACGAATAAAGCAGCTTTTTGAATGGCTCCTACAAAATAAAAAAAAAAGCATACAGGTAATACTATTCAATGAAAGGTTGGAGTAAAATTATGTTGTCACCACACCACTGAGTAGCAGAGATCAATAAAATTTTCCGATGAAATAACAATTTATTTCTATTTCAATAACAGCTGTTCCAGGGTCATGCAAGAAGGCTGGAGAAATATTCTAGTGTCATGATGTTGGACTGAATTTCAAGTACTGGATTTTGACCATTCATTCTGGTGCCAAACAGCATGAAATCGATGGATTATATATCACTTTCAAGTTCTGAGTTATTGCCATTCAATCAGAGTTTGGAACAATAAAGACACATTGTAGAGTTTCAAGATGAGAATTTTTATACCTATCGAGCAACAAATGTGCTGGATCGGTTTGCTAAATATGTTCCGTATCTTAATTGGTCAACTACTGACTTATCCTGTTTTAAATGTTACTGAAAATATCTGGGCCACACATTAGAAAAAACACAACAACCCTGCAAATCTCGCCACATTAAAGGCACTTTTGATTATCAAATGGAAAAACGCGATACAAATGATGTGACAAAGAATCATATCGATAGCTTGCCAAAAAAATTAAAGCAGGTGGTGATGCAACTCCACACAAAGGAACTATTTCATAATTCTTTTGTTCTGTGTGTGTTTATACAACTAATTGAGTCATTACTCCTGATGAAGGACTGCTGCTGATGCGTCCGAAAGCTTGAGTGATCTTTTTCATTGCTATTTTACCAGTGTTTAACCTTTTTATGTAATTGAGTCTACCTACAGTAGCTCCTGGACTATTTCAACCACTGACTACATATGAATTTTTCTTTGCTCAGGCAAGTAAAATTTGTATATTACACATAATATATCAAAAGACTCGGCTGACATCCAAAATGTTCGTCTTAAAATTGAAAATAAAAAAAGTAAAAAGAAATGTTAACGAGTTGTTTTAATTTACAAATATTTACACTTATAAAAGTTTAACATTAACGCCCCCCACTCTAAGATAAACAGTAAGTTAAAAGTGATGAGCTATATCCTAGAAATGATATTATTCTGCCTTCACTTGACAAAGGGAGCAGTTGGCTCCCGAAACGTCGTGTTTTTAAACCTTACGCCAGTGTCGAAATAACTGTTTGTTAAATGATATTATGATTGAATTACAAACTTTCTACTTCTCCATAATAAAATAAAAGGACAAAGAGACTATTCTTTTCAAACCTTCTTAATCACATGAATGTTCCGATAGGTCTGATATTCGGGCTAGCTGAACTCAAATGATAGTAAATAACCAAGTGGTCATAAAGTGACCACTCTGTCTTAAGGTGATGTAAAGTCGGCCTCTGGTTTCTGTTCTTTAGCACAAAATAACTAAGATCATGTTATGCAATGACAGCTTAGATCAAGCTCTGTGCCAGGCCTTGCAGTGTCCAAAACTTCAAACCTCCTCCATCTAAGGCACGATGGTCCAACCTGTAGCCTCAGGGCCACATGCAGCCTGTGAGGAAGCTTTCAGCAGCCCTTGGCACATTACAGAAAAAATATCCTAACGACTTAAAATTTAAGTATGTTGGTTAACATATATTTAATTATTTACATAAATTTTATAGAATTAAGTGTCCGGTTGTACATATATGCATTTATTTATGAAAAAACACTGAAATCAACTATTATAAATATATAAGTATGATGATTTTGACGCATCTTTTAAGTACAAGCATATCAAAAACAACAGCTGTTAACACGAAACACACACACACACATACTTCTGTATTAAATTTTTTAATTGTGTATTTGATTATGTATTTACTTAAATACGTCAATTGTGCATGTTAAGTATATTGCAACCACTCTAATTTATGATAACTGAAATTGAATTCGTTGTCTGGCTCATGGGTTCTGTGTCAAAGTGCTTGTGTCCACTTAGCATGAAAAATTGGACCACCATGGTTTAGGGAATAAAATTTCACAGAATCACATTCCATTGAACCACAGACCTGTAGGAAAAAAAACGGGCTATCACTAGGTACTTCTTGGAATCAAATGCAGGTTATTTGAATGGAAGCAAAATGTATTACCACTGGAAAGCCTACCCCCCCAAAAAAAATTGTGTTTTATGGCACAAAGAGAGCTAAGACTCTGCTGCACCAGGATCTACAGTTTTCCATGAAGCTGAACTTTTTTCCCCCCTAGGGAACCAAACCTTGCACTGAAGGTCTGTAGGAAAAACTCAGCAAGCACTGATACCTGCCAGAATCCAACCAAGGTGATTTAGATGACAGCCAACTGCATTATTACGATGTCGTCACAGAAAAGGCAGTTCAAAGAGAGAGACAGCAGGTATGTGTATTGATAAATACCCCACGTGGTCAGCCCGCCATTGTTGCTGACCAGGTGCATCCGTTTATGGCCATAATGTTTCCTGATGATGATGGCTATTTCCAGCAGGACAATGCACCTAGCCACTGAGCTACAATCATCTTGGATTGGTTTGTGAAACATGACTCCAAGTTCCAATTACTTGTATAGCCCCCCACCCCCCTCAAATGCCAGATCTCAACCTAATCGAGCCTTTGTGGGACGAGGTGGAAAGACCTATTTATAGTTCCAGAACACCACTATCCAATCTGAGAGAATTAAGAGCTTTCATTTTGTTAGTATGGACTATTATTCTTCCTCAATGCTTTCAGCAACTTGTAGAGTCCACGCCTAGAAGAATATCTGCTGTCATCAAAGCCAGAGAAAGTTTAACGCAATATTAGTACTGCATAGTAGGGTGTTCTAATATTTTGTCTATTCAGTGTATAAGGCGGTCCCTAAAGCCAGAAAGTCCTGTATGTACAAAGTGTTACTTCAAGAGTTTAACCAAATGGATACATCACAAATATAATATATATACAAATTAACATTCAAATATGTTTGTTTTCTAATAAAACTATTCATTTCACTCGTCAAACTACTTACAGGCTGTTGGCATCCTTCAAAGAATTCACTTTCAACAATGGGATCACTAAGGTATGATCGTGTAATGTTTGCTTTCAAGCCTTTGGGTGGCTCGTTGGTCATCTTGACGCCATTTTGCAAGACAGTCACAGGAAAGTGTTCGGCAGGGTATGAAGTTAACCACAGTCTGAAGTCTTGGTGGGTGTTGTCTGGGGAAAATTCTTCACACACCTTAAACAAAAAAAGTTTTTCATAAGCAACGCATTCAAAATTGTTTGTGTCAATATGAGCTTAACATCTGTCATGAATATTATAACTCTTTGAACTGAGAACTGTCACACAAAAGGGGAGGATTGTCAGCATGGAGGGGAAATGAAACGCAGAGAATTTCATCATGTGCTTGTTTTCTGCAGTTGGTACTTTGGATATCAGCCTGTGAAAAGGCTACTTCTGACGTATGTCTCCACAAGCCAATAAATAGTCTCCATTAAATAGTGCATTAATAAATAATAGTCTCCATTAAATAGTGCATTAATCAATAATAGTCTCCACAAGCCTGTACTTTAATACAGATGCTCCCAACTTGATACTACAGGACCACATGTTGCTGTCATCAGCAGCTTATGTGACAGTGAGAGGATGCAAATTAGGCTGTTGCTGGTTTATAAGTATCATGACCTTTAATATGTTTTTCTTACTCTTAGGTTCATTTTCAAAAGTTTGAATCAAACAGAGTTTTGAGATTAGTTAAGGAATGTGAAGTGATGAAATCATTTTTTTTATTATACGCTTTATTTTAAAATGGCTACCTTTTCAAGTATAGGCATCCAAGATTTTGCCAAGTGGCAATTTTGCAACACAACCCAAGTTCCATTTTTCTTGCCTTCATCAATAAGACGCATGGCAATTGGTCCTTGACCTTGCCCAAGAGACAATGAGTTCAGACGATCACCACTAAAGCCCTAAAACAAATTAAAATACAGTTTCGTTCCATTTCAATCAATCATAAACGTAATTCCATAACAAATATAATACGTGGAAACAAAATATAAAAGCTATGCACGGACACCTAAGATTAAGTTACTGTGACAGGACCTACAGTCGTTTGAGTAATTCAGATTTCTGTCACCTAAGGAGTCAACTGCAAAACTGCAGATCAGCAGAAAAAAGTGCCAGCAGCTTAAAGCAAGTGCGAGTCAATACACGGATTAATATGAAAGATATTAATCCCCAATAGCTCTGTATCCACAAAAAAGGTAACCATTGATGGACAGAGATAAAGACGGTGGTAGTGGTTGATTGAAAATTATATAATCCAATTTTTAAGAATATTTAGCCTCAGGTAGTATCTTCCAAATAGCTTCATATAGTTTTTAACTATATTTGTCTGCTTATGAAGCAAGAGTTTATGAATGACTGTTTACATTTAAAAATCATTAATGATTCCACAACGGGTCTTTTTGTTCGAGTTTGCATTTAGTACAATTTGCCTATTATAATATTATATTATTATAAACTGTGACCATACTTTGAGTGAGACACACATTTGTATTATTCCCATTTTATAAATAATGAATTAAGCAAATACCAACACTGAATTTTCACATGTAAGTAGCATGTTTTATATAATAAAATAGATACATTTAGTATTTCGTTTGTATCATAATTGCTCCTTTAAATCTACATAGCTTCCGCGACTGAACTTTTGAGATGTACTTCTTATTTACACTGAAGTGAAAAATTGGGATGGATGACTTTATTCAGAATATATAACAGCATTCCTTTTCTTGCAAACAGTTTCATATATATATGTGTGTGTGTGTGTGTGTGTGTGTGTGTGAGAGAGAGAGAGAGAGAGATAGCAAGAGATATCTGTGGAAGCATAAAGAGCTGATTGCGTAATGAGGATGGCAGGTTATCATGATTTAAGGGAATTCCAATGAGGTATGAGTGAAGATGTTTGTTAGATGGGTCACAGCATTTCAGAGATACAGGAAAAGTTTGAATTTCCAGTTGACCATATTTCACGGGCGTATCCCGAATACAAGAATTTCGGTAAAATATTGTAATTTAAGCAACAATGTGGCCATCAAAACTGAAAATGATCATGACTGACACTATCGGTCTAGAATCATTTTATATGATAGACATGAGGCGCAAGTAACATAACTAGAGCCTTGACTAACATCAGCGTTAGGACTACGAAGTTTCCTGCATGATATGGGCTTCAATAGTTGATAACAAACTAGAATGCTATTAATTACCTCACGACAAGGTCAAGAGGGTTTGTCCTTTTCCATCATGAAATCAGGTTACCACAAACATAGTCACAGCCATCAAATCACAACTTGAAGAACACCCATCAAATCACAACTTGAAGAACACCCATCAACGCTTGTGGTCATGACATGGCCCTCATGTTTACTAGATTTCAACGTTACCAAATATATCTGGAATGCCAAGCAACGGTCTATTCAAAGTAAAGATTCACCACCTATGAATATTACAGAATTGTAGACCAAGAACGAATGGACTTTCTTTATGTAACCGAAATTTTGCACTTGCATTTTTATACACACGTTTCACCATGTCAATGTACACATCCTCAATGTCTGTTGATCTTAAAGAGTTGATGACTGCTGATGTTTTAATAGAGTCAAAGGCCTTCTCATAGTCAATAAATGCCACACACAATGGAAGTTCATATTCATGTGTTCTTTCAATTAATTCTCTTAATACTTGAATATGGTCCACTGTACTGAATCCACTTCGAAATCCAGCTTGTTCTCTTGGTTGAGCTGCATCTAATTTTTTCTGCAGGCGATGTGTTAGCACTTTTGTGAAGATTTTATAAATAGCAGGTAACAAGCTAATTGGTCGGTAAATTTTTAGACCAAGAACGAATGGTGTTCATTGTCAAGACTTCGCCAGAAAGCTCATAGAGTCCATGCACCGTCGTATTCCTGCTGTTTTATTATCCAAAGATGGATCTATAAGGTAACCCACTTTCTCTAGCACTCCGGAGTACAGTCAACTAACATAAAGTATGCTTTAACTACAGACTCCATTTAATACACAGCTGTAAAAATTAGTAATTAACGCAAAACCACAAAATAGTTTAAATGATTATTTTTTTCCAAAGGAACTAAGGGTGGGGGGTGCCTCTGTATTTACTTAAGGAAATTTCCCATTTGGTAAACATATACACATGACCGTTGAGCTTGGCAGTCAAAGCACAGAAATGGCAACCCAACGCTCGCTGGTTCGAGCCTGACTTGAATGGTAAATTTTCTTTTTTTCCACCTAATAACAATGATAATAAAAAACAAGTTCCAGAAAGAATCAAAGAACATGGTGTGTCAAACCCAACCATAATACAATAATCTTTCCCATTAACAACTTACAAGCGAAGGAGAAAAAAAGTCATTAACCACGAAAGGATATTAATCGGAACGTGCACAACTCTGTGAAGTATTTGCCAGAACAGCAAAATATTCTTGTCAAACATAAATAGTTGTGATTTAGAATGAATTCAGTTACTGAAACTAATTTTTCAACTACAGACATGAACAGAAGTAAAGAATCAGCTTCTAAGATAGAACGAAGACAAAAAACTGAAGTTAGATTTAGTACACAATTCTAATTCTTTGACAGTTAAGATATCGATTAAGGAAGGTTTTTGGATAACTCTCTTTTCATTTTTTGTTGAATATATTATTCATATATTCAACATGAAGATAGTTGAAAAGTATGTGATATTTAAAACAAAGGGTGATATTCAAAAAAAATACCTGATCATCGGCGAACTTCAATAAAGCTGCAGTGGGATCTGCTCCAGGAGACAACACGAAAATGAGAGGCGCAGTGCAGTTGCTATCGAGGAAAGCTTTCCCTAAGTCGAAAGGCGGTGGCTCTATGAAGGTACGTCCAAGGTTTTCCATAACAAACTTCTGAACAGCTGGAATCATTTTATCCGAGCGCAAACATCTCATTATCAGTAGTTTTTGGAAACTGCTAAGTTTGGTGTTCCATTCCCCAGGAATATCTTCTTCATACGGAGTCTGTGGAACAAAATGAAATATTTAAAATTTGTACTTTTATCCATCAACTGGTAAATATGTTTTTCAATTGCACTTAAAACTTTTCTTCGACCACAATTTGAAGAAAGACTGGATGATTAAATCACACGGGGATGACAGGAAATTGAAATTGAAGGACCGTACAGCTAGGCGCAATTTTCATTGGTATTTTCGGTTAATCTTTAGCTTACAGGGATGAAAAACAGAAATTTGTTGTTCCCTACCCCAAAATATTGCTTCTTCCCTTCTCCCCTCTGCCAAGTAATCTAAGTGACACTTGAAAGCGTCCATACATGGTGTCAGGAGGGAGATGTAGCTGCACTTAAATACAAATAAGCAATGCCAAATAACTTTAGTGGGCATGCATTGTACGTTAGTGAAAGATAAGAAACCTACTGATAATCTAATAACAGATTGCTAACTTTCATACAAAGAAGTGAAGAAGAGGAAGGGGGGGGGGAGGGAAAAGGTCCCATTTGTACAATAGGTCTTCATTTCGGATGGATGGATTATGGATTGGGCTTATCCTAGCCCCATTCTTTTGGGTGGTAAATCTGCTGGGATATACCCTGTCCCACCCGTAAACTATAGGTTAAAAAAGTATTCATATACGATAAAAAAAAAATATTGGTTGGTTGAATGTTTTATGGCACAAGGACAGCAATCGTCATTCTGCATCAATCAAGGTGCGATCGCACATACGATATAAAAATAAATTAAAACGAAAAGGGTAAAAATATATTGGATGTAATGTATAAAATTTAACAAACAAAATGATAGAAAGTTAAGAATGAGTTCATGATTAAAAATATCACACGTAATGTCACGAAGGGTAAAATTATTTTGGTTAAAAGCTAATGAACGTTGTTGGTTAAAATCATGGCAAATACATAAAATATGTGAAACATTTAATGCTTCACCACATGTGGCACACATCGGGGCGCCTTCTCCCTTTAAAAGATGATGAGAGAAGCCTGTGTGCCCGATGCGAAGTCTAGCCAGAGTGACCTCTTTATGACAGTCACTACTATAGCTAGACTGCCACACCTCAAGACGAGGTTTAATGCGGTGAAGCTTATTAAAAAATTGCTTGTCCCATTCCAACTGCCATTTTTTGTACAGATGGGATAAGACATGAAAGTTAAGATCTCGGAATGGAATGTTTATACACTAAGATTCTGCAATTGCAGTCTTTGGAGCAATGTCAGCTTATTCATTGCTGGCGATACCAACATGGCCTAGAACCCAACAGAATTTCACAATATACTGTGCATTGTTTATATTCATAAGTTGTTTTTGAACTCTGTGGATTCTAATGTGTTGAATGAGGTGTTCTGAGGTGTTGAATGAAGTCAGGCTTTGCAGAACACTGAGTGAATCTGTACAGATGACAGTTGGAGATACGGCATTATTCAAGATGTATTGTAAAGCTAACACAGTAGCATGAATTTTTGCTTTGAAAACTGAGCAGAATATCGGCAGTTGTTGACTCTGTATGACATCTCCACAGACAAATGCTGCACCGACACAGTCATCAGCTTCTGATCCGTCTGTGAAAATGAAGGGTCAGCCTACATACATACTAGACAGATCAGCGAATGCCTGCCGATAGGCAATGTCTGGGGTATTGTCTTTTGGATAGATTCAAACAGATGTCTGTGCCAATATCAAACCATGGAGGAATGATGTTTGGCATAGATTCCGCAATCATGGTTTTTGTAATGCTCAATTCATTTGCAGCACTTTCCATCCTCATGCCATAGGTTGGGATACTTGAAGGACAAGCATTAAAAGGTGAAATGAAATGAGGTTGATGAAGTGATGACGATGTAGGATGGTCTTTTAGTGAAAGAATTTTAAGGTAATAGTTGAAAGAAAAATGCTGGAGACGTAAACTTAATGGGGGTTCTATGGTTTCAGCATATAAACTAGTGACTGGGGAAGTCCGAAAGGCCCCAGTGCACAGTTGTAGACCCTCGTGACGTATGGGGTCAAGTTGTTTGAATAATGATTGGCATGCTGTGCCGTAAATCGGACAGCCATAATCTAATTTAGAAAGGATTAATGACTTATGGAGTCTCAGCAATGAACATCGGTCTTCCCCCAGGATGTGTGAGACAAAATTTTTAGGGTATTCAGGGCTTCGAAACGTTTGTCCCGGAGGTATCTAATGTGGGAACGAAATGTTAGGGAGCGGTTAAAAGTAACTCCAAAGAATTTTTTCTCATAGACTACTCTGATAACACCATTTCCCATTTGGAGCTCCGGGTCGAAATGTAAACCACGTTTCCAACAAAAATGTACGCAAACGGTTTTTTGCGCTGAGAAATTAAATCCGTTATTAGCTGTCCATTCCATGGTTTTATTAAGAGCCAACTGAAGTTGTCTCGCAACAAGATTCATACTACCTGCTCTGCACGAAATTTGAAGGTCATTAATGTATAACGAACTTTTCACAGTGGTGGGAAGATCCTTAACCACACCACTGAGCCTCAATATAAAGAGAACAGGACTTAAAACATAGCCCTGGGGAACACCTTGTCCTTGCTGGACACCATGAGAAAGAGTGGCTCCGATACATACTTGGAAAGTTCTGTGGTCCAGAAAATTTTATATGAAATGTGGCATATTGCCCCTAAGACCACATTGGTGGAGATCTCTGAGGATGCACATATTTCCAAGTCCGATCATATGCCTTTTCTATATCGAAGAATATTGATAGAAGGTGCTCCCTTTTAACGAAGGCCTCTCTTATTGATGTTTCTAAGCTTAAACGATTATCTGTTGTTGATCTCATCCGATGGAAACCATTTTGGCATGATGATAAATGGTTTCCATTTTCCAGGTAATACATCAACCTACTGCAGACCATCCTTTCTATTAGTTTGCAAAAGCAACTAGTTAAAGCAATAGGCTGGTAATTTGAAGGGTTCTTTGGACCTTTGCAAGGTTTAGGAAAAGGTTTTATAGTGGTTTTGCGCCATGCCTCTGGGAAAAACTATTTTGTCCAAATACTATTGAATAGAACTAGAATATTTTCAAGGGACTTGACAGACAGGTTCCTGATCATTGCACAATGCACTTGATCAGGTCCAGGTGCGGTATTTTTGGACCGATGTAATGCGCATTTTAATTCAGAAAAGGTAAATGGGATATTATAGGGAGATGTTATGGTTTCCCGGAAATTAAGAACTTGGTTTTCTTGATGTCTTTTTATGGACTAGAATGAGGGAATGTAGTTGGTACTGCTTAAGATATTAGAACAAGCAGTAGCCAATGAATTGGCTATTCCCTGGACATCACTTATTTTTATACAATTACTTTCTAAGGTCTCTACCTTAGAAAGTAATTGTATGAGAGTGGATGTGAGGTATAATTTCCATTTTTTTTTTAATTTTATCCCAAATTACCTTTGAATTTGTAGCAGACGTTGTACCAGAAATATACCTTTTCCAAGAACCCTTCTTTGACTGCCGTCGGATGGATCTTGCCTTGGTTCAGGCTCTTTTGAATGTAATTAGATTTGTTTGCATGGGGTATCGGCGAAAAATATCCCATACCTTTTTTTGTCCTTTGTACGCAATTTTACAGTCATGGTTCCACCAGGGTTTTGGTATTTTTGAAAAATGTGTCAAGGTTTCTGGAATTGAACGTTTTGCTGCCTGCAGGATAGGATTGGTGACCATTTTAACTGCTTCATTAATGTTAGGGATGTTTATCATATTACTATTCATGTTTGATAAGACTACAAAAAAGTTCTCAGTTAGCTTTTTCAATCATCCATCTTGGGTTCTGTAATGGCATACAGGAACCCCTCTCAGTATATTTCAGGACGATGGGGAAATGATCACTGCCAAGCGGATCTTGCTTGACTTCCCTTGTCCATACTGGGAGAAGAGATGGTGAACAAATTGGAAGATCTATTGCTGTGAAACTTTGGTTTGCAGAATATATGTGTGTGGATGTTCCAGTATTCATTATTGTGATTGGTTGTAAACAAAGGCTTCTATTGTGCGTCCCCTTTGATTGGTGTTCTCACAGCCCCACAAAGTGCTGTGAGAATTAAAATCCTCCTCAAGTTTTCCTTTGAATAATCTATTCTTGATATAAAATTCATATGAATCTTGAGGGAAATTGCTGTTCTTTAATTGGGTAACTGAACTTAAACTGATATTGAAAACGAAAGTAAAGAAATACTTGCCAAGTGATCAAAAATTTTCTTGAATTCATCTCCTGCTTCTGTGAGGAATTCCCTCAAACCCAAGAAATTGGGCATATCACTTAATCTACAAAATTCATCCCAGGATTTAATTGGCATCCAAGGAAACGGATTTTTATGGGGATTATCTAATCCAATTCCACCGGTTAATAGAAATCTCCATTCATCTTCCATGATTTCTCCAGCAGCTTTCATGATATTTACGCACAACAGGAAAGAGAACAGCAGCTAAAAAACAATTTTCCTATATTTGTAAGTTCATTAAAACAACAAATTAAATGTCAGTTCATAATTACAATAAAAGATCTACCATTTTAACCCTTTCGTCATAGTTGAGGAAATATACATGACAAAAATTTATGCACAGATGAATTTAACTGGTTTTGCCCCTTCATTACCGCATATTACTTGCTTGCCTTTTTTTTTTGCTTTTTGGTTTTACGGCTCAAAGACTACAGTGGTCATGCTGCGCCGGGACCTACTGTTTTCCGAGGAATCCGAACCTCTTAAGGCCTAGGGAACCAAACCCCGGACTACAGTGAGCAGTGCGATCTTTATGAGATCTCTGAGTAAGCGTTCTTTTTGCACTGCTGGGAGTCGAACCCGGATTAGCGGCGCACTAGGAGAACGCGTTACCACACTGCGCCACCGCAGGGCCATTACCGCATATTAATCTGTGAAGATCTTTGTAAGATACATACGTCAATAACACAACCAACTAAGCGAGTTTGAGAGACAGAGAGGTCATATGTCACAGATTTAAGACCCAGAGTGATTGTGAGGCTTGGCTCAGTCGCTATATTAGACAGAACGATGATCAGTAAAGCGATGATGGAAGCAATGAGCTCAGGAGGGTATAAACACAAGATTTACGCTATCACAAAGGAGTTAAATTACTGAGGGAAACAAGACAGATATTGAGGGGATCATACAATCATGGGAACAGGCATGAAGACACAATGGTATCTATGTTCTCTGTCCAAAGGCATATACTTTTCTCTATAGTATTAAGAGACACGTGTTGGTGATCACTGGAAGAATTTCATTCTCAACATCCCTTAAAATAACAATTGGTGATTTGACAACATTGGCAGAACAGACTGGAGTGATTCCAAGCCAGGGAATCCCTGACAGTGTTAAATTGAAGTCACTGTATATACTGCAGTATAAAATTATGCTTTTATATGATACGTTACAAGGGTACGGAATGTAAATTCATTTAATGCCTTCTTACACGGGATTGATTCCTATGAATGAGTTTCATGGCACAAAGACAGTAAAGGTCATGTTGTACTGGGAGCAACAGCTTCCCATAGAGTCTAAACCTCTGTACAGGACAGAGTGTAATTTCGTTGACAAACGAATCTGATCATAATTTGTACACATGAAAAGCAATTCAATAATTTATTCAAATATTTAAAATGATATGGTCTCATAAATATTCTATGAAAATTTTATGCAAATTGGGCCCCCTCTCGTTCTTTAACTATGGCCTGCAATCGTCTTAGCCATGCAGCTATAGAATTACGCATGGTGTCCAATGGCATTTTACACCATGAGTCGCGCAGGTTCTTCTTCATAGAGTCAATGCTACGGTGTTGGATAGCATTGACCTTTGCCTCTAAAAGTCCCCATATGGTGTAGTTCAGTGGGTTAAATCAGGTGACGAGGAGGGCCATTCTGGTGACGAAATGAAATCAAGAACGTTCAGTTGGTACCACTCTTGGGCGAGTTTTTCCCCATGCGCTGGTGCAGAGTCCTGCTGAAAAGTCCATCGCCCCTGTCCGAAAATAGGTTGAGCCCTCTCTTTCAGACGACCGTAAAAAATTTTGTCCCGATAGTAAGCAGCATTAATTTTTACTCCGGGTTCCACAAAAACGAAGGGGAAGGGTATCCAGTGAGGGGATGATTCACCAAACCATAAAAGGCCTAGGATTCTGGAAGTGTCAAACAGTTATTACATGATGAGGAACATGTGCGAGAATTAATGTGTAAACCCTGTCATTTTGAGCGTTCATGGATAACGAATATTTTCTCATCAGAAAAGATTATTTTTTTCCACAGCTTCATTGGCATACTGCCGAAGCAACGCCTTTGATTTTTCAAGTTTGGATCTACGTTGCTTCACCGTCAAACTGTGGACTTTACGCCATTTGAAAGGTCTTACTCTCAGATCATCCTTCATAATTTTGTGAACTGATCCACGTTTCGGAGGCCAGTTTTCTTTGTGATCGTCGAGGATTTTGACGAATTTGAACTTTCACAGTTTCTATCTCACGTGGTGCCCGAACGATGCGTGGTTGACAAGTACAGGCCTGCGGAAGCAATATGCAAATTCTTTTATTTTTCTGGCTGCATGCGCCTCTCAGCATGCATACTTTGATTTTTGTCAACGAACTTACGTGTCACCGTGTACTTGGTGAACCTTCCTAAACTCAGTTAAAACTGTTACTCAGTGAATCAAATCTTGGACTATGGTGAGCAAAAATAAAGTAAGTGTTCTACATTATGCCATACAAATGAACTACCACTTCAGTACACTATAGGGTACAAGCTGCAATGACTTACATACAATGGTAATAGCTTTATAACACAGGTAGCTTTATAACACAGGCTAGTATCCATTGTAGTATGTAAACAATGTAGTAATAGCGATTGGTAAAACATCACTATCAAAATAAAATTACCACCATACATGATATATTACCATATTTATATAAAAAATGTATTATGCAAATATATAATTCTTACTTTATCTTTTTCAAACAGACTACGACAAACGTTAACGTATAGAGATTCGGTGAAATATTCTTTCAAAATCTTCAGTCTGTTCTCAAGGTCTTCAGAAGGTTCGGAATTATCAATAGAGTTCATATATAAATTGATGAACCACGGAAGTGAATATTGATACATAGGATCAATAGTCGCCAAATCAGCTATTGTGAAAAAGAGAATGGACGAATGAACGGCAATAGGCTGGTAACCCATTCGTGTTTCATCGATTTGGGCTTCAGTTTCTTCAGCGACCAACTGAAATAATATGATATGTAAGCACTTATTTCAAATAATATGCATTTAAATAGTTTGATAAAAGAAAAAATGCCACTATCTAATGAAGTCACAAGCATTGATTACATGTATATAGTAAATTAAAGCCCAAATATGATAGCTTTTACCCCAGAAAGGAGGCAAACATCCAGTCCTATCCCTTTCTAGGTGTGTGTCACAGCATGTGTGCACAGTTTCCTGTGTGCATCACAGCTGTTCCTAATTATGGGCTTCAACAACATTCCTTTTTTTTATAGGACAAGGATTAAGGCAGCAAGATTAAACAGTCATATGTTTTAAAAATAATCGGAGTATTATTTACATAGCTGGATTACACAGCATAACCTCATCCCAATGTTATGAGACTTATGTCCACAGGAATCAACTACAAGACATAACAGAGTAAAAGCACGGAGCTTATTGCATTGGCACTACAAGGTGCGTGCTTACTGCGTTAGCGACAATGGGCGAAACAGATTTTAGCGACCCTAAAAAATGTTTTAACGTAATACGACGATAAAGAAAACTGACCAGGATTCAGCATTACAAAATAAAAGTCCTCTATTGGTCTACCGCCAAAGGTAAAGAGAAGATAATGAATTTACATTAAAAATAGACATTTCTAAACAAAGTTAGTTACGAATATATCAATCACTTGGCATTTCTTGCTTCACTTACACATTGTGGATAAATGAAAGCATTTTTTTAGATCTACTGCCACATTATAAACACAAAGAAATACCAGTACAACGTAATTATAAATTTCTGCTTCTCAGAACTTTGCGATAAGTCCTTTCTTTGTCAGAAACTGAGGGTTTCTGTGGTGGCTATAAGGCCATCACAATAAACAAGATAACATGTATAGTTTACTGATGCTAACGCATTTGACTAATAACGTGTATATTTATTTTGATCACCATTTAGAAGTTTCATGAGTGCTATAGGAAATATAACGTCACATACAAAGGGTAAATTGATTAAATACTCTGGGAAAGTACACAAGGGCAGCTAAAAACTAATTTTTTGGTGCTTGCATTACATTTTTTTGACGGCCTTGAGTGGCCGCCCAACTTGCACCCCACTCAGCACGGCCCTGGGTACTACAGCGACTCACTGGAAGCTAAAAGATTAAATATTTTCTAAGGAAATCAACTCCATTTCACATCTTAATATTTACAATGTATATTAATATCTCCTCCTTTAGC
>QLNU02015359.1:56146507-56198022 GCA_006491805.2 Dysdera silvatica | reverse complement strand
ACAGGGAAGAAACCTCTGGACCATAATGAGTTGTTAGTCGGTAAACATTAATTTCTTTTGGCATCGTTGGGAGTCAAACCCGGGGTAACAGCCCAATAGGTGAATGCGTTACATGCAGGCTAAATGACAGGGGTCATAACAATCAGAGTGCTTAGATCCTTCGAGATAGAAGCAATAGCGTAAAGCGATCTCCGAACAATAATGTATTCACAAACGATTAAGTTTACTGAGAATCAAGCTCAGCATAAAAGTCTCATCTATAGTCACTGAAGTTCTTACATATCTTAAAAATTTCCCATGATTTCTTTACTATTCAATGCGCATTTCCCCTTCCAGGTGAATACTAGCAGCAATTCTTTGTAAAAGGGAATCCATTCATGAACACCCATCGATAGGCAATAAGGGGAGAGGGCTCAAGCTCTCTCCCCGTTATCACATTGTAATATATGCATTTATTTGGATTAATCTTTATGGAAAAGTAAATATTTGCGTTTTGGAAGTCAACCCATCCTCTCCCCCCTTCTTCAGAAAATCTACATTGGTGCCTATGAGTTCATTCCATTATTGCAAAATTATTTGCCAACCCTTTGTGAAATATTTCTTTAATCATTAAGTGAATTTGTTCTATTAATTTATAAGTTATAAGTTCATAGAAATAATTCATTAATTCAGACATGTCAAATGTCAAAGCAGAAAAAAAAAATCCTTTAATTATTACCTTGCTTTTCGCCCTGGGCTTCTTCTAGTTTTTTCTGCAGTGCTGCAAGCTTATCTTGGACCTCCTTCAAATTTGCCTGCTTCATGTGAAGTATGGCCATTGCTTCTGCTTCCGACTTTTCGGCTTCTGCTAATGCAATTTGTTTAGGAGCTACGACCTTAATAACTCTGCAAGAGTAAACAACACTTTCACAACATGCTTATCACTGGTGGGATATACTCAAGCAGATTAAGCAGGAGGCAGAGAATTTTTTTTGTTTTTCAGCGAAGCCTGGTACTCCATGGTAAAATTCAGACTAGAACCAATTACTTTTGCCCATAATAACCAGATAAGAAAGGAAATTTGCTACACAAACACCCAACTTAGACTCAAACCAGCAATGGTTAGGTTGAAAGAAAAAAAATTTTACTCTTGAGCCTAATCAGAAAGTCTTGAAGTTCATCCTAATACTTCCAACATGGATTAGTACTTTCACTCACTTTGGAGAAGAAAAAATTTCCCGACTGATCGCAAACAGAACTTTAAATTGGATTCCAGTTTCAGGGGCAATAGCTTCATATTCACGTGAGGTGAACTTAGCCTTTAAGAACAGGTTAGGTAGGCCTTCTCTGAGTTTTCCAGGTTTGACTATGAAATTTCGTTTTTCCCTTGAAATCTAGGGATGATTTCAAATTCACTGACAATTCCAGGTTCTTCAGGTGAGTGGGAACACTGATGGATTTTGTTTGTTTGTGGTTTTATGGCTCAAGGACTACAATGGTCATGCTGTGCAGCGATCAACTGTTTTCCGAGGAATCTGAACCTCTGGACCTACAATTTTCCGAGGAATCCAAACCTCTTAAGGCCCAGGGAACCAAATTCCCAGACAACAGTGAGTAGTGCAATCTTTATAGGATCTATGAATAAGTGTTCTTTGTGCTGTTGGGAGTTGAATCTGAATTAATGGCACACTAGGCGAACATGTTACCACACTGCGCCACCGCAGGGCTCTGACAGATTTACACAGTGTTGTAGTGCAGAAAGCACTCGAGTGCTATAAAAATTAATAATAGCCCTTAGTTGAAAGTTACTAACATAAAATGACCTCTTTATATTTTTAAACAGTTTTTGGTGTACTGAAAAGTCCAGTTACAAAAAAAAAAGAGTTGTCTGGCAGTTTAAAACCTCAAAAGTGAACATATAAGAATGAAATAAGAAATTTTAAACTGCTCATGAATTATTAATTCTGCATAAATTCATCTCTGAGAAAGATGAGACCTGAAGCTTAAGATGACATCCTAACTGCAATACATTTACAGCAGAATCCCACTTAAATGAAATAGCCCCTTGCATATATTTTTCATTATTAATATTTTTTAAAGTAGCCACTCATTCAATATTTTTGGCAACACTCATATGCTAGTGCATTCCGATTTTCAGGAACTAACGTAAATGCTATTCGAAAACACAATAAAAATAAAATGTAAAAGGAAAAGGTGGGTGGTGTTAGTTTGCCTTTTTCTTTCATCCACTCTGCTGGCTATGACCATACATGACCTCATGGTGTGAAAGTGAAAATTTCGGTGTCCAAATGGCCTTAATGGTATGTTTGGACAGACGTATCACATTTGCATAGTTCTAACAAGGGTGTGCTGTATATGGACTGATATGTCATACGTTTCAGCTGACACATGCATTGGCAGTCTTAAGCACCTTTACCTTTACCTTTTCTATAAATTTGTCCCTTCAAAATGAAATGCCTCATAAGTGGTAGGATGTCAGATTTATTAGCTGCCACTGAATTAGATAAACCCACGGCTTTGGTGGGGAGAAGGGAAAGGATGGGTAAATAACCCTACAACAGAAGACACGTGATGTTATACCATATCGCATTTTTAGATAAATATTGAATCTTTACTCCCCCGCACTGAAAATCGAATTTCTAGATTATCTAAAATTTTACTTCTCCAAAATAAGGCCCGCTTCCTTCCATTTCAGTTCAGTTCTAACATATAAGTAAATTTTTTACCAAGTTTAATAATTTAATACCAGTCTCTTTGCAATTTGGTTTAAATAGTAGTCCATGTACTACACCATTCTGCGAAATAACTGGCAACAATATATATACGTTCGTAAAGAGATTATATATTGTCCTTCGTAGCTCAGTGGGTAGAGCCTCCGCCCGGCAAGTGGAAGGTCGTGGGTTCAGGTCCCACCGAAGGCAGAAATATTTATTTTCTTTCGAACGTTTCACCATCTAATCACGCCATACCATCGGCGTTGGTATCACTACGCCAATAAACGTTGATTGATTGACATTGTTGTTTGATATAAGTAAATATTGTTATGCCTTGCTCAGGATTTGAACCTGGAGATAGACGCACAAAACTAGTACCACTATTGAATCAGGGAAACTAGAACCACAAAGTATGTGGGTTCATGTAAGTTGTTACTATAAGATTTTGGCACTTCATACTCTTCAGATTCATGCTAGAACCTACTTTGTCTCGTAATAGCTGGAGAAAAGAAAATTTTATTTGCACAGACTAGACTTGAAGCAGAGATTCTTGGAACATCGTTTTAATGCTTTCGACTGAAAGCACAGAAATATGACAATCCTAGATCTATGGTCAAGCCCAGAATGTGTCGAACTTCCTTTTTTCCAGCTACTATGAGCAAAAACAAGCTCTTGGACGAACTTCAAACCATGGAGTGTTAGATTGAATAGTAATGATAGGTTTGCCCCCACAAACTCCTCAATCAGATAAGGAAATCACCCCCCAAATTTCTAGTTTGGTAAACACGCAAGCCACTGCCATCATCATAGCAATTTTCCTTCAGAAGCAGAAAAAAAAAAGGAAGAATGAGGATATATTTATAGGGATAGAGAATCATGTAGTTTGTAATGATTTTATGAAGACCATGATGTGAAGCCGCTACATTAATGAAGTTGATTGGTCGTTTGAATTTCTATGGTGCAAGGACAGCAAGGGTGAATCTACACTAAACAATACAAAGCCATGTATACGGCATTAATGGAGTGATTTCATAGTTAAAAAGGGGGCTAACATTTATGGAAGCTTTTATTAACTTCAGTTGATAAATTCAAATTCTTTAAAGTGTTGCTTAAAAACATTCATAACACCTGTGCCAAAAGCAGAAAGATGTTTTCAATGTACAATTAAAAAAAAAAGCTCCCAATATCCAAAGACATGGCAAATCCTGATACAAAGTTAATGACATGCACTGATATCTATATATCAAAGATTAATCAAACTGTAAACATAGACTCGATAAGACCCTCGATATGTTATCATTATTATTATTTTTTAGAGTGTAAGGACTGTTCAGGTCATGCTGAAATGAAACTTTATAGTTTTAGAGAAATCCCAATTACTGTTTGATTCTGAGCCAAAACCCAGACTATGGTGGGGAAAAAATGGCATGTGCGCTATGACACTATTGGAATCAAATCTGAGTTAACAGCAAGATTATACCACTTTTATTATTAATTAATTAATTTATTTATTTATTTATATTGATTATTAATTGATATATGAGACTGGCCAAACGTCTAATGCATTATTAACGGCTCAATAAATTTTTTCAAAGGTCAAACACACCAAAGAGTTTACGTCACAAGATCCCAAAACGATTTTTGCGGTACATGTATCTCATGCAGTTTACTCGAATGTTAAGAATTTAACATAATCTCACGGTTCTTTTTATTCGTTAACTTTGTGTTTTCGGTGAGGCATATGATAGAAAATTCACTCTCATTTGCAGAGAGAGATGTAAATATAAAAACACATTTAAAAATTCGGAAAGTTTTAGTTAACGCTTTCTTAGAACAGGAGTTTGGTACGAGGTCACTCATGGGTGGGTGACTGGAATCTGATCGATTTCTAGCTCTTTGGAAGTTCAGCAATAATTTGTATATAATTGGTGTGTTCATTCGGTGTTTAATCAATTTCAGTACTAATAAGCAATATTTTAAAATATGCAGTTTGTAACAAGGCACTTTAACACAATGTTCAAAATGGAATATCATCCACCCTCAGATTGCTCTGAGATGAGGCAGTGATAATGCATTTACCCGTCATATAGAAAACCAGGTCTGAATACAAATAGGACCAAGTGTTTGATATTTTCCTACTGAGACCAAAGTCCATGTTTCAAAATCCTAGGACATGGGTCGGCAACCCATGGCGATTGCGTGCCATAGTTTGCACGCAGATTATTTTGGATGGCACACCAAGTGATTTTAAAATAAAACCCATTGTAAAGAATCCCCTCCCCGACTAAGAATATTTTATTCTCTGAATTTATTAATTTGTATACTCTTAAATTACTAATGATAAATTTTTATCTTTTAATTAACTAATCTATTCATTTTCATTAATAGTTAGATAGCAAGCTGAATTTCCACAATCTAGGTGAGTGTAGACTAGCATGCAGAAGAAGATTACAGTTTCATTTTAGCACAACACCTTTAAAAGGTTATCGACCCGTCCTAGGAAACATATATTCAGATTCTTTGTGAAATTGTTAAGTCATAGTGCCTGCTCATAAGCCATAAGCTCATAAGTCATAAGCCATAAGCTCATAAGTCATAAGCTCATAAGTCATAAGACTCATAAGCATGATCTCAGTTGTTATTATGTATAAGACACATTAAATTTCATTCTAAGCACAATTATGTAATTAGGTACTACATACTTATCGTAGGAGTCCATAGCGCATACCCATTTACACAATCCCTCAGCAGCAGTTGAAGCACTCTTGATCTTGTTCGGATCAAACTCGGGATTGGAAGTATATTTTTCTCGTATTATTTTCATTGCTTTCGGTGCAATGTTGTCCTACGTTCAAAGAGAAATAACAAATGCTCTAAATTTAAATTCACAATGAACATGGCCAACAAACTAACGCTAAGAGTTAACTTTCCTCACCACAGTTTTTTGAGTCTGTTAATTTTAATGTCTTTGCCATAATATGTTTCGATGATGTCTCATAATTAACTATTCCTTGGAGTAAGGGTAAGAATCTTAGCTGAATTCAGATAGTATAAGTTGCAGCTTAATTAGAAAACTTTTCACATACAAACCAATCATGCCCACAGATAAAAAAAAATTAAAGATTAAATTATTTAATTAATTTCAATCCCATATCTCGAAGGTTGAGTCACCTTCAAGCTCACATAACCATCAAATCATCCACTGAAACATGAAATCAGGGGCTAGCTCAACTATCAGCTGACTCAAACAAGGAACCTATCAACCTGCCGGTCGTGTTAAGAATCGGGACTGTGAGGATTTTATAGAGCTTTAAATCCTTGTTTTAACCATATAATTGTTTTTCTGTAAAACTTTATTTGCGAAAAATTATGGGGGTTCAAATTTCACAATTTGGCAAAACGCTAACGATTAACACTTTATGGACGGGTCACGTAAATTTACGTTTTTCCATTCTGACTTCCTAGGATGGGTCACGTAGAGTTGTTAGACATGTAAATAAAGAACTTTGTAAAATTTTATCAAAAATAGTGTTGATTTAATAAAACTGCAATCCTTTAAAACCATACACACACATGCTTATTTACTCTCTTAAAAATGCCTGAAAACCGAGAAAAACAGAAAAAACAAACCGTCTGTTAAGTGTTAAGTTGGTAATTATTTCCCGGTTTGTGAATTTTCTTTCCATGATTAAAAAAACAAAAAATATTTGTCATTTTTGTATCTAATACATTAATTTTTTTAATTGATGAACACATACAATAAGGTAATAGTCAGAGGTGTTGCTAAGGGGAATGGGTCATCCCTCCCAACAAGACAAACTTTCTATTGAAATCACCTGTCCACTTCGCAAAATTAGTTACCTTAAAAGTTTTATAATCAGCATTGTTTAATGAAAGGTGATAAAAAGTAATAATTGACAGTATAATTATTGCATATTATTACCAGAGTCACAGTGGCATATTGGATTGGGGGAAATTCACAACTCGATAACAGATTTTGGAAGTGGACAGGTGATTTCAATAGAAAGTTTGTCCTGCTTGCCCCTTGTGAAGTCAATTCCATCAATATTATCTTAAAGTCAAAATGCAAGGTTGGCTGAATTAAAAGAATTAAGGTATTAATTGATTGATTGTTTGGTTTTTGTTATGGCGCAAGAGCATTCAATACTGCCAAATTTGGGTGGATTAGTAGTAGTAGGCCAGATACAAAAATGACACATATTTTTCGTTCTTTTAATCATGGAAAGGAAATTCACAAACCGTGGAATAATTGCCAACTTAATCGCCAACGTGTCGCCAAATCATGAACTTTGAACCCCCATAATTTCTCGAAAATTAGGTTTTACAGAAAAACAATTACATGGTTAGAACAAGGGTTTAAAGCTCTATAAAATCCCCATAAGTTAAGTACCGATTCTTAACTCGATCGGCAGGTTGATAGGTTCCTTTGTAAGTAGCTTAGTTAAGGTCATAAGAACCTTCATTTTAACATTAAAAAATTACATGGCAGATTATTTGCATTGCTTAATATGATTTCAGGGGCTTAAAATTCTTTAATATTTTAATGTATTTTATTAATATATTTAATAACATAAATATCTAAGTAGGCTATTATATTTAACATCAATGAATAAATTTCTTAACTTAAATTTTGCATTAAAAACTTACAGAGGTAAACTAAAATTTATAGTTTCCCTTATTGTAGAGTAGATGAAGATTCAAACCTCTGCAAAATACGTGATGTATACAAGATCTACCTTGGAAATATCATACCGTTAAAAATATATGAATATATTTTAAACTTTAGAGAACAATTTACATTGTTATGTACAATTTTATACAAAATAAAATTTTAAAATAATTTATTTTGAAAAAAACTGAGGGGTGGGGAACGTTCCTCACCCCTAGCCTGACTACAGCTCTAGTTTACACACAACCAGACTTGTTGAGAGTCAAATATAATTTAGTGAGTCCGTAGACCATGATCGTAACTAACAAACCATTAAGATGCTGTTTAAAAAATTCAGATTTCATTAAAAAAAAAATGAAATTCAATTAACAAATCATAATTATCAAAAGGTCAAATTGATTGAATAATTGAATTTTACATGAAAAGTTTGTGTCTTATTCTGTAATAGATAACACATGATCGATCCATCCATCCACCCACCCACCCACATACCCAATAATGTATTAATGACATTATTAAAACAGTAATCGAAGAGTACTTGTTTGTTGTTTTATCATTTATAATTATTAATTAGATACAAAAGGCAATTACCTTATCATAATTTCTCAAGTATTCCAAAAATTTCATATCACCAAGTAGTCGTTTCGATGGTCCCCAGTAATCATCAATCTTCATTCCTGTGAAGAAATATTTCATAATAGATATGCAATTGTCAATATTTGAACAGATGCATGTTTTGGAGGTCACGTTAATTTATTGGTTCCATCCCGTATGATGCAGAACATGGGGGGAAGTAAAATCCACACACAAAACTGTTGAAGAAACTAACAAGCATGAACTGGATATTAACAGGATGCTATGCAACATACAGAACTGTGATTCTTTTAAGTTTCCTATGAGTCTAATTAACAAATGGGACAAATGACCCATGTTTAAAGTTACACAACTTTCATGGGGAAGAAACGATGCATGCCATAGGTTTTTTGTTTTTGTTTTATGCTTACCACTTCCTGATGGGTCGTTCACTCGATCTGGTTTCAATCCTTGCAAGATACATATAGCTTCCATGACCAACTTAACTCCTGCAGGTGGGTTCTTCATTGACTTGACCACAGTAATATCCTGAAAAGATTTTTAATATTAAATTTCCTGCATTAGGTTTGCAAATTTAAATAGAAATGTAAACAATTAAGTTTAATTAGCATTTTTTTTTCATATAGAGGAACTCATCTCCATAACTTTTAATATTTAATCACTATTATTCACAGTAGCGGAAAAAGAAAGTCCTTTTAAAATTGCATATTTTTTGGTATGATGATACACAATTAACGCTCGCACACATTTACTAACCAAAGAAGATGAGGGAGGATCCTTTCAAGCTTAGATTACTGCAGTGATTCTTAAACTTTTCAGTCCACAGAATCTTTTTCTTATCATATGCCTAACTATGGAACCCCTTTTCTTATCACATGCCCAGCTATGGAACCCCTTTTCTTATCACATGCCCAGCTATGGAACCTTTTCTTAGAACATGTCTAGTCAAGAAACCCTTTGTTTAGCACATGTCTAGTAAAGAAACCCTTTTCTTACTAAATGCCTAGTCATGAACCCTTTTCTTAGAATGTGTCTCGCCACGGAAACCTTTTCGTATTGTATGTCTAGCCATGGAACCCCTTTCTTAGCAAATGCCTAACCATGGAACCTTTTCCTTAGCACATATTTCGTAAGCGGAACCCTTTTCTTAGACAAGGGTTGAAATCATGAAATTAGGGGGACACAAGCAGTTGACTTACAAAATGAAATTATTACTAATATAAAAAAAAGGTAACATCAAGGTGATGTTAAATTATTTAATAATTGGTTATTCATTGCCATGTTAGTAACCATCTTGATATTGTGAGGAGAGGTGATCTTCGATTGTCGATAATAAAACTGCGACTATGTATACAAAAACTTGCTTGCTCTCATACACAAGGATTTCACTAAATTAAGTGTCAATATTGTAGTATTTGACTATGAAATATTTTTATTGTTAATATTTCTTGTATAATAAAAAGTATTATTGAAAAAGTACACTGATTTGAAATATTATATTTATTAAAATTCCATATATGTAAGATATGACAGGGTTCATACAGATTTTGGAAAATAAAAAATAAGTAGTTTTTAAGGAGCTTTCAAAAAAAGTTTTTGACGATATAAGGTGACCTAGAGAAACCCGTATTTGTCATTGCACAACTAATTCTTAAGGTTATAAAACAGATAAAAGTTAAGCTTCTCTTTTCTGATATCCTAAAACAGAGTGTATAGCAAAACCACCTTTTAAAATTCCAGACTTTTCCATACCTTGCCAGCAGAAATATTTTTAAAATTCCCTATCTTTTTCGGACCTTATCCATTATGTACCGTAATATAATCAAGTACATACATATGTAAAATGTAAATCACACTACACGTTTTTAATAATTTCATACTTACATTTTATTATTCAAAGCAAAGATGTCACATATTTTTTTACATTTAATCATGTAACATGGCTTATTCCATTTTTTGTTTACAACCTTTACTTCATTTTTTTAGAAACGAAGTTTCCCCCCCACCCCATGACCTCATATAATGCAATTTCACTTTAATAAATCATGCATGCTTGAATAGTAGTCAATATATACGAGTACATGTACACAAAATTTTTCTTTCACTAGATTATGAAATAGTAATAATGAAAAATTTGTGTTTCTGAGTGCACTGAAAATAGGAAATATTATCGAAAAAATATTATTTGTGAGGAAAATTTTTTTCTGAATTTTTAGCACCCTGGACATTTGACCCATTTATAAGTCTAAGCCTGAGACAAAGAATGGAACAAAACTGAAAATGATGTAAAGCTTGTGCTAGTATCCTAAAATACAGACTCCACATTGCCTGATTTCGGCCATTTCACCTACAGCAAATAGTAGGATCTAATTTGGGGATCTCCACCAGCGCTGGTTCTATTGGGTGCGCAGCGAGTGCATGTACACAGTCAGCCAATGTCTAGGGCAGTCACATTTGATTATGTACTTCTATAGCAAAAAAGTTTTGTTAAGAATTAAAATATTTTCTTCACAGCTTAATTTTTGCCTTTGCTAATTCAATAGGAGTCATAAAAATATAGTGGCTGACCCATCTCATGGGTTCGTTTAGGAATCTAGAATATTATATTCACTTATGTATGAGCAAAAGAGGATGGGGTTGTGGGTGAAATATCTGTCGCACGCTGGCGGCCAAAAATCCAGTACCGGCACTGATCCCTGCTCACAGAAACCCCGATTATGGATGTAAAGTTGACTGATACACAGTAAAGACAGTGTCAAACGGAATTACCTGAGTCGCACGACTCAGTGGGTAAGAACACATTTTGCTAATTACAACTACTTTAATTACTCGTTAGTAAAACATGCAAGAACGTTTACTATCATGAGACACAGTAAACAAGATCACTCACTACGTTGCACGATGCAGGTGGCTCTGATTGACACAGGCTTTACGGTTCATCAGTCAACTTTACACCCATAATCAGGGTTGCCTGTGGGTGGAGATACCGAAGTTAGATTCTTCTCTTTGCTATAGGTGAAGTTACCAAAATCGAATAATTTTGAGCCTAAAGTCCCGTCATAAAGAATGGTGCCACCTACCAATTCATGAGCCAGAATCGACCATCTGCAACTCAGTGTGGCACTTCCAAGGTGGCTCCATCTAGCACCAGCCTTAGAACATTTTAATATAGAGTGCTGAGTCACAGATGGTTAACACTCGTGCCACCTTGATAATATTTGCAAACAGCTATGTTCTTTGACACCAGAATGAAATTCCTTGTTTAGAAATAAAGCTCACGTTCTATTTCACAAACACTCTCTTATCGAGGTTGCCACAGAATGCACACATGAGGCAGGGGCTCGTACTAACAAAAAAGACCCATCCAGAAACTAGGAGGATGCAAATCATACACCGAAATCTTGCTTAGTGACTTAGGTTGAATTTGGTGACATTTTAAAAATTTTGAATGCTCCGTTCAAAATTAAGGACTTTAAGGGCCTTTTTCTAGGGACTAATAAAAAATAGGTACTTCTTAAGGACTTTTAAGGACTGTGTGAACCCTGTATGAAACATATTTATTAAAATACGTCGGTAGTGGGGAGTCCTGTGAACGAAGCTTAAAAGGGGTCCCTAATCAAAAATGGGTTGATAAACACAGCTCTAACACATGTTAGATATTTATCAGCATAACAATATTGTTTTTATTATTCATTACTCACAGCTGGGGTAAGGGTGTTAAGAGCAGCCAATGCAGCTTCCAAAATGGGAATGGCAGTAGCCAAGTCAGAATCACATTCATCTTTAATTGCTTTGGCTTCAGCAGCAGCTTTGTTGGCAACAAGTTCGTCCCCTTTGACAACCTTTTCAACTTCGGCTGCATCAATGGATTCTTTCTGCACGATAACCATTTGTTCTTCAACTTTCTTGCCAGATATGATCAATGTTGGCTGCAGGTCTGTCAACTCTTGCTGCATTACTGCAACTGCTTCAGAGGCTGTTTCTAACTTTTGAAGACCAACCTCATATCGAGTCTTCTGTTTCATAACCTCCCTGTACAGAAAATGAATGTCGGTGAACAAAAGACACAAATAGTAAGGCCAAGTTCACCAAAATAATGGTAAGATTACTATATCATTACTGAGTATTAAATATCACAAATATATGATGTAACGAGCCAAAGATTGCGCTTTATATCAGCGGCATAGAAAAGTGGCGGGGAAGGAGGGGGGTGAGGGGAACCAGATCTCTCCCATTGGATATCAAGATGTTTTTTAAAACCAAACTAAATGATCTCTGTGAAAGCTACTCGAGCCCCCCATAATTTTAAAACTGTTACACCATTGCCCTTCATTACGTCAATTTAGACCTGTAGCATTGGGGTTCTGGGTTCTGATTACATGGGTCTACATTCACTAAATATATGGATTATTATCAGTGCCCATAATCTGATCGTTATTGAGCACTTTTAAAAACTTCCGTACATAAATTTTACTGAAATCTTTCTTATTCAAATAATAAGTCTATAAGAACAAGGTTTTGCAAGCCTTTTGAATGGCAAAAAAACTTACTTCCTCTTTTTTTCTAAAAGTGTTTTGAATGTGGAGATCAGTTCCAAAAATGATGTTGGAGTAACGTAATTATGACGCTGCAGTTCATTGAAAAATCTTTCAGATAATGCCTCAGTTGTAGTATGGAATCTTTTGCACATGAAAATGCAACCTTCTCTTTCATTTTCAGATAATTCTACCTCTTCTAAGAACTTTGTTGCAACGGCTTCTAATGCATCATCCGGCCATGACTAAGAAGAAAGTCGAAAAAAAAAAGCAAACATGAAACCAGAATACATACAAAATAACAAACAAAATTCAACCGCAGGGTTTCTCAACTGGGATTCCAGGGAAGATCCTGATTAAAAAGAGAAATCCTAAAAATTACTATTTAAATTAACACATCGAGTGCTCTAGATCATTTTTATATAGGGTTCCAGGGAAGCCCAAAATTATGTCAACGGTTCTTCAATAGTAAAAAAAAAATTTTCATACTTTTGGGAGGACATAAGGCTTTTACAAAAGGTCTCCATTTACCTTACTTTTTCTGAGTTGTTTGATTTCTATCTGTATTTCACCCTACACTTTAAGTTCACTTCTTAAAGTTCTCCATGTTGTTTTTTTTTTCCTTTTTTATTGGTTGACTTCTTTAATTCTTCCTTGCAGGTTCCAGCTTAGTGCTTATCGATAGACAATATTTGGTTTATTCCTACTTGTATATTCTAGGTAGCTATATAATTCTTTTGCTTTATTATCTTTAACATGGGTTTTTGGCTACAAGTATTATATAAGAGGGTCATCTAGAATGTAATGATCATTTGACTGCAATAAATTAAAAACAATATTTAAATAATTGATTCCTTTTACATAAGTGAATGTTACTTTCCTTCTCTACATAACCACCTCCTTCCTTTAAGCATTCATTATATCTTTCCACAAGCTTTAGAATCCCCTCGTCATACTCAGTTACAGACAGGCTATTAAGCCAGTTGTTCACCGCATTCTTGACATCGTCATTACCTTCAAAACCTTTCCTGCCTACTAATTTTTTTTTTTCAGTTTAGTGAAGAGGTGAAAGTCACTTGGAGCAAGGTCCAGAGAATAAGGTGGATGTTCAAAAACCTCCCATACCAATGTGTCCAGCAGGTCTTGGGTTATGCCAGCATTAACATTGTCAGTACCCAGTCCACTCTCCTGCTTTTATACTGATCAGTCAATTGCCGGGGAACCTATAGTGCACAAATTTTGTGGAATCCCAGATCTTCTGACACAATTTCTCCAAGTGAAGAGAAATGTTCTGGAAATGATGATGACATCAAGAATGTAGTGAAAAATTAGTTTAACGGACAACGGACCGACAGCAACAGAGTACAACGAAGGGATCCTAAAGCTCGTGGACAGATATGACACAATGTGATTAAATTATGCAAAATATGACAAATTAAATAAAGGAGCTTATATGGAGAAGTAAAGTAATGTTCACTTATGTACAAGAAATCAATTATTCGAATACAAATATTTTTTAAAAATTTATTACAATCAAATGGTCATTACTTTCTGGGTTACCCTTGTAGTTCTATGTTAGTTCATTTTTAGACATGGTATGTTCAACGTTGCATGGAGTAGAAGCTAATTAGGTACAGAGTAAAACTAAGTTTTCCTCTAAAAAAAGATTTAGCTATAGGTACAGGAAGAGTGCAGTTTACTTTCCTTCATAAAAAAACATTATTAAAACTCAAAGTTAATAGCCTTTTAGTAATGCTGTGTAGAAATTATTTTAATACTTGAACATTAATAATTTAAAATCCTTATTCAAAACCACTAATGGTAATAATTTACATGTGTTATTGCCTCAAGGCATTAAATAAAAAAATTATGTCAATCTAAAAATTATGTTTTAATTATCAAAATTAGAACACTTTAATTGTCACAATTGAGGCGATGCATGCAAGAATAGTGAACTCAACAAAGGCATGTTTTGAGAAAAATCCCTTTAAAAAAAGTTTGGGTTGGGAAAATTCAGCAAACAGGCATTCCGTGCGAGAAGGGTGAACTCAACGTAGGCATGTTTCGAGAAAAATCCTTTTGGAACAATTTGTGTACCTAGGAATGTACATAGCCCCTCAAATAACGGTTTACTTCCTGTAATCAAAGCTATCCTGCAAAAGGAGAAATTTTCCAGTCCTACAGTTTTTCAGACCAAAAACTTTTAAAAAAACTCTATTGTTGAAACGATTGATCAATATCTGAACAAATAATTGATTATGAAGTTCGTACATCTTTTTTCCGTGGAATGTGATCGTGGTTTTAATATAAATTACCTTACATTTACTAAATATAATATTAATACTCAGATAAAAAAAATATTTTATTCCTTTAGTGCAATATTTTGATAGAAGTATTTAGCAAAGGAAAATCGTGTTTCCTCAAAATTTTTTTCCATATTACAGGAAACAATCTTTTTTTTTTTTAAAGGTGGGGCTATGTAATTGTCTAGAGAAGAGAGATACATGCCGAAGTTATTGAAACTCTTAGAAAGCTGTCTGCTGAAATAGAGAGTTACTTAAACATTCATTTTTCAATATTACCATTGCAATGTGTAATAACCTCTTCCCAAGTTATTTAGCGTCATAATCAACCTGATTGCCATCCTTTTGCTCGTCAGTGTAAGTGGGGCATTCTGGGATTGCTTACGAAGACGCTGTGGAGCTCACTCTTGCCTGCTCGTACACTGAGTACTCAAAAACAAGTTTATTTTCATGATGCATTTTTAAATGTAAAGAAGAACGAACTCTATAAATTAAACCATGAGCATGTAATGCAGATGTTCTTGAACAGAACAGTTGAAAAAAATAGGTCCGATGTTAAGTTTGCTCTTCTTGTATGCAACGCCTCAATTTATAACATCGGTGATATACAAAACAACTTACCCTAAACCAATCGATTGTACAGCAGTTAACTAAAGATGGAAATTTTCTTAATCTATTGCGAAATGAATCCCCAATTGGGCTCATGGCTAGTACGATATGGAGTTGATCCCGAACTCGTTGAATGAACATGTTGAATAAAGCAACTGGGGAACCATCTGTTTGCTGAGATTTATCCTTCTGTCTGTGCAAAAAAAATTAAAAAGTATGTAAACGAAAGACTTAATGGGAGAACTGAAATTTTGCCCTGCATCTAAGCTTAAGTACTATGCTAATTCTATAACTATATAATTACAAGCAAATGAAAAGCTTAACGGAAGAGTCAATTTTAAATATTGAAAACTGAATTATATACAGGGTAATTACAATTAAAGTCCCATTTTCGAAAGGTTGTAAAAAAAGAACCCCTGATCAGAATGACCTGTATATATATAATCACACTGCATATAAAGCAAAGATCATATATTTTTCTTTCAATCCCAATGAAGACAGGGAGCTTTTGCTAAAGGTCTCCATTTTTCTCAATTCCACCCCCCCCAACCACTTATCTAAATTAATTTCTTAAAGTTCCCCCATACGTATTCCTTAGCCAACCTTTCCTTTTTCCCCTGCAGTTCCCCTCCAGTACTTGTTTACAAATATTATACAGTTACTACCTGAATGTTTGTTCAAGTCAATTATATTCCTTTTGCTCAAATTATCTCCGACGAATATTTGACTACCAACATTCCAAGGATTATGTAATACAGTGGCAGCCAACGAAAATTAGTCGAGGACCATTAAAATTATGAAAATTACTATCAGAAGGCAAAATTCATATTCATTTATAGGATACAATATAGAAAATACATTTAATTGAATAAAGTAAATGTAATATTTAGGCCTGGGGTAGAGAACTCACTGCCTTATGGCCACACGCGGCCTTCGGTCCTTAGGCGCAGCTTTTTGACCGAATTACAATTTTGCAAAAAAATCCTTTTATTTGTATTCCTATAGTTCCGTTTATCTTCTTTATTTGCATTATGATCTTAATATGCTTAAAACGAACCTAATTAAAGTATAAAAGAGTAGATGAAATTTAACGAAATAATCTTCCTTGATTGACTGACGCAATCAAAACACAAGCAGCCTTCGTATATTGAAGCTAACTTAATGCGACCTTCTAACATTAGCAGCTAAGATAATGCAGCCTTCCAACATGAAAAGGTTCCCCACCAATGAGGTGGGTTATACTAAACAAGCTGGGACCGGATGTGGCCCAAGGTCTACTACTAAGCTGCCACTGATATTAATAAATAACCATATTTGAATAACAGTTTGTCATGTACCAAGACCCACGTTAATCACATCGCACTGGAAAAAAAAGACAACATGAAACAAATGATATTTTGGTTAATAAATTCAAATACCTTGAACATAAAGAAATGCAAAAATATTCAGTAAAATGCCATTCATCGAATGGCAAAAAATTGACCCAAAATTTATAAATTTTTGTACCTATCAATCTGACGCATACGCTCACATATTTCTTGTTTTTCATCTACAGCAAACATGTTGGGAACTTCTCCAGCATTCAACAGATTGTTGATATCTTCTAAAAATGACTCGTCCTTGATTTGAGTATCGGTAAATAAGAAGACACCGTGTTGGTCGGTAGCTGTTGATCTTCGGAGAATAATTTTTAAATCATCTCTCCATTCAGTCATGGTGTAGCTTTTACTGATCTCCACCTTTGAACCAAACAGGATATACAAAATATTAAATGATTAGCGCAATAACCCAACAGAAACAATGATAAAAAATATAATACTGTACATATAATTGTTTCTGTTGGGTGCACAGTATTATATTTTTGATGTACAGTAGTATATATTTTTTAGTC
The DNA here is from genome assembly GCA_006491805.2 of Dysdera silvatica. Lineage (NCBI taxonomy): Eukaryota > Metazoa > Arthropoda > Arachnida > Araneae > Dysderidae > Dysdera > Dysdera silvatica. The sequence goes on along the minus strand of QLNU02015359.1, from coordinate 56,180,686 downwards.
AGAATTTTTATGACATAAGAACAGTTGAGATTAAGATGTGCCTTTATTTATTTATTTATTTTTTTTGAGACTCATAAATCTAATCTTCTAATCATGGAACAAGCCTAAGGACTACAGGATCAATAAAACATAACCAAGCACTCACTACCATTTGGAACCAAACTTAGGTTATTCCACAGTAGATCTAGAAATCTAATGGAAGTATTCAAAGTTCAACCCCAAAGACTCCAGTTTAGCTCTAAGTTCAGTAGAGTTTTATGGCGGTTAGCAATCTATGGCATTTTGAATACATGACGGTCAGCACCACGGCATTTTGAATACATGACGGCCAAGCAATCTACGGCATTTTGAATACATGACGGTCAGCAATCTACGGCATTTGAATACATGACGGTCAGCAATCTACAGCATTTTGAATACATGACGGTCAGCAATCTACGGCATTTTGAATACATGACGGTCAGCAATCTACGGCATTTTGAATATGGCGACGGTCAGCAATCTACGGCATTTGAATACATGATTTGCCGGGCAATCTACGCATTTGAATACATGACGGTCAGCTGACCCTAACAAGAACAATATTTCTCAGAGATATCCACTATATAAAATATATTTGTATTGTAACTGGGGTCATAGTCACAACTTAAAAAAATATAGGACATTTATGAAATAAATATAGGACGTATCAGTAGCACCAAAAACAAAAAACAGGGGGGGGGGGATAAATTTCTAAATCTTTTTGCGAGACAGGTTTGAAACCAACTACCCTCTCCCCCCCATCTGCCGTCTATGTCAGTTTGACACATGTAGTATGGCAGATATTCAATTCTCACTACACAATACACACGTTATTATACCAAATGATAGGCGTAAGTTCAAATGTGAACCTGTGCCAGTGAATTAAAGGGCAACAAACATATCCGACTGTTAATAATATACAGTAAATGCAAAAAAAGCAAGAAGAAAGAAAAACGAGAATTATACTACTAAATAAGGTGTAGATGAAAAATAAGACATGGTCACCCATGTAGCAAAAGGACTGAATGAAACCTTTAGATAGTTATGTTAACAATTTATATCACATGTGGAATAATTTTTTAAATCATAATTCGTCCATCCAACTAGAAGTCGGTACCATAACGTTAACCAAACTTTAGATGTTTTAGAAACAGTCATTCATGTGATCATTTCAAAACCATAATGTTAGATAAAGTTCCCTAAAAGGATTTATTGTTCTATACTAGTTACTTCTTAGCCCTCTTCATCCATGAGAACACTGTAGTTTCTGAATGCTTCAATTTGCTATGAGTTGTTTATGCCCTGATGCTAGCAAGGCCTGTGCAGCTGACATTTTTTTCATATCCGTTCTTTTAGTACCTTTTGAAAGTCTTTCATTAGCTTCCCGAATCAGTGAATGACTTGTTTTGATTAATTCCTGTAGCCTTTTAATTTTTTCTCAAGCAGTTCAACACCAAAGGACGATTTCTTTTCATTTTTTTTTTAGCTGAAATTTTCTTCTTATGCTCTTTCAAATAGTTTCTGTATTTACTATGTGCTTCTCGGAAATACTTCAGGCACAGCGGGGTAATAGGTATGTCACAAATGTCATTCTTTACTTTTACTGCAGCCTGCACAGTTTGAAGACCATTCACTTATAATTCATTTAACAGTGGACGATTTGAGTTAAGAAAGAGTCTGTTAAGCGAAACCCTTCTCTCCTTCCCATGGGAAAGTGCCAGTGCCGCTTTGACTAAACGAGAAAGTAGAAGGTATTTCTCCCCAAGATTCTTCTTCTTCAGGACATCAGACCAATAAACATCTATTCTTGTTACAGAGGTGGAACTTTTGTTTGCAGGTTCCTCATCATCTTGAATCACTGGTTCGCCAGTTTCTTCTAAGCAATCTTATGATTAAACATATTGCTAGGTTTTTCTGAGCAGTCACTAGAGAAGAGCGCCATAATTATATGATTATGAGAGACTTTATATCAACATCAATATATGTGTTAGTTCAATTTAGGACCTTCAAAAGGGGGGATAGTGGGGGCCATTTGGCTCGGGCCTTGCTTCATTGGAAAGCCTCAAATTTTGCCTTTAAAAAAAAAATGAATGTTCCCTAATATAACTCTTGCATTATGGATTTTCTGACCTTCCCAGTGTCAGTGGTTTCAGGAGAAAGAATATTTGATGTACTCAAAGGAATATGTACTATGATGACTAATCATAAGGAATATGGATAAAGGAATATATGTACTATGATGACTAATCATAAGGAATATGGATAAGGAATATGTACTATGATGTCTTATGGTGATGTACTAAAAGGAATTTGATGTACTCAAACAAGTTAAAAATTTTCACCGCTAAATGATGGGTCAAGAGAGATTGAATGGACTGGCTATGCTCAACATAAATTATGATGTAGCACGAAAGCTCAACTTTTCTTCAATTATCAATGCATTTGTAGGAAAAAAAAAGCTTGAAAAGTTTTTATTTCATCAAAAAATTGAGCACTATACAGTCAATAGTAGTTTGCGTTACAAATTACATTTTCTTCATTTATTATATTTTCAGCATATACATTTTCAGCCATTACCCTATATGTTCAAATTACAGTACTTGTATATTATTGACATTTGTCATTAGTAATTTTTTCTCAATTTTGGCTCAAAGGGCAGGCCCATGGAAAGGGAGCAAATGCCCAGGGGCCCCTGTATTATAAATGGCCCAGCACAAATCTTTTTAGTTTTTCCTTTTTTTAAAATTATTATTATATTAAATGAATTTAAACGCAACACGAAAAATTATCCAGGAGGGGAAAATGGACAGAGTTTGGGGAGGAGAGGAGGGTCCAACCTGATAAACCGCTTAGGGGTCTATAACTCTTATCCCCAGCCCAGTGAAAGGTAGTGGGGCCTCGCAAAAGAAAGTGGCCCGGGCTTCTGTCATCCCCATAGAGGGTCTGGTTCAATTACTTGTTTGTAGTTTAATACCTAGCGTCTATACTGTGTGTTAGTTGAGATAGCATAGACTATTGACGGCATTCTTTGAATCATGACAGAATTACACATTTAACCAAACAGATTCAAAACCATCTCAGTGGGCTTAAAGGCTGCAGTTACAATCAATGGTGAGCTAGAACTTCCGAAGACATGGTTCCCACTCTTTTGTCCTGGTGAAATTCAAGGACCTTACATTGTCAATCGCAACATGCATAATTAAAAATATAAGGCATTATAAGCATAATATCGAAATTAGAATGTTTAATTATGTTGCTCCTTTCCAACTTTGCACATTGCTAGCAAAAGCTACCGTTTATGCATCCCCTGTCAGGGTCATGCTTACGCTGTTAGCGGCCCTGGGCGAAGAAAATTTTAGCGGCCCTTAAAAATATTTTGACATATAAATAACACAACGATAAAAAGATTTACCAGGGTTTAGCATTACAAAATAAAGTCCTTCACTTGTCTGAACGCTGTAGGTAAAGGTAAGATAATGAAGTTAAATTGAAAATGGGATATAGAAATTAATTGAAATATAAATAATTTCAATTTATTGTTATCATAATTATAACGAATTAATGAAAAGCTAACTCAATGAACAAAGCCGCTTTTATTATACTATTAGAACTTGTAAAGTACTTTTTCTATTTTTTTGCGCAGCCAAGTGTCGGAAAGTAAGCGTTATGCAGTGGTTATATGGCCACCACAATAAACATGGTAACGTACATAGGCTACTAATGCTAACGCATAATAACACATGTATTTATTTTGACCATCATTTAGAAGCTTCATTATGGGAAGTATGAAGTCAAAAGCAAAAGGCCAATTGACCAAATACTCTGTTAAAAGTACATGGGGCCGCTAAAAACTGATTTCTTGGTATTTGCACTACACATTTTGGCTGCCCTAAATTTTAGCGGCCCTGGGGAGCTGCCCAGTTTGCACCCCCCCTAAGCACAGCCCTGCCCCTGTATCAGCCACACTTAACAGGCAAGGGAGGAAGGGGACATGTCCAAAGCACTACTGGCTTTGTTCCGGAAATAAAGAGAAATGCCCTTTTTTTTTTCTTTTGCCAAAATTTAAAAAAAGATTTTCAGAAAAATTTCAAGGACTTTTCAAGGACCAACCATAATTTTTGGCAGTTTTCAAGTACCTTTCAAGGGCCACGGCTTGGCAAAAAAAACCCAGCTGAACACAGCTGACCACACTCAGGTCCTCAGCATATCCGTTGATAAAAATTTGTTAGTAAAGCAAATCTTCTTCTTCTTTTTGCAAGGGTTTCATTGGGAAGGGTGGCCGCCGGAGGCGGCGCTGTAATCCCAAAGTAAAGCAAATCAGTTGTTGAAACTTTAGCAGCCCCACCATTTAAAAAACACTTTAGTTAAAATCTGTTAAAGTGAAGAAAATTAAATAAAAAACAACAAAAGCCTGATTTAAATGCTATTTTACGCACCTGAAAAAGCTCATATTCACAGATGTGAGTAGCCAAATGCGTCAAAGACTGTCTCCCAGATCCACCAACGCCAACGAGTAGAGCATGACTTCGTGGTTGTTTAATAATTCTGGCAATGCGGCATAAATGCTCGATTGCAAATCTAATAAAAAAAAGACATAGTTCATTATTTTAGCAACCTGATGCAATGACAACACTTCTTTCTCTACATTTCTCCCTTATAGGCAGATTTATCCCACATATGATTCCAACCATTCAGCATTTGGAGTTACATCTAAGCATACACACAGTGCCTTACAATTTTTATAGCAGTCAATACAACCGCATCATACGCTTATCCACAGTAACAATGACAATAACACCCAATAATAAGTGAAGGAAAAATTAAATTTGTTGGGGAGTTGGGGGTGGAGAGAGAGAAGAATTACAAGAAAGTATGAAACATAAATTAAATTCTCTCTCTCTCTCCACACACACACACATATATATACAAGGTGCTATCAGAAAGTTCCCGGACTGCTATTACTGCGATCGTATCTGTAGAAGCGGAGGTGAAAGTAAGTCAAGGTCACATTCCCGCAACCCACCTCTACTCATTTCACTGCTTGACTTTAAGGTGTGAGTATGCAATTTTTTTCTATGAACTTTTTTTCGACTTTGTGTTTTGGACTGTTTGCAATTTAGCAATGGATAGAAAAATCGAACAGCGTGTGTGCATCAGATTTTGTGTGAAGCTTGGTAAATCTTCAACCGAAACTCTTGAAATGCTTCGTATGGTTTTTGGTAATGAAGCTTTAAGTTGAACAACGGTTTTTGAATGGCACTCATGGTGGCAAGGTGGGTCGTTATTCATTTGAAGATGACAAGCATTCAGGGTGACCAAGCACCAGCAAAACAGATGAAAATGTGTAAAAAATTGCAAAACTCATATGAGAAGATCGTCGCGTAACAATCCAAGAAGAAGAATTGGTTATGAAGTTTGCCAATAAATTTTGACGGAGAATTTGAACATGCGGCACATTGCTGCAAAGTTTGTTCCAAGACTCCTGACAAACGACCAAAAGGAACAACGCATGAACGTTGGTTTTGAACTCCGTGAAAAGCTAATGAGGATGTCAGTTTCATTTCTAAGGTCATAACAGATGACGAAAGTTGGACTTACAGCTATGACCCAGAAACGAAGCAGCAATCCTCACAGCAGAAGTCTAAGCTTCCCAAAGTCAAAGAAAGCAAGTCACGTTCGGAGTGCAACAAAAAGTATGCTCATTGTACTGTTTGACATCAAAGGGATTGTTTATCGTGAGTTTGTCCCTCCTAATGTTACAGTTAATTCTGACTTTTACAGCGACGTTCTGAGGCGTTTGAGAGAAGATGAATGATGAAAACAACTTGAATTTTGGCGCGATAGGGACTGGCTTCTTCATCACGACAATACACCAGCCCACACTTCCCCAAAGACAATACAGTTCTTAGCTCATATCAACATGGTTGTCTTTCCCCACCCACCCTATTCACCAGATCTGGCTCACTGTAATTTTGCATTATTTCCAAAATTAAACTGAAAGGACGACGTTTTGCAACTGTGTCCGACATTCAACGAAAATCGCAGGTGGTCCTTGACAGCTTTCAAGAGAATGACTTCAGGAGTACTTTCGAGGAGTGGAAGAAGCAGTGGGATCGGTGTATATGTTCATAAGGAGACTACTTCGAAGGAGATGGCAGCCAAAATTAGGTAAGTTCAAACAAAACTTGTTTCTTTATCACGTCTGGAAACTTTCTGATAGGACAGCGAATACATACACAGCCATTCTTTTCAAAAGAGTACTGGTTCTTGACAGAGTGATAAACTTAAAACAGCCTGTACAGCAATCACTTCCTGGGAGGGTGACACAATGAATTTCGCCGTAAGTGGCTGTGGTGTCCAAGATTCGGAACCATCACCACAGAATCTTCAACATTATTGGTGGAGGGCAAAGTACATATTTTGTACATTTATACATTACAGTATATGTAAAATTGCAATTTATTTCAAATTATTGGGGGGAGGGGGCTTGGGCCCCATGGGCCTATATACCGCTACATCTATGTTCGGAACCCATGTTACACTGCAGATCCATCTTGACAAAACATCTGGCCAGTTCAAGGCCAATTCCTCTGTACTTCTTTCATCATACTATGCATGTGTATGGTAACAGAGAGAGACCTCCATCCTGCAGTGGATAGAAAATGGTCTGTGTGTTATGTCTTTTACCCTCAAATACATACTGCATTAATTTATCCATTGTTTATCAATTTTGGAATGGCCAAAGAGACCTTTGTTTCCTAGAGTTGTTGTGTCTGAGAACAGCTAAGGCCACGTTGCATGAAGACCTACAGTTTTCCAAGGAATACAATCATACCTCTGTTCCCTAGGGAACCAAATCCAGGACCACAATGGACAGAAAAATGGCATCCCCTCTACAGTACCACTGGAATAGAATCAGCGTTAATGTCACAAGAGACAAATATGTTATTTCTTAGTTATGCGTTACTTTAGGGCTATAGGATCTGAATATATCACCATTTTTAACCACGGTCATTCCACTGCTGGATGAAGGTCCCTTGAAGTATGTTCTGCAAGTGTTGATTCCAAGCAATTCATTTCCATGTTTTCCAATTTGTTTTATTATGCTAGCCATTTTGTTTGTTGTTTTTTTCTTGGTATTTGATGATTTTCGGAATCCAGTTGAGAATTCCAATTGTCCATTACTGGCCAATCATCCTTATCATATGCCCAGCGAACCACGGGTGGATTTACCATTTTGCAGCCCCTTATCCCTCTGCTCCCACCCCAATCAGTTGTAGGAACATAAAAATTGTTACATTCAATGTACGCCCAAAACTTTTATATTGACAATAAATATTTAAAAAAAAACAAAATCATGAATTGAAACATAAACATTAGATAATATTAACTTATATTGAAGTATTATTTCTTTTTGGTATATAATAAATCAAATTCAATTTTAAATCAAACAACAATATCAATCAACGTTTATTGGCGTAGTGATACCAACACCGATGTTATGGCGTGATTAGATGGTGAAACGTTCGAAAGAAAATAAATATTTCTGCGTTCAGTGGGACCTGAACCCATGACCTTCCACTTCCCGGGAGGGGTATCTACCTACTGAGCTACGAACGACAATATCGAATCTCTTTACGAACGTATATAAAGACTATTTACTGAAGCCGGTTATTTCGCAGACTAGTGTAGTACATGGACTACTTTATAAACCAAATTAAGAAGAGACGTATTAAATTGATCGAAACGTCCGTTGCAGCATATGTATTTATATAAATCAAACATCTATAGTCTTTATATACGTTCGTAAAGAGATTAGATATTGTCGTTCGTAGCTCAGATGGTAGAGCCTCCACCAGGCAAGTGGAAGGTCGTGGGTTCAGGTCCCACCGAACGCAGAAATATTTATTTTCTTTCGAACGTTTCACCATCTAATCACGCCATAACATCGGCGCTGGTATCACTACGCCAATAAACGTTGATTTATATTATTGTTTAATTTAATCTGCGTAGTGTTCGATTTATATAAATAAACTCAATTTTATTGAAATAAAAGACCATCGAACACTATCATTTAAGTGGAAAGCACAACATCTAGCTTTCTTCTTGACAAAACACCTGATTATATCATCGTATGATATTGATTTTGTTATATCAGACTCAATACACAAAATTTTGCCGCCCTAGTCTATAGCCTATTGGGAAATACAGCACTGCAGTGAATTGCAACATTTGAATTTTTATACTTTAAGAATGACTTAAGCGAAAATATTGTTAGATCGGTTTGGGAAACATACCTAAACAGGACAAGACTCATTGGCTTCTTACTCATGTTATTGAATTCTTCTAAATAGCCTTCTATCGTAAGCTTCAACGAACCAAACTCTTCTACCTCCATGTAAAGGCGAGCATCAGATTTCTGATCAGCAAAATCGCAGTACATTAACGACCGCATGTCATCTTCTGTAATAGTTCCATCTTGATCAGAGTCAATAGCTGATAACAGCTGATGAAAATCTTCATTAAGTTCGCTTTCACAAACATCTGCGACACAATCAAACAGCCATTTACGATCGTGGTCATCTATCAAACGATCGTAAAATACACGAAAAACCTGAAATGCATCGTAATCAAGATAAGGACAAACATAATTCTCACCATATTAAAAATTCTCAAATTTTCTACACAATAAGGAATATTATATAACATTCCGTACTTCATGTATCCAGAGCCGTTTCATGTCAGATGGGCTATCAACAGTTTCAGAAGTGGATAAGAGAACACCTTGTATAACTCGTGAAAAGTCCCTAAGGTTAAAAAGGTAATGTGATTTTGCAGGAGTAGGTAGAAGGTTTAAAATCGCTTCTTTGTAAACAACTAGTGTTCCAGTGATGATTTCATCAACGCACGATTCAAAGTCTTCTCCAAATCCTCTGAAAACATGGAAATAAGACCATCACCAAAACAGAATTATTTTTTACGTTCGTATAGATCAGAAAATATTAATACTATATTGAATCAACGATAAAGTGTGAAGTATTAGAAATTAATTTCTACAGCAGACCTTACTAAGGCATAGTCTAATAACAATAAATCAAGCTTACAAAGGTTTATTAAAGAATTCTAGTCAAACGTGAACTATTTTGGACCACAAAATTCCAGTATTTTACATACGAAACATAGAACTACACATTTATATTTATGAAAAAAAAAGGAAGATAAAGTTCAGAGTGCAATCTTACTTTCTTGCAATATGCCACGCGAGAATTCGAGAAAAGATCGTTGTCATAATATCGTCTCCAAATTCATTGATTGTAATGCAATTGAAATGTCTCAGAAACCGGGGTGATATGTTATTGCGACCTCCACCTAAAAAAATACTGAGATTGAATATTTTGTATTCCAAGATTCTGCTGTGGGTCATCTTAGAAGAAATCGATAGCTTAATTTGATCTCCGAACTACAAATGAATTCAAGTACAACTAGTGGCATAGGCAGAAAGTTCATAAGGGAGGGGTTATAGGCTTAATGGGAGGGGTTACAGAGCTACAACTCATATATTCCTATGTTAAATATACAAAATTTCATTGCGATGGGGGTTACAACCCCCAAAACCACCCCCTGGCTACACTTCTGAGTAGAACCAAGCTTCATATTGGGAATAAAATCAAGCTCAATGAACCTAAAGGTTGCGGCCATAACTACCATATTAATGGAGTGTTATTTAAAAGAACAATCAATTTAAAATTTGAATTGAACTAAAAATCTTGTATAAATATAGACCCACAAAGGAATACTAAGATTTGAATGGGCAAGGTAGCACACTGTCGCTCAAAATTATAGTATAATCTACAGAAGCAAAGTTTCATATTGAACTTTACAATTCATGATATTGTTAAGAAAATGTCATATCGATGGTATGGTGCACAAATATCGTAAGTGCAAAAATTGAACTTAAAATGCGGTTTAAAAGTTTATATCTGTATGGACCAAATCAATAAACTTTGCAGTAAGTTTTGATATGTATCAGCACACCATCACATTTAAAAACTTACTTCAAAATTTGATGATTTGATCTACAAGTGTGAACTTCTAAACTATGTTTACACGAAAATTTAATTTCGTCACTTAAAAAATTTGTGCTCTACACTGTCGACACGTTGAGTTCAAATACTTCATCGTTACACATTTTTAAAAATTCCAAGTGGTATACAGTCATTAGCATAAAGTATTGAATGTGTGAATTATGCACATGCTAGTGGGGAAAAACAAACTACATCCCATGTAGAGTTTTAAATGACATATTCCATGTAGTTTTAAATGATTCGATGTAGAGTTTTAAATGACATATTCCATGTAGGTTTAAATGATTCGATGTAGAGTTTTAAATGACATATTCCATGTAATTTTAAACGATGTACTCCATGTAGTTTTAAATGATGTATTCCACATAGTTTTAAATGACATATGCCATGTAGAGTTTTAAATGACATATTCCATGTAGTTTTAAACAATGTACTCCCTGTAGAGGGAGTAAAATCTTGGACTATGGGTCTGTAGTAAAAACACATGTGCTTAATACTTGTTGGAATCAAACTTGCAATATTCGAACGACAGCCAATTACAAAACCACTATGCCATTTCAAGGTTTCATATTTCCATACAACTATATTCATTTCATGTATGGTGAATTGTATATGGCTTCATGGAGAGTATAATTTAATTCTGTATTGGGGAAGTAAGTGGAATTTTTTACGACTTTGCGTTTTAACACAGTCTCATCATTTTCTCAGACAATATACATTGTTCATACTTCGGTAGTAATTCTATTACATTATTTTACCTGGTGGTCCCATAGCAGCAATTAATTGAACGTCTATTAACTTCATGGGAACAACTTCTTTCAGATCATACCAATTCCAGTGGTCTAGCCATTGACGCAAAAGTTCAATGGGTGGTTGGGCACCATATGTCTCTTGGACTGGCATGTTCAAATCGTCAACAAAAACGACCTAAACATTAAAATATTAATGATATACATGAGTGCATTCCTACCTTACATACAATTAACATACTAGTTACTGAAACCTCAACATACACAGAAATATGGAAAATAACACATATAACTTTACATGTAATCAGCAGCAAGTTGTCAAAATTTTAATAACCAGCTCACTGAACTGGAAAAAAAAAAATACAACCAATTTACTGAAAATTTCACTTCCTTCAGTATATGGCAAATAAGTTAACAATTCCAAATTATCATTGTATATAACACCAATGGTATTATTGGATAAAGGTAGTTTTAAGCGTCTTCATACTTGCCTATGTAAGATATTATTAACCTTCTCAGGGGTATATAGTAATAATATCTTACATCTTTATAAACGGTCTGTTCTTATTCTTCTAGTGGTCAAGATACTCCAGGCTCAACGGAGAAACTCTGGTTCTAATCCAAGATGGGGTCGGCGTCTCTTTCTTGTGGGTGGCAAAAATGATTGTATAATACTTGCCTATTTTGATTATTTCATTTCCACGCTACATTTGTTTTTACGGGGTTTCTACTTACATTAGATAAAAAAAAATTTCTGACTAACTGCAAACAAAACTTTGAATTGAGCTTTAGTTTCAGGGAAAATAGTTCCCTATTGTTGTGAAATTCAACCAGTCAAAAGGAATGGAAGATATGAAGGTCCCCCCCCCATCACTGTTCCAGGTTTGACAAAGAAACCTTGCTTTTTGACTGACTTATAAGGTTGAGCTCCAGGTGTGTGTGGGAAGTCAGTTTTAATATATAGACTCCCTCTTAACCGGCCATGATGGGATTGCAACGCCGGTGGGTTAATCCGAAAATTATGTTCATAGGAAAGTGGCAGCGAAATTGAAGTATTATAATGAACGCTTTTAAATTAATTGACATCACTATGATGTGATTATTATATAAACAAAAAAAGACATGCAGCAGCAGCAAAATATTGTAGCATTGCTTTAAAAACTATGATGAAAATCGAAGCATGCATACTCTCACACCTCCTATCCGATTAAAAAGTTTACGTATATATGCAATGAGCGTTCAGCAACACCCACAGTCTTCTACCTCTGCAATTATTAGATGATTTCTTCTAAATTTGTCCTGTACAAATCTTTAAATCCATCAATCTCCTCCGTTTTCTGTCTTCAAGTCTTATCCCAGTAATGTTTTTTATCAGTTTTGATCAGGGTATTTTATATTTTTTTTTCTCTTACTGTGTATTCCCAATAAGCTAAGTTTTGTATATTGATTTAGCTGGCATTTTGTTTGGAATTTCTTGGTTGGGGATCATGCCCGTCTACCTTATTTTCATCATTCTTCATGAGATCTACATTTCAAAGGTTTCAATTTTGTTCCTGGTATCCTTTATGAATATCAAGGTCTCCGGCCCATATAAGAGAATAAATGAGATATAGTACGTTGTAATTAGGAGTATCAATTGCTGAATAACATTTCCTTCATGTAAACATAACCAATTAACTTTGTACCTCCTTCTGTTTGGTTATAATTGCACTAAAATTGTTTTACTAAAGAACAACGTATTTATTTGTTCTGCATTTCTTTTTTCACTAGTTCTGTAATGAAAACTTTAACATAGATCTGTGGTCAAAGGGAATAAATCATTAAGTATACAATCACAATTTTACGAGACTATTACTACACATTATTTTACGAGATAGCAAGAAACCCACATCTTTATAACTCGGAAAGTATTAGAGCCCCGAGTTACCGACTTTTTCACAGTGCGCAGAAGGCTCAGGAGATGATCACGGTGCACGTAACTCATTTTTGCCATGTTTCGACTCAACAACTTACTCCCTGTGACCACAGATATTATCCCCTCACTTGCTACATCAATTTCACTAATGAAATATAATATAATAATATTAAAAATAATGAAATACAATATAATAATATTAATGAAATATAATATAAATAAGGCTGCTATTATTAGCACATAATAAATTATTTATGTCTTCCACTTTACTTTCACTTTTTTCGCCTTCTTTCAACATTTATTATTGTCTAAGGGAACTTCAGATTTGAAAAGTTCAAATAATGCACCATGAAATACAGTATAAGAGTATATAAACTGTTTATGCATATACAGACGGATTAACAAATCTGGTTGCCGTAGGAAATTAGGTTTTTAAATTTAGAAAGAGCGGGAAATGATCTTTCCAGTTAGGTTCTACTATAAAGACAAGCGAGTACAGTTTGTTGTGATTTGTTGAGCCCTGCATACATGCGTATGTATTTTTTAACCTAGAAATGTTACAGAAAGAAAAAAGTCACAATAAGATATTATCAAAATCTTACCATTTTTTGACCAAGTGGAGGCCCGAAAAGTCCCTTCCTACGTTTATCCAATTTTCCCATGATTATGTCCTGTGTTTGGTTAGCACTTGTTTGGGCAGAAAAATTAAGAATCAAAGGTTTATATTTTTCATTGTCAATTTTGTTAAGTAGGAAATCCTGAAAAAAAAATATTTTGAAAAGTTTATACTACTTTTTACTTTCTGTATTCAAAAGAGTCCAATATTGCATCTCACTTATTTATTCATAAAAAAACGGGCCGTCTCTAGTCGTTCACCATGCCCCCCCATCCTGAAATAAATAAGACACAATTTGTACATTTAACACCATCATTATTATCATGACGATATGCATATGAAATGAGGCTTTTTTATTCAAGGGGAACATGGTGAATAATTGGAGAAGGCCCACTTTTGAAATCAGGCTTTGCCACTGTATATATATACACACACACACACACACATGGGCTCTCTGAGGGGGTGGTGCAAGGGGTGCACTTGCACCCCCTTGGTTTATGAAAAAAGGGGGAAAAAAGACTGAATCCACAAGAAACTATAGTCCAACAACATTATTCAATTGGAATTTTTCCCGGATGCACCACCTGCACATAGTTCTGGGGGCTCCTCTGTGCATGTGCACACACACACATGCATACCAGTTGCATAGCGTGACCTCAAAAGTGGGCCATCTATAATCATTCAGCATACCCCCATTGAATATAAAGTCACATTTTATATGCACATCGACATAATGAAGCTGATATATGTATGAATTGTAACTTTAGTTAATGAGGGCATGGTGAACAATTGGAAATGGCTCATTTTTGAAGTCATGCTATGATACTGATATAATATATGTGTATACAGGGCCTTTCAGAGAAAATGTGAGGTCTGGGGTAATTAATATTTTAGAGGACCTTCAAATACATATCTAACATATACCGAGTTACCAAGTTGAGAGGGCCCCCTAATATTGTGAGCCAAAGGGCAGCAGCCCTCGGGACCCTTCTGTTAGGCCCTATGCGTATATGTATATATATATATAAAGTCAAGCTTGGTTATGACAATAATCAGAGGACTACTGGAAACTGGATGCTATTGATAACTGTACACAAATGATCCAAGTAAGAATTTCAGAATTTCGACATAATAGTTGAGTTGTTACTATAACCATGGTCGTTATAACTGAATGTCGGTTCAGTACCTGTAATTTAGGATGGGACTATGGTGGCTCATTGTTTAGGGCCATCAACAAATTAAATGACATAATTTAAGCCAAATTTTCACCATTTCAATGGTACATCCTGGTGTTTGAGGACTCTAGCCTCTATCTTCTTTGAATTTCATTATTAGTTTTCAGGGAACCAGCAACTAACTTTTTGTTAGTATAAGCAAGAGTCTCTTACAAAGTATTTAAGGGTCACACACACACACATACAAAGGACAGAGGTACCAAGTTATTGTGCAAGGACTAGTTTTAGTCGAAAATGAAGCCCATGGGAGTTTACAAGCTTTATCAAGTACTCCAAAAGCTGAAAGATTCTTGCCTTTTGGATTAGGGATGGTTCGACCTGATTTATATTTGTTGCTATTTTTTTACTTACGTTAATGTATATGGATTTCCCTGTGCCAGTCGGTCCAACGAACAAAGCAGGTTTACCATGAGTCACAAGCAATTCCATTAGATATGTATAGCGGATGGTGTCTACCGTCGTCACAATGATTTGATTCACCTGAGCCTCACGAGGAATGGCAGGAGCTTTCACGACGTTCTCCTTCCATAAGACCCACTTACCAGGAGGTGGATTTTCATCCTCTTCCGACTTAACCTATCGTAGAAACTTTAATTACTACAGATGACGTAATTATTACAACTTATATTCCCACATATTAAATATAATATTAATTATTTGATATAATAAAAATATATTTAATATTATTAAATACTGTGTGCATATAATTACAACTCATACTCCTTAAAACTTAAATATACAACATTTTATATTATATTGAGGTCATTATGACTTACGTAAATAGCAGCGCTATATAGACGGGTCTATGATGGTTCAAGCTATGCTCCACGGTCATTTATGGGGTTATCGGATGATAAAGATAGTTAAATTTGATCGCCAAATCATCATCTATTTATGAACTATATCTTCAGACTGGCTCTTCTAGAACAAGGTTTTGGATTGGTTACCACAAGATAGCCACTATGGTTAATAAATTTGACACCCATGTTTAAGCTCATACTAGAGCTTGTTTTTTTTTGGTACAGGAGAAAAAGAGCCATTTCCCATTCCTAGAGTCAAACTATGCCCTCCCCCCTCCAAACTAGTCGAACAAGCCCCCATGACAAAAGTTAAAAAAAAATTTGCCATGGTGGCTTTGTGTGTTGACCATTATTTGGCAATTGTGTTATCCCTGAGAAGGGTAATAATGCTTACAATTATGCAATTTATCAACACTAAAATGCATAGTGTAATTTCTCAACATTATCATTAACCTTTGGGTAATGGCAAATACGAGGAGTGAAAAGAGGAGAGTTACAGAACTAAGACTTTAAATATGCACATTTATATAAAAAATTGCGCCATAAGTCGATGGGGTTATGACCCCCCACCTACCAAACTCATTTGCACATGGCAGTGCAATGTGATTACATATTGGCAATGCATTTGGCCACCATGTGATTAATCCGAGCTTGTTTTCAACTGGTATCCCAAGTACCCACCACTTCTTCCCACAAATCTGTATTCAAGGGTTTGGGTTTGATAAACGAAAAAAGTTCAGATTTCTCAAAAAATTGTAGCAGTGTTTCCATTTACATTGAAGAAAAAAATTCCCCAACTTTCCACGTTTTTCCCTAACCTCTCAGGTAAAATTAACAGATCAATCACAAATAATTTTCAACTGAACTTCAGTGGCAGGGAAATGGCTCCACGTTTGTGGAAATTTAGCTAATCAAGACGGAAATTAAGAAGATTGACTTTTTCAGGTATGACCAAAAAATATAATTTTTCCTCTAAACTTTAAGGACAATTTCAAATTCCCTGACAATTATAGGTTTTTCAGGTGTATGAGAACATTGTTGTAGATTATGGTACAGCATGATTATTTGCCCATGCACATGCCATAAAAAATTGATTTAAATAATATAAGTAGGCTTTATTAAAAAACAAAATAATTACCATTTTGACGAACTCGTAATCATAGATTTGACCTGAATCCGGAATGGGGCATTTGAATTCTATATCAGTGCTAACCGTTGTTCCTTCAGGAAGTCGACATAGCTCGCAAGATTCTTCAGACAATCTCCCCTAGGATCAAAGGCATAAAATGATTTAAAACCACTGGCACATTATAAATTACTGCGTAATTTATATACATCTACATATGATGAAGCAACAATTAAGAATAAAAATACTATTTAAAGAACTTTGTGCCAACTTCGCTTTCCACCAGTGACATGCACAAAATTATTATTGTCGGGACTGCATTATGTCTGACTACAGCCACAGAAATTAGCGTGGGTAAAAAAACAACAACACCACCACCAATTCCTCCCAAACCATTTTTTTCTGTTTTCTTGGGCAGATGGTTTGATAATCTAAACTTTTAGGCTATTCTTACAATGTATTTATGAATAGAACAGAAAAATAGTTATAAAATCAGTCAGAAAAAGAGAGAGAAAAAAAAAAAGGAAAGAAACTGTGCAAAATGAATATATGTATACGAGAGCATATCAGAAAGCAAGGTTCCCTATTTTATTCCATCAAATGTATTGCTCACATCATCACCAATAGATGGTAATAGTGTCTCATAGTAGTTGAAGTTCTATATTATTTTTCTATCTGGAAAAATCAATGCATACACATTTGGCATCCATTTAAAACAGCGGGCAGACTCAGCGAATGGTCCAAGGAAGAAGTGCGATTTGTAATCTGCTTTTTGTGGGCAAAAGGGATGTCGGACTCTGAAATTCATCACGAAATTACTGCAGTATATGGTACTGGTGTTATGACTGTACAACATATAAGGAAATGGTGACATGAATTTCAAAAGGAAGGATTAGCGTTCTGGGAGAACAGCGCAACCTTTAACTTCAGCGAGTCCTGTTGATGGCCTTGATGCAGCGATAAAGCAAAACAGACAATTCATTCTTCCTCATCTTTCATATGGCATAATATGGGATATTCTTCATTAGCGTCTAGGCTACCGAAAGGTAAGCAGTAGATGAGTTCCCAGGCAATTGATAGAAGGGAACAAGAAAATATGCACAGCAACTTCAGCAGGACACACCTTTCTACTATCAAAGCTTCAATTCCCTGATCTACCGGTACGATAAATGCCTCAATAAACAAGGAAATTATTGGAAAAATAAAGTAAATATACATCTTCATATATGCTAGATTTTCTTCATTGTATATTTAAAATTCTTCAAAATAAAAAATAGGGAACCTTACTTTTTGACACCCCTACATATATATCTTTTTTTTTCATGTACACATTCGGTTTGCCATATATATATATATATACACAGAGTGATTCAGTATCAGTGCAACAAACTTGCAGGAGGGTTATAGGGTACAAAGGCGATTCGGAATAACATAGCATTGCAGGGTTGGAAATGCCTTCTTAATGCAGTAAAGGGTGTGTGAGAGCTGGATTGAGGAATGATCCCACAGGAAACCGGCATTTTTAGATCTATGTGCTCTATTTATAGAGACTTTTTCATCGTTGGCTACGTGTTATTTTTTTGTTCATACGTAATTTTATTTCTTTTATCATTTTCAGTGGCAGCAGATATTGTCTTGTAAAAGATAGCATGTGGCCAACAATGAAAACGTCTTTGTAAATACAACACATAGGTCTAAAAATGCCAGCTTCCTGCTGGAACATTGTGCAATCTATCTTTCATACAACCGCACGAAGAAAACATTTCTGATCCTGCAATGTTCTATGATTCCTAATCGCTTTTGTGCCCTCTATCCCTACTGAAAGTTTGTTGCACTGATGCTGAATCACTCTGTGTGTGTGTATATATATACCTACTGACATGTCAATTCTGAAAATCTTACCATTTTTTAAAGTGCGTGTGTGTGTGTCATCAGAATGGCCATTATCAGCCAGCGTGTGAAATACATGCGGTGTGACATGTCCAGTGTAAATTGAAAGACATACTATCTTTTTTTCATTTTTATGTATATAATACTAATAAATGTAGACTATATTAAACACAAAATAAAATCCAAGGTAATTTACTAAAATTAAAACGCATCATTTAATTAAATGATTAAAATAGAAACATGTTTTACGCCATGACAAACTATGACAACACTAAGATGGACATAAAACCAAAAGTACAGATTTATTATAATTATTCTATTTTATTATAGAGGAAGGGTTTATAAGTGGCTGATTTAGTCATTGCTGAAAATTTGTTATCACAATTTTGTTCATAGTAATGTCCCCTTTGCATATTTTTAATCGAAGTGTCTTCCAAGTTTCCATTGGATAAAGAGCTTGGAAATTCTGTTCCGGTTTTTCACACACTTCTGAATCTTTTTTCACATTCTGCACTGCTGCGATGTATTGTTAAAATACACAGCATACCACTAGAAATTCTGCTATTTCCCAATGCACCATCAGTTAATGTCAACTGACGAATAGCCCACGTTCTATCCACTCTCTCTCATCTTTTATTATTTCATCAGGCAAACCACAAAGTATCAACTCTTCCTTTTTTCATACTCACTGGAATTTCAGTTATTTGACGCTCATAGAATTCTGACTGCAACTGATTAGTTTCTACATTAAAATCATTCTCTTTCAAGAATACAAAAAATTGCTGAAGTATGCAACTTAATTGCATACTTCAGCATGAGATAAATGGAAATTTGCAGATTATGTTTTCTTACACTTTGGAACTGCATCATCTAGAAGAATCGATTGAGGAATTAATTCCGGTGTCAAAGGAGCCAGTTGGGAGGCGCCACCGACATTGCGTGACTTAAATGGGTAAGAACGCTTTAATTATGCTAATCACACAAGGTTGCGCTAGCCAGTGGGTAAGAACGTTTTAATAGCGCTATTCACACTTGTTTGCGTCACGCCATATAACAGCAGCAATTAAAATGATCTCAACCAAAAGGTCCCGGGAACTGGATGGTGCCTCCCAGGTGGCACCTGTCTAATGCCGGCCGAAAATTTAGGGATTCATTTTTAACAGGAAGAAAAAAGGAGGAAAAGATACATAAAAACGGAAAATCCGGAGACATCGCCGAAAACGGGAATCTTCTATAAAATACGAAAGAGTTGGTAAGTATGGCCTCATCCGTACACTCTTACAATTCACTTGAAATCTCTACATTGTATGGTCAAATCTTACAAGTTGGCAGGTATGTATGTGTATATGTACAGTAAAGGTACCACATGGCTATGATATACTGAAAATACTGATTCCTGTACAATCATCGACGTTAAGCAATTAGAAATGTGATTAGCTTCTGGGTGGATGATCACCCGTGGGAAGCTCTGTACCGTGCCCTTTAGGTCCAGATTCCTTACTGAACTGTAGATCCAGCTTATCAACCAGTATGGATAAGATAGCAAGCTAATGGCCACTTCCTCCAAGATGGATTTCCCACTATGCATATGGAAGGCATTTAGGGAGACCCATATATTCCAGTGGCGAAGGTCTTGCTGCATAGAGACAGCTTTCTGAGAAATCCAAACTTTCGCTGATTAGAGAACAAAATCCCAAATTATGGCAGACAGAAAAACGGCACATGTTCTATGATAGTATTGGCAGCCAAACTCAAGGTAATGACATGATAATTGAATGCATTACCATTATACTATTACAGGGCAGTGGACCTGCATTTTTACAAGGAATCCCAATCTCCTAAGGACTAGGGAATCAACACTCAAGACTAGTGAAGAGTTAATCGGAAAGCAACCCCTCTGTACACCATCGGGAGTTGAAGGAACTAGATAAATTCAACTCTGTTAGATTGTTTTTTAATGGGGTTTCATGCAAGGAATGAGGCTATTTTTTAATGTGAATGAAAGCCCCTACATGAGGTCTCTTAAATAGACAGTTTGAATCCATTTTTTTTGCATTGTCAACCAACTGCTTATATTAAACGATAGTATAAAGTTTTTCTAAAATCAGCTATCGGGGGAAAAATATATCTTTTCCCTATAAATTTTAAGTTCTAAAATAGCAAAAGATATTATTAATGATATATAATAGTTTTTATGTAAGATTTCTCTTGAATATGAACATTATTTCAAGGACTTTACAAGGATAAAAAGGCTGAGAAATGTTATTCTAGGTGAATGTATTAGCACAACATCACCTCATAAAATATTCAAATTCAGTTACAAGAATTTCAAGATTCAACATTTAATGTAAAGTTTCAAATCTTAAAAAAAAAAATAATTTGCTGCAGAAGAATTTACCGTCATCAGTTCTCTAAATATGAGATCAATTTCTTTTCTGCCTTCTTCATTCGTAGTTCCTCCGATAGACCACACCGCGGCGAAAAGGAAGTAACACTGAAAGAATGAACACATGAAAATGCAATTCATAAAGGTTTCGTAGATCCTATCACTAAAACCACATACTTCAATAACAACCACTGACAAAACCATAAAACTATGGAATAGCAATGTAAATTAGTAAATAGGATATTGCAAAATTTTCTTCACTAACAGAAAAATCATTAGAGTGTATTATAAAGGGCAACTGCCTCTTTATGAATGCAAAACACGAAAACGAATTAAAGCAATATGACAAATCAAATTCCAATTTTCATGAAAACCTGTTTCTGTACACAGTTAAACATGTACTCTGTGGCCATATAAGATGACTAATATAGAAGTAAGGAATATCTGCGGCCAAAAGATTTTGTCAGCAACAAGTAAACGAAACACTGTTGGCTAGGTCACACCGTTTGCTTTATGACGTAAGGACAGCGAGGATTATGCTATGCCGGGAACTACAGTTTTCCGTGGAATCAAAACCCCTTGAGGCCTAGGGAACCAACCCTCCATACTACAGTGAACAGTTTGCAGGTAAGTGTTTTAATCGGGCACAGCACCCGGATCAACAGCATGAAAGGCAAAGGCATTAATCACTGCAAGGCCAGCTAGGGCATGCATTCAGAAATGAACAGAACAATGTTCGTACACAAACACTAAACTGGAATCTCCAAGAAAACGGAGAAGGGGTGGGTCAATCAATATATGTATGAGAACTTTAGGAAACAAACTCAAAGAAAAACATGGAGCAGTATAGCCCAGATGCTCTTGCGCCATAAAAAATCCAAACAAACAAACAAAGAAAAACAGGGTAGAAATAAAAAAAGTTGGGAGGGGGAGGGGGTATTTTAAAAACTTTAAGCCTGCTTAGGAATTAAAGAAAAAAAGTTGTCAAAATATGATAATTGCGCAATTTACTTGTAAATAAACTTCAACATGGTCTTCAGGTATCTGGGCCACTAGTGTTTCATCATGGAAATCGTCAAGCATGCAGTCAATCAAATTCATCAGCGACTTGACTCGATTGGTCTCAGTTGTCGGAGAGAGCTCCTAAAACACCAAAACAAAATCATTTACTTGAAATGGGTCACTTTCAAGAATAAAGGTTAACATGTATGAAGGACTTTAATACCATTACACGGATAATTGATAAAGCTTTATATTAAAGATAATAATATAATACCATGCAAACATACCCCACTAGTTTTTTATAGCATCACTAAATACAAGTTCATACGCAAACTTATCTCCTTGTATTGTGCTTCGCTAATATTGCATTTAGAGAAAACAATAACAACACTCAAAGTTTGTGTTAAAGCTGTATCAAGTAAGTCTATTGGTAGAATATGTTTTGATAATTTACATCTTTTAAGCTCAAACTAGAGCTATATATGAATCACCATTGCAAAAATTAATGGGTCATAAAGCAGAAGAAAAAGCATTGTACAAGGCTATAGCTGAATCAGTGACAATTTTGTATGAATCAACCATATGTCATACCAACTTGACTACCAAGATAATATCCTTATTTTTGTATACATGCCTTTTAGGGTATTATCACTCTTTGCAGGGATAGCACAATCATCAAATGTGGCTGAAGCACACAAAAGCCTAGAGGCACTGCTTTTATAATTTCATGGAGGATCAATGATAAAAGGTATTTAAACAATCTCTGGCTTTTAAACCCAAATTGGAGTTATATGTCGTGTTTTTGTAAGTTAACAACTTGATAAAATTATATTATCCCTGTGAAGGGTAACAATATTGACTCCGGTCAGGGGCAATGCCTCTTTTTTCTTTACGAACCATCAATTTTTGTGATGGCGAGTTTAGAGTGACTAAGGTTATATATCTCTAGCCTGAGCTTAAAAACATGGTTATTAAAACATTTCCTATCATTACTCTATTAAAACAATGCCCTCGTGGTTTTGCATGTACACCATTTGGTAATTTATGCTATTCCTGAGAAGCATAATAATATTAAACCAAAAAGGCTAATGGTGTCATTTTCCCAACAGCGTATTGAAAGCTTAGATAAAAGTTGGCAATTTTTTTCAATAATAAAATATTTCTAATTAATATATGCGCCTATCTAGATATAATGTAAACTTAATAGATCACACTATAGCGTAAATGTAAGTTTTATGCACATTGGAAACCAAAAAATTGATGAGACTCGCTTCATAGGAGTGGTCTGCAACCAAACCAATAACATCTTCGAGAGGCATGCCTTTATTTCATAAATATATAAATAATAAGACAGATTGAAACATAAGAATTACCTTTGCTGAAATCTTTAATACGAATGACAACAACGGAGGACAAAAGTACAAAAATAAATCATTCAGTAACTGTTTATGGTTCTCATTTACTGATGCTGGCAGTTCATTTATCCAGGATGTCAAAAGGGGTAACCACCCAAGAGCAGAAGGCTCCATATAAATCATTCCACAACGGGAAACCTAAAAAAGGTTTCAAATATAAAATTAAAAGCATTAAATATAGTAGAAGCCTAATTGGCTGAAATAAAGGGGCGGACTCAATTTCATATAATCTGAAAACCTAAATTTCAGTGTGAAAGTACGAAGAAATTACAATGTTTATCTAAAAACATGCTCTACTTATAACGTCACATTGTCGGCACATCATGGATGATTTACTTACTGTTTCCCTTAACCCCCCCCCTACCCTGGGCAATAAGGCTCAGATGTTCTAGGTTTAATTGTTTTAGCAACAGCTATTAATGCTTTCAACATCTAACTACTTGGGAGGGGACATTTCAGTTTAGATAGGCAAATTTATAAAAACGACGTTTAAGACTAAATTTACATATCAAATGCGACACATGCCATGCCAGTCAGTACACAACAGAAGCTTACCAGAACTTTGTAGATGTAATATGTCTGTCAAAACATGCACATTAAAGCTCTTTTGATTTTAAAATCTCAACTTTCGCACCACGAGATAAGATAGGATAGATGATATAGTAGATGGACAAGATCACACAACTACCACACAATTTTTCTCTTGCACATTTCATATTATCATGTTCTTAAATAGCAATATGTATTAGCTTCTTTTTTAAGATCAGAGTACACAAGAAAATAAATATTATCATTTTTGCCAAAAATATTGAATGGTTGCCAACTCTAAAAAACAATAAAAAAACGTGAAGCAAACTATGTCAGTTAATCCGGATTTTGGTTAAATGAAGTTCCGTTCAGAAGAGTTCTGCTACTGACCTGGGTAATACCATTAATTTGCTTGGCACTTTAATTCAGGCTTATAGGCCCATACCCAGGTCTTATCAATGGCAACAATATGCTACAGAAATGTGTCTCTTTCATTATGGCATCTGTCCAGATGGAGACAAGCCAGTGAATATTATACAATAATTTTTGCCACCCACGTATTATAGCTCAAACTAGAGCTTATGTAATTTTGGAGAAAAAGAGACGCTTTCCCCATCCTGGATTCGAACCAGGGTCCCTCCGTTTAGCCTGGAGTGTCTTGGACCGCTAGACGACTCTGTGAGGGGTAATAATATCATACATCCAGTGAATATTGATGCCATTTTTGTACTTCAGTGAGTCAATGTGTAACCCAATACGATGCAATTTTCCTCACGTTCAGAATGTTCTGACACCACTCCGGGGATGCATTTATAGCGTAATCTTGGTTTATTTCAGACATTTTCTTTGCATCAGTCAATAATGGAATTTAATGCAATAGTTCAATCAGATACCGAATTAGCCTAACAATGCAAAGGTCAATAGTTCGACTCCAGATAGTGGTAGTCTATCTGCTTCTGTACAAAATATAAACAATATCTATACTTTGGATCATACATTGAGAATATGGTGAAAATTATATTTCAGTACTATGAAACCGACTAATAGCTTAATGTGATTACTTAACTTCAACATATTAACACTTTACGGAATCATGATTGAGAACCACTATGAAACAAGACCATCATTTAATTGCTATGGAGTGAGGATAATGCTTTCAATAATTGTTAACAACAATTATTGAAAGCATTATGAGGGTTTTTGGATGATCATCTTTAAAACAAAAAATAATGACTGATAATTTTTAACTTCCCTAGTTCAATAAAATTTGGTGTTTCGTGGTGCGACTAGATTCTTGAACAACTGAACATAAAATATCCATAAAGTGATGAAAAGGTGAATTTAGCTTTGAGTATTACCGTTGCAGGGGAAGCAGCTTCCAAATCCATTGGCTCAAAAATAAGGTTAGTTGTTGGAGCTAACTGTATGATTTCTCCACTCATAAGGCAAAGTTTTTTATTGTCATCAAGTACAGTATTCATGTTCTCAATCCAAATAGCATCAACGGGACCATCAAATATGAGCCACTTTCTGTCAGGAGTCTAGAAACAACCATGACGGAAATATTATATTTACTATACGCAATTAAAAAATAAAATATAAATTACATAATTCATGTTTGTAATCCATCATAAAATACATTCATCTGCATGACATTCTTGGCGTACTTTCTCAGTACACCCAACTTACCATTCATGTGTTAAGTAATGTTTGAAATTACATTTAGATAAAATCCTTGTAAATTCCCTACTCGAGTAAAACCCTTATTTTAGTTCAGTTTAAAAGGCTGCAGGTATTAACCACTAAACTGACTATCCCGGAATGATTTTTGAACAGGTCGGATTGATAATTTTTTGCCATTCCTAAGTGCAGCTTGGCTTGTTTTGAGAGTTTATGGTGAAAGAACAGTGAAGATCATGCTGCTGAGAAACCTACAGTTTTCTGAGGAATCCAAACCACCTACGAGGCTAACCCCTGAATACAGTAAGTCAGCAAGTTTTTTTTTTTTTAACTATTGGCAATGGAGTCTGGGTTAACGGCATGCAAGGTGAATGTGTTGCTTCTGTGCCACAGCGTCGCTTGGCACAGTAATTTTATAAAATTACCAAATATTGATATTATTTTTTATCTTGTACAATGGATGGTGTGGTTGGTGTATTTCCTACTACATTTATTATTAAAAAAACAGTATGCCAAAGGGGAATTGTGGGTGACGTATTTCCGTTTGATTATTTGTAGTTTAGCTTAAATTTTCCTTCATTTCTTTGAGAACCTTAGTTCCACTTAATGACGAAAGTGACAATTCAAGTGGGATTGCATATGATAATGACAATCAACCTATTCTTTGTTCTTCCAGGTCAGATATTTATTTTTGTGAAAGATGAAGATAACATTCAGAAGCAAATATATATATACATATATATATATTTTAAATTATTGTTACCACAGTCATCCTTTGCCAAGGATACTGGCACTCGGCAGAGAGCTACTTTGAGGCAGCCATGCCAGCGGTCACTTCGCTGTCACATGTGCTTTTTTTTCCTATCATAACAGGTGCATTATCACAGCTAAAGGCAACACAATTAGAAATCGAAATGTTTTTAGATTGTGAAGCACTTACCACAAGATTTCCAATATTTAACCCAGTAGCATCTTCTTTCAAAGTTGGCACAGATAAAAGACAATTCACAATTTTTTCACATAAAGTATCGAAGAAAGTTACCACTATTGGATACAGCTTTGAATCAACATCGTTGCTTCCATCAGTTGCAATTGAAAATGGATAGCACCTTAAATTTTCAACAAGTGATGAGGATTCCTTTGCAGACATTTCTTTCATAATTGCAGAAGTTTTGGTCCTTGCAGATCCATATTGTTTTGTAATATTGTTGCTAGGAATCATTTTCCAAAAGACAAGGCCCGACTTAGAAATTATGGGGCCAGGGGCAGACATACATGAAGGGGCCCCACCCTTCGTATAGACAACAGATTTCTGATTACCATGTTTATTATCATTAAACATATGAGTGAATGAATTTTATTTATAAAACTATGGTAGATATAACGTATTATCTAGATATGCTTTCCTGGTCTTAAGGGAAAGGAGCTAGTAAAGGATTTTTTTTTTCAATCCTGAAAAGTATCTGGACTGCTCATAAAACAAATATAAAATTTTTTACAAATGTACTGGACTAAATTTAGGATTTAAGGGGCCCAGGGCACCTGCCCAACATGCCCCTGAATAAATCAGGCACTGCCGAAAGAGCATCCCCGTGTGATCGCTGCAATTCATTGGCAAATTATGTTCGATCAAAAACAATGTAAATAAACATTCAGCTTTAATCACGGAGATATCGTTAAATGCAAAAAATGAAGGCTTGATACTATGATTAGACTCTACAGCCTTGAACGTCTTCTTATGTTTAACAGTCTCAGAATGCAAAGTAATATCGCGTTTACCATCTTGAGTAATGCTTATGTCTTTACTGTAACACATGCAGAAAGCATATTTTGGCCCCAGTCTTGATTTTTGAATAAAATTAAACATCTTCATATATTCGGCTTTAAACGTTTGGTAGTACCTTTTATTAACGGTCGACATCGTTAACGTTGTTTTCAAAAACACCTAAAAACAAAACTTTCTTTCCAGAGCAAAGAAATACCAGATACGTCTAACACATGGCTTCCCTATAAAGAGTCACGTGCTTGACCAAAACCTTAACGGTGTAGCGCATTCTTTCTTGCCTTCCCCAACAACTACAAATACAGATGCATGATTTCGTTGTGCAGGGGCATCACTCTACGTCATAGCTGGAGCTAAAATTCCACACTATGCCACGTCATGCATGCGCCGTCAATGGCAGGCAAATTTTTCCGTCTTTTTTACCGATATTTGCATTTATTTACGTGTATATGCGCAAAAATTTAAATAAATACGCATCAAGAAAAATAGGTATTTAATTTAAAAAAAAAAAAAATCAGTATTTTAAAAAACACTGGGGATTTTAGACGAAATCTCCGAAAATCAGAAGAAATCATTTTCCGACTGGAAGATTAGAAAACTGACAAAAAAATCGGAAGGATTGGCACCTATGGACCTCCATCCTGCAGTGAATTGTTGATGATGATTTTAAATTATTATAACATTAGATATATCAACTAGATAAATTTTATAATTCCGTGCACAACCAGATGCAAGATCATGCAAAACATTATAAATTAGAATTATTTATAATATATTGTTTAACAAAACAATACAGAGTTTCACCAGGAGATTCCATAACAAACAGTTATTTCGACACTGGCGTAAGGTTTAAAAACACGACGTTTCAGCAGAAAACTACTCAATCCAACTGTCAAGTGAAGGCAGAACTGCCTTTACTTACAAAGGGAGCAGTTGGCTTCCAAAACGTCGTGTTTTTAAACCTTACGCCAGTGTCAAAATAACTTCGTTAATATATTGTTCCCTAAATGCTACATTCTGCAACTGAACAGAACTCACAGGAGACTGGGCAAAAGACCGATAGCTGACAGCAAGAATCCCGTCTGACCATTCGTGAGATACGGGATCAAATTGGCCATAGAGTTGTCCCATGGTTATGGATTTGGGGTTGATAATAGTTATCTGCACACAGTTTTCATCCATGAGTTGCTAAAAGAGACGAAAAAATACAACGATTTTCTCTATAATATATTGAATAACTAATAAATAGAATATATTGAATAACAAGATTGTCATAGTCAGGTATATATATGCGATCACACAGCGTGTGTGCAGGTAGTCGTTGTGCTGCCACCAGCTCGGCTCGTAGCTGAGCAATATACGTCTCTTCGTGAGGCGGGTTCTTTATTCCTGTTTTCTAGGTAGAAAACTAGAAGGTCGATGATGAAGAGTGAGGTAGATATCAAGAATGAAGAAACAATCTAACACTATTTATTGAAGGTGATTAGTATATACCTTGACATCACAGACAAGGCAACTATAGGCACACCCCCTAAGTTCCAACGTATTAGTCAGGCACGGAAATCACACACACGTGTGTCCTTCCTACTCCTCTGCCTCGTTCGATCTGCCCTCTCTTACCCACTGTACGCAACCAACTCTTTCTCCACTATGATATAATTGGTCAGTCTTAAGACCGTGGTCACACCTGATTGGCCGATGTGACCCTTCTCCCCGTTCCATACATGTTTCCCATAAATATTCTGTAATGTCAATCTGGACCTTGCAGACCAGAGTTATTGCAATTTTATCCGCCCACATCCGGACTGTTTCCTCTCGACCCTTTTCACAAAGAAGACCTACAAGTCTCACTTTCCCATGCTAACGCCATGTGATCATTACAAAGATCAGTTGGCAGTCTTATTTCTTGTTATTTGAAAGATAAACAGAAAAATCATTTCTCACTTTCCAAATTATGTTCTGCACTCAGATTTTTAAACTCAAATTACAGTGTCCAAAGTTTTTTTTTTCTTTTCACCACTTCAGGATGATGACCTTTACTTTTCTTGTGCAATAAAACACACACATCATTTGTATTGTAGATCCCGTATTTTAATGTAAGTCGAATGACTGGATTCCACGCAGTCGCTTTTGAGTATTTCATATCCTATGATTGCTTTATCAGGTATTTGGGATGAAATCAAGAGCTTAAGATTACCTCCAAACCACAATATATTTGTTTGCAGTTTTATGGTTCAAGGACTCAATTGTTGTGTTGCGCAGGGACTTACTATCTTCCGAGGAATCCCAACCTCTGGATTTAAAATTTTCTGAGGAATCCAAACCTCCAGACCTACAATTTTCCAAGGAATGCGAACCTCTTAAGGCCTAGTGAATCAAACCCCTGACTACAGTGAGCAGTGCAATCTTTATGAGATCTCTGAGTAAGCGTTCTTTGCACTGTTGGGTGTTGAGCCAGAGTTAATGGCGCACTAGGCAAACGTGTTATCACACTGTGCCACCACAGTATAATTACATACAACCAAGTTCATTGGAAGCTGAACCTAGCTTAGTGGGCCTAAAGGTGGTGGTCATATAACTACTGAGATACCGTACAAAAATATAAGTTGCCTTTATATTTGACAAAATCACATCACGTGTGTAGCTTTATTCAACCCTATATACTTTATTTATTTCGAAATAAGTTCTCACTTCAAATCCATTGTGATACAGTATAAAAAAAGTTAACTGCTTCCCGAAAGAAGTTTATTAAAAATTCGACTGTTAAGTACCCAGCAAGAATTACTGGATATATATATATATATAAAAAATAATAATTTTCTTAAGATCCACATAAGCAGAATTATTATGTATAACAGTATGATGCAGAAAATAATGACGGAAAAGCAACAGAACACATACTTGCTCGTGGAGGTGAGCCAAAGCACCAGCAAGTACGCCATACGCACAAGTTTTTCCACCAAAAGGCATGCCTACAATCATGAATCCATGTCGAACGATCATCATTTCATAAATCTGCGATGAAAGAAGATGAATAGAACATTGAAACCAATATTAAACAAAATGAATCAGATTCAGGAGAATACTGAGGAAGTGTACCCAAGACTCCACATAAAGCTACTGTGCTGATTCATCACTACATAATTTCTTAAAATTATATTTAATTTTTAAGCGAAGTTAAAAAATAAAAGACATTCACTCCAATTCTGACATTTGTTCTAAACAATGTTTAAAACTTATGAAGAGTGATTTCCATTATAGGACACATCCAATAAGCCATCGATAACTCTTCTCCTACATTCTGCTATTGTTACATGTAATGTTTCAATGATCATGATATAGTGACATTGCATCATAACTCTGAAATACACACTATGAATATCAAGCAAGGTTTGAATGTGTAGTTGAATAACAATTTCCATATATATCAGTGAACTTTATTGTGGTATCATTAGCGTATGCAGGAAGTTCATAAAGGGCATTATAGCTACAACTTCATATACAGTAGCACTCAAAAGTATTTTGACAAAGATAATAATTCGTTTAATTTCATACAAATAAAAGACACATAATTTTTTTTAATTACAAGTAATATAAAAAATCCATATTTGGAGAACACAATTGGAGAGAGAGAGGGGGGGACAATCCCAATCAAAAGTATTTTGACATTATAAGAAATGCAGAAATTTGAGCATTTAGCAATTTTGCATATACTTAAAAAATCAGCCTTTAGTAGCATATCCCTTAGCCTTTATAACAGTAACACACTAATGTGGCATTGAGTAAATTAATCTTTGTATTCGTTACAAAGGGATTTTTACCCACTCTGTCTTGACATAAATTCCCCCTTATCTGAATAATTGTGACATTGCACCCTGCGGCCTAAGAGGCTCAGAAAGGCTCTATTGGGTTTAGATCAGAATTTTGACTTGGCCACTGAAGAACTCTGACTTTTGCATATTTCAGAAAATCAGCTATGTGTGTCAACTTGTGTTTAGTGTCATTATCATGTTGAAAGTGCCATCGTCGGGGCACATTTTCTGTAGCATAGGACAGCCTTTGAGTCTTTAAAACATTTTCATACATGAAAAGATTCACATTCCCTTCAATTTTTTTGGAGAGAACCAACTCCTTGGCATGAAAAACATCCCAATTTCTTCTGCTAGGTTTGATAGTAAGTATTTGGTATCGGATATCATTATCTGTTGTTAATAGGTCATCGAACATACTTAATCCCATCTGATGACACTAAATTTATTTTCATCGCTCCGTAACACATTTAACCACTCAGAACTCTTCAACGATTAGTGTAACTTTGCAAAAACAAGTCTCGACCTTTTATTCATGGCAGATATGAGAAGTTTTTTGGATGGACGTCTGCCATATAATCCTTTACACATTAAATGTCGTTTGATAGTTGAAACATGAATATCAATGTTGTAATTTTCTTTTAATTCATTTCTTACTGTTAATGGTGACTTACAAAAGTTGTTAGTTGATAGCCTTTTTATTATGCGATTAATTGCAGGAGTAGTTTTCTTTTTTGGCTGACCACTTCGGAGCGTTTTTTCCAACTTTTGCATATTATACACCTTATTTCATGCACTAACAAGCTGCTGTGATACCTTGAAAGTATGTGCAACTTTTGATTGTTTCTTTCTTTCTTTTAATGCACTTACAACTTCATTTTTAAAGTCACTGGAATAATTTTTACACTTAGGCATATTCAATAAATCACAAAGGCTCAATATAAACATAAATTACATACCTATTATTTATTGCCACTCGTTACCAAAACTAAGAAGTAAACGCTGTGTCAAAATAAGTTTAATCTTCAAATTTCTAACATTTGCCTTTTATACAGTCGCATAATAAAATCAGTTAAACCTCTTTGCTTATCTCTGCTAGCCATGACGTCACACGAAACAATTCTAACACTTCCTTATACGTACTGTAATTTACATAATGTACTGTAATTTACTGTTAATTACTGTAATTTACATAATGGCAAAGAGTTTACTGTTGCCAAAATACTTTCGAGCACTACCATATGTACCACAAGTAGCAAGTGAATTAGAGATAGCTGGGACTATGCAAATTTGGTGCTGTAGGCAGGTCTGTAAACGCAAAGGAAATGATGTAAGCAGCAATCCAACAATATAAGGAGTGAGGTTCATAGCATCAGTAATAGTCGAATTTGGTATGGGTAAGATGGATGATTTAAGTGCATTTAATTGTGGAAAAATTGTCGGTGCTCAACACATGGATCACTCCATCTTGGAAGTGATGCAGGCACTGAGATTTTCACAAGCTACTATGTCAAAGCTGTGCCTGAGTATGCCAATTCTAGTAAAACTACCCCTGCCAGGGCCAACTGCTGTGTACAATGGTATGTGGATGAGTGAATAGGGTTGTCATCGTACAGCTTGCATTTTAATAATGGATAGATGGGTCACAGTGCAATAAATCACTCGGCAATTTAATGCTGGTTTATAATAACGTGTAAGCAGCCACACCATCCAGAACCATTTCCTTGCTATGGGGTACAGCAGCCATCATCCCATGGCGTTACTTCTACTGACTGCACATCAGCAGCAGCAAAGATTAACATGGGCATGGGAACATCACCACTGGACCCGAAAAATGTAGCCTGGACTGATGAGTCAAGATCCACATTGGTCTATGCTGATGGCAGGGTATGAGTACTGTGTAAACTATGTGAGGTGATAGACCATTCCTAACAGCAGGGTACTCTTGAAACTGGTGGAAGTGGCATTCTCATCTGGGGATTATTTACCTAAACTGAAATGGGACCCCTGCTATGTGTGTGATATTGTCCTTTGCAGGTTAATGTTACTAGGATATATTTGACAACCATGTGTTCCCGTCTGTTTGTTTTAAACAACCTACTGGAGACCTCTTCCTGCAACGAGACAATGCGCAATGCTCCCAAATTATATTTGAACGGTTGGATGAGCATTCCACAGATGTGAGCTTGCTTTCCTGGAAATCAAGGTTACCTGACTTGAATCCCAACGAGCACATCTGGGATGCCATCAAGAGAGATGTTTCTGTTTCTACCCCCCCCCTCACTTCCAGCAAATCTTTATAAATTGTAGGATATCATTCAGGGGTCTTTGTATGGATTCCCAACATTTCCATCGTTTTGCTGAGTCTATCCTATGATAAATTCACTGCCATCATTAGGGCAAAAAAAAGGGGGAGGGGGGTGATAGTTGACAGGTATCTCCAATTCAATTGCTTTTCAGTGCACATATGCAAAAATGTATTGTAATGGGGATTATGACCCTCCACTAACCCCTCCTGCATACACCAGTGGTTGACAGAGGTAATGCATTTGTTTACGATGTGGAAAAATCGAACTTGAATTCTGTAATCTGAAAATTACACTAACACCTGTTCTAGTCCACAATTCTCATCATAGTCGATGTTGTAGTAATAGTATATAATAAACCACTTGTAAAGAAAAGAATGATTTCTCGGTGCTAGTGGGAATCAAACCCACAACTTCTTGATAACCAATCAAGTGCTTATTGAGCTTCAGGCATCCATCAAAATCCTCTCTGCAAGCGAATATAAAGCTCAAACTATGGACAAGTCTGCAATTAAATCGTTGTGAGTAATTTATCATCAACATTACCACATCAGCTCTGAAAAAATGTTTGACTTCAACAAATATCAGTGCTAGTCTCGCCTATCGAACGTTTGGCTACTTTGACTTGTTGCTTTGGTTTAAAAAGCAGTTTAACAATTGCACCAAAAAGTTTTTTCTTTGCAAGTAATTTATTGTCTAGTTTATCTAGTGAAAAAGGTTACGAAAGTATAGGCCAGCTTAATAAAGTTCCTGCGTGTGTGTGTTAGTCAATACAATACTATAGACTAACAGTTTCCAAACTAGTTAAATCAATACAAACAAAACACCATATG
>QLNU02015359.1:56134029-56144611 GCA_006491805.2 Dysdera silvatica | reverse complement strand
TATATATATACATATATATATATATGAGTTCCTTCCACTTTTCCTGACGAAATGCAACAATGTTATTTCGAAATAAATTGATATGCTCTATAAACATCGAAAACAACATTCTATAACATCTAATACAGTAAAACCTGCTAAGTTAATCACCTTTGTAAGTCAGCGACCTGCCTATCCTAAACACCTTGATAAGGAACTAAAAAAGTCCATATAATAACACAGGACAACACCTTTCTAATTTAACCACATGCCTAGTTTGGATAGTGACAAAAGAAATAGTTGGAATTTAGCACAAAGTATAATTAAATATAGTCTAAATACTTTTGTAAAATTTAACATCGTTCAGCTGTGGTGTTCTTCACCTTTCCAGTCCTCTCTTTGAAAATTGGTTATTTTCAATGCAATGGCATGAAACGCAATGATTCAAACCAATAAACATAAATTATGTTTATTTATGAGTTCTTGGTTAGCTAAAATTTATAATATATTTTGTTTTTAAAGTGTGCACATAGTACCTGACTTCTAAATGTCTCTTTCATTTTCATGGTTTAACACTGTGTACATTTTTTACTTCCTTACCTTTTTTTAGGGGCCAGGGAAATGGTTATACTTCTGTAAGTTGGCCACCTGTCTAAATGACCAAGAAAGTGTGGAATTGTGTGGTAATCAACTTAGTATAGGTGCCACTGTACTAATATTTAATGATTAAAAACATGAATAATTGACAATTTGTTTAGCTGTTGTTATTGATGGAAGCATCGCAACTATCGCCAAATATCACCAAAACCACGATTGCCTTAAACTAAATTAATTGCGTTAACCTTCTTGATGCATTTCCAAAGCTACCATTTTTCGTAATCATTCTTCAGTTTGGCGGGAATGGCATTTTTGTTGATGACAAATGTTTAGCAATATCTGGATCCACAAACAACAACTACCCCTTAATACTATAGTAAATGGTTCAAATGTTCATCCACAGCACAGAATTGTGATAAAATACTCACTGAAAATAGAGGCAGGTCGTGTGACAAAAACTTTGGAAGGTTGACATCAATAATAGATCGCAGGATCAGAATATCTTCATTTTCAGTAGGATATTTCAGCTGCAGAAAAAAAGACCCACTTTAAAATTACTGAATATAAATTAATATAAAATATGCATATTGTTGCGAGTGATCATATTTACATTCCAAATAGTGTCTTTTTTACTATTAAAATTATATTTTGAGAAAAAATGTTTAAATAGATCTTAAAAGATTGATACTGACAATACAGGTTATAAAATATAACTCTTACATAACATAACTCTTATATAATATAACTCTTACATAACATAACCTCAGCCAAGTGTTATAAAATTAATATAGCTCTGAGGCAATGCCATTTCAGATAGCACTTAGAAACTAGAAATATGATACAAAATTCATTGTGTACATTGTCCTTGTCCTAATGTTTTAATGCATTGACTATATTATCGTAAACTTTTTTCTGGACTGGTAGATGTAGACAAGTATACATATTTATTACATTTTATATAACTTTTCATATGTCTCTCTACCAGCTACTAATACAACCGTGCCATATATCCTATTAAAGATAATAACAAAAATTGTACCATTTTTTGTGGTTTTATGGTTCAAGGAGAACAGTGGTCATGCTGCGCCAGGACCCACGGTTTTTAGAGGAATATAAACCTTTTAAGGCCTAGGGAACCAAACCCTAGACTACAGTAAGCAGTGCAATCTTTATGAGATCTCTGAGTAAGCGTTCTTTGTACACTTGGGAGTCAAAACTGGATTAACGAGACACTAGGCAAACATGTTACCACACTGCACCACCGCAGGGCTAAAAATCATACCACACTTAATAATAAATTAACATACATTTGAACAGCTATGGCAACAACAGTGAAAATAAGTTAGTTCATAAAATTAAATTCCAGTGGCAACAGTTTTTTTTCTAGTCTTTAATATCAACTGAATATAAGTAAAAAAAACCCAAAAAAACTTACTATCTAAAAACAGGCTTTATGCGGCAAGAATAATAAATATAATAAAAAAATTACTTTTAGGTTTCCAGCAGCTGTTAAAACTGATTTTACAGCTCTCATGCCATAATCATAATGACTCTGAGATGATAGTTGTTCGGAACATAACCGGTAGGTGGCTACAATTTTCACTGCTAATGGTCGAGCATTCACAAAACCACAGGAATATAACACAATCTCCGATATCAAGGCATAATCGGGAACCATCATCGCAACGGGTCTAAACAAGGCCTAAATTAAATGAAGTAGAAAACAATTCAATTCTTCAGAAATAAATACATATAATAGTTAGCTTCTTAAAGCAAAATGCTAACTTTTAAATTATCTGGCAGCTCCGACCGTCCAGCATAGCCAGGATTCATTGTAATAAAGACGGAACACGTAGGATCCAGTTTGATTTCTGTCCCCTCAAATAACAATGATTTTGCACCAGCATTGATTCCTCGTTGGATAGTCAATATTTGCTGAGCAACGACAGACAGAACCTCTAAGTCAATTCGGTTGAACTCGTCAAAGCAAGACCAAGCACCACAGGAAGCAAGCCCCTGTTGAAAAGAAGGAAAGAACAGACTTTTAAAAATAATGGAATACAACTACCAATACAGGGATATTTGCCTATAACAACAGGCCTGTGTCTATAAAAATATTTTCTATTGTTCCACAGATATAGAGTTCGTCAGATTCAACTCTATCTACAACAGGATTGTCTAACTCTTTTGGGCCACGGGCCACTTAAACAGTTTTCAGGGATCTTGCAGGCCAACGGTTTCGTAAAAAACATTCTTACTAAAAGCCTCCCTTCAGAGTTTCTTCCGCTTGTTTGTTCACTTGTGATATGGAAAGGGATAACTCATGCTGTCCATGTGGTTTTTCCACATTTTTGGAAGAAAAAAAAAAAAAATCCAAAATTTACATTTTGGAATTTTCTTTTATTCCAAACAGTTGTTGGTGGAACAGATTTACACTGTTGGTGGGCTGGATTGTGGCCCACAGGCTGTACGTTGCCCTGGTCTATAATGACAAACTGTCTACAATGCTATCTTTCACTGGTCCAAAGTGTATAATTATAAATGGATTTCACCATGCTTCATTTTTCTGAAAAATTACCAAGAAACAGACACCCCGGGGTCCATGGACCACAGTTGAAGAACTGCTGTGCTAGACCATTTAAAAAATATGTACATGACCCTGACAGTCTTTGTACAAACCAAACAAATGCAAATATCTGATTACTTCTCCATTTAATTGGATGTTGAAATTTTCTTAGTACTTTTTCTAACACAACTTTTCTAAACGTTCAAAACGATCACACACATTCTGTTTTAAGCAAATGCAACTTAACTATAAATTACTTACTCGGTTTCTATGTAATATGTTTTTTTTTCAGTTTTGAATTAAAAACACAATTCTGAATCTTATCAGTGTACAAATATAGAAATGTAGTTAAAATACATGTACATTTTTGATTCAATTAACTTATAATTAGATCCTTGTGATTTATGCTCATCTACTACACTCTCAATCTGTACTATTATTTGACAATTTGCTAAAATGATATTACTAAAAATAATGTTCCATTCAAATTAAAAAATTAATTTTATAGAGAGAATCAGGCTCTACCTTGTCTGTAATGATAAACTGCCAATAATGATATCTTTCCCTGGTCTATGGAACACTGTAGGCAGATTTCACAGAATATGTTTATGATCATGAAATTTGACGATTCACAAACTAGTATATAGATACTTGGAAAAGTTAATGGCATGGAAAGGACAGACTGTACTTCGAGCAAAGGGAGGGACATATAAGTTTGTTTGTAGTACGGCTCAAGGACTACAATAGTCATGCTGTGCCGAGACCTACTGTTTTCCGAGGAATCTGAACCTCTTAAGGCCTAGGGAACCAAACCCCGGACTACAGTGAGCAGTGCGATCTTTATGAGATCTCTGAGTAAGAGTTCTTTGCACCGTTGGATGTCGAACCCGGGTTAACGGCGCATTAGGCGAATGCGTTACCACACTGTGCCACCAAAGGGTAGATACATATACGGTATGAAGTGGATGGTCATAAATCAGTGTATATGAAAACTAAAACTCGATATAAAGAATATAACGAAGTGAATTCATACTTTGAAGAATTTTCCCAAAGCAATGTAATCTAAACCATCTGAACAATTGAAAACAACACACTGCTTCGCCACAGCTTTTGCCAAATCTTTGGTGGTTTCAGTTTTGCCTGTTCCAGCAGGTCCTTCTGGGGCTCCTCCCAAATGCAAGTTCAAAGCACCGTACAAAGTACGATAGCACCGATCCGTAAGTGGCGTGATGACAAGCCGTCCAGAATTTCCCAGATACTCGTAACCATAGTCTAAGGTGGAATTAATCATCTTCGTAGTCATATCTTCCTGCTACAGTAAAAAAGAGAATTTTTTTTTATACAAAAGGTAATCACATTTTAAATGTCCATTCACTTAAAAAAGAAAGTCGGTCATTCGACAGATCATTCTGAAAGTTCTTTTCCTGAATCGTTCTAGATTTTTTCTTTTCATGCAATAAAGATGGATTTTTTTGGGATGTGGGACACAGTTTCATGTAAGAAATATAGAAAATATTTACGGTGGGAAAAGTGTAGTTAAAAGTAACAGCCATTACTTATTAGACAGCTATTATTATTATTAGACAGTAAAATAAAAAATGATTCTTCACAAATTTCTTTAAAACTAACCAACAGAGGATAAATTCTAATTAATTAGCAGGGCATAGAGGGATTAATGACAGAAATTAATTCCTGTAATTAATCACTTCATAACTTCTTATTAAACTAAGGGGAGGTTTTTCCTCTAACAAATACAGGCATGAGAAGATCATGTATGATGGGTTATAATAGATTAGTGGTCAAAGAGTTGAGATGGGAACCTAAAGGTTACTAGTTCAAATCTACACACAGTCACAGTTGCTTTCTTCACAAACGTATATGAACCAAAAAAAGGTTCTAGTGTGAGGTAAAACGAGGTTGGTTGGTTGTATTATGGCGCAAGGACAGCAAGGGTCATTCTGTACCAAACAAGGCTAAGGTAAAATAAATCATGGAGATGGTAGAACTTAATGTGATTAAGGGCTTATACCAATTAAGCAAAAAGCTCTCTCTACGTCCTTCTGGCAATACAGTCCTGGAAGGACCGTGACCACCTTAACAATTGTCACCCACTTATTAATTCAAGATTAATATTTAAAAATATGTATGAAAAATTAAAAGTAAGCTTCATTGTACAGTTAAGCTTTGGTAATTATGCTTTCCATTCGCAGTAAATATTTTTAAGATGGTCGGGTGTGTTCAGAGTTTCGTTTTCTTACTACTTGTTGAAAAATTTGGTGTTTGCATTTTCACAGGCCCAAAATTACTTGAGAGGTTATCAAGG
Organism: Dysdera silvatica; assembly: GCA_006491805.2. Lineage (NCBI taxonomy): Eukaryota > Metazoa > Arthropoda > Arachnida > Araneae > Dysderidae > Dysdera > Dysdera silvatica. The sequence continues at coordinate 56,139,146 of QLNU02015359.1, read as the reverse complement.
ACGGGACTGATGGCTCAATAGGAGCTTCAAACCATGATATATTTACATGTAATCAAGCTTTTTGGGAATTGAATAAGGATCAGTGACTCCACAGACCACGAAAGTAGCCATTAAAGCACTAATCTATGATACAATTAACCCTTAATTCTTGAAAGGCTCTGCAGCGAAGACATGCATTAATATTATAGAAATTGGAGGGCTCCACTATGGAGATATTTCTGTTATATATATAGATATCAAATAATCCTATTATCTTTTATATATCTATTATCTATTAATTGCATATCTATATGTAATTTATTATATCTATTATCGAACGTTAAAGATTAAAAAGCAATGCTAAGCTATCAGCCAGCCTTTGCCAGATGACCCACACAGTCTTAGTACTGTTCCAAATTAATAAATCGTATCTACTCTGAATCTATCCCTCAGGCAACACAATGATAATACACACGTACACCATGAAAATGAACTGGATTTGGGTCTAGTAGATAAAAAATACTTAATACCGTGGTTCCCAACTTGGGGGGGTCGCGACCCTCAAGGAAATTGCGAACAGGCTTCTAGAAAGTCACTGCAACTATTTTTAGTTGCAATTATTTTTATAAGGAATTCCATACCAAATGTTTCCAACGCTTTTATATTTCAACATGGCTACACATATTGCAATATTCTACTAATGGTTGTTAACTTTATATCTATAATATATATTAATATATATAATTAATATAATATAATTTTATATTCTAATTTTTTCAATGTGTTTTCTTTACTTTGTTAAAAATGCTTTTATTATACAAATGTGTCGGCGGCGGACAGAGGGGTCGCAGATCTTTTGGTTACTATAAAAGGGGATCGTGGATTACTTGTCTATTATAAAAGTGGGTTGGGGGCTTGAAAAAGCTTGGGAATTATTAGCTTAACGGTTTGTTTCAATAGATCTGCAGTCCATAGTTTCATTCTTCAGGTGCAGTTCAGGTGAGGTTCGGATTCCATGGGAAACCCATAGGTTTTCTCGAGGCACAGCATGACCTTGATGATCCTTGCATTGTAAAGCACAAACTTCAAATTAACATAATACATAAAGGAACAGTGAAAAACTTAAAATGTAAATTAATGATAAGAAACAAATTTGTGAAAAAATTAAAATTTTCCAAAATCATGAAAAATTTAAAACACAGAATGCAAGTTCATTATTCTGATAGCATTGCTCATGACAAACTATTTTTGATTTTTTTTTGTCCTTTTTATACCATTACTTAATTTATTTATTGCCATTTTATTTCCTTTTTTTAATTTTCTCCTCGATTTTTTTTCTTCAGTTACATATATAAGGCACTTTCTTTTAGAATTATATCATGCATTACAGAGCATTCTATGGTTATGCCATACAAAATAAACACATTTCAGCTAATACTGAACATACTAATTACTTTGAAAGTACATAAAATATAATTGGAATGAAAGGGTCAAATTTATTATATATTGAAGAATTTGAAAGATGATAATTGAAGGTAACTTACAATCCAATAATATCGCAGTTGGCTGAGCCAAGCAAAGTCTTCATCAGATGCAATCTTCATCTCTACCAATGACTCTAACACGTCTCTTGCATGAACGTCTAATACGACTAATGCCCCAAGAGAAATCCTGTTTTGCTTCGACAGCTTGCCTCTGACGAGCGCCACTATTTTCTCAATTTGTTTATTATTTTGATTTAAATAATCCCTCAATGCCTTAATAAAAAGAAATTTTTGAATAAATACAACAAAAATCTAAAGAAGAAATTTATGGGATTGCAAAAAAATTTACACATTATGAAGATTTGTGCGCTAGAAAGGTTATATTCCAGGGTTTAAATAAACGAAGAGACTAATACATTTCTTTGGTACTTACAAGAAAAAGTAATTTATTACTTATAGATATAACAGTTTAAGGTATATGACATTTTTATGCCACATTAATTTAAATAACACATATATATATAACTGTCTAATAAATAACTTACAATCTAGTTGAGCCTTGTTAATGTGAGTTACATTTGACATGAACTATTTCCTGGATCCCTATAAAATTTTACACAGTAATATGATCCTATCTTTTCCAGATAATGTAAACTATTTTCAGCATGGACAAAATTTTTTATATCACGAGCATTCACATTTTATATATATATCTGTGTGTCCCACAGCTGTTTTTTGCTGAGAATACCAGCATTCAGCACCGCTATGAAGTAACTGCGGCAGAAGTCACTCCTTAATAGGGTGACACAACGAGTCCCACCTCAGAGCAGAAATTTCGGCTGTGGTGACCGAAGTTCGGATTCTTCGTTAAACTGTAGATCCAGTTTACCAACTGGTCTCGCCAATATGGTAAGCTTTAGACTGTTTCCTCTGTATTTCCTTCACTGTACACTGTGTATGTGAGATAACAAAGAAACCTCCACCTTGCAGTGGATTGAAAATGGTTGTTGTTGATGATGATATATATATAATGAGGTTAGACTGCATAATTATTATCTAATAATCATTTATATAGTATAAAAGAATATTCTCTCTCTCTCTCTCTCTCTCTCTCACTTGTATAATATAATAACCTCTCTGAAAAAAATATGCTTTCATTTATACAATATAAATATGTAGTAGGAGGTACCCTGTACACACATACATGCACACACACACACACACACATATATATATATATATATATATACACATAATAGAACTCGTCTATCTTAAATTATGAAGGATGAGAAAAAATTCAAAATAGAGGTTTTGAAATATACGGTTCCTGCATACAATGTACACAAGTTTGATTAAAGGTATTTTATTAATATGTGATAATAAGTACAGATGCAAATAAAACACTTTTGACATACTTTAACATAAAATAGTCAACAAATTTGTACTTCTTAATAATAATTGATTGCATAGTTTTCCAAAGGCTTGCAAACGCTGCTAATGAAAATTCTAGTTAACGTCTTCCTGAGATTCAAGAAAAGTTCTTAATATTTCAGCCTCTATTTCATTTGCAGTAACTTTGGCTGAATCTGTTTACACTATTATTTTGTCCTCATTGTCGTCAAAAACTACCCTCACATTGTCTACGAATCTACAATCCCCGTATCCGTCAACAATCCGCATATTGCTAGGAAATCATCCATGCTCAAAAAGGCTTTTAACGAAATCTCTAAATGAAGTTTATTTCTTGACAGTCACCCATTCTTTTGAATTTACTTCACTGGCTTTTACTTCATGTACTGTGCGAACAGATTTGCAATTGACATTTCAATCCATATTTCAAGATATAGAAGTTTTGGATGAAAATTATTTAAGATAAACATGGAAATGCACATTAAATTGGGGCTAAAATGCAGGAAAATACAAAATTTTCAAGATATGGAAGGCATAAAGATAAATAGGTTCTGCAGCAAACACATATGCCAACTAAGATTTGAATGTAGCTTAATGATCATAAGCTATAAATTAAACTGAACTGTAAATCTCTTGGAACACAAAAATAATTAACAGTTAATTAACAATTAACTAAAAAGTTTCAGCTGTTACGACAAAAATACATCAGATATGAATACATTTGGAACAGTTATACGACGTAATAAACATTTGCAACCATATAAGGTGCCATACTTATGTAATGAACTTCAAATTAAACACATGCAAACCTAATAAAACCTTATACAATTTGTAATGTTTTAAAAATATGAAAGCTAATTACTTTATCTCCTTGTTGAATAGCTTCATGCATTTCGGCTGTCCAAAAATTTTGAGAAGCACATAACACAGCTTGACCAGGCCAATCTAAAACCCAATTTTCACGAGGCTTGCTTGGATAAGATACCAAGGCTTGAGAAACAACCTAAAATCAGAAATTAAATCCCATAAAAATATTAAACCTAAGACACGAAACAATTTCAGTATAACATAATGTTACCATTCAGATTAAACATCTGTTACGGAAATCATTAGGCCTACTGATTTCTTTTCAACTAATGCCTGCATTCATTGAAAAAAAATTGTTCACGTGTATTTTATGTTATAACAGGGCCAGCTAAAATCATGGTGCGCCTGGATCTTCTGTTTTTTGAGGATTCTGACTTTCTGTCACTTAGAAAATCAAACCTCCAATCATGGATCAGTACAAAAATAGCAAATGTTTACTACTAGTTGAGCTCAAACTATTTGGTGGGTATTACCACTTTGGTGGTGGATAATGGATCACTATGATGCCACCACAGGGCTTGTTGTAAAGCATGATGCTGCATTAAATAATAGCAATAAAATGGATGGAAATTATGAATAATTAGTTGCGAACATCATATTTCTTCAGTGTGATGATCAAACCAAACATTAAATGAAAATTGCATAGCAAATATTGTCAACCTTTTTTTTTTAAAAACACTAGTTTGGACCACACTAATTTCCTGAGACAGATTAATTTACATTTGCATATTTTATATCATGAGAGCAGTATCAGAGTCACCCGAGACAAAAACAATGACTTAATTTAACCTCTGATCAAAAATATATTTATATACCGTTTACCAAGATTCGAACTTAGCCCAGCAGGGGGCCCAAAACCAGTAGACATAACAACTGAGAAGGTGGAGGGGGCAGAGGCTAATTTAATATTGAACATTAAGTAAGGAAAGACACGATCATTATGTAAAAATAGCAAGCTACGAAACATATATTCTTAGATGTATAATACAGAATTTAATGATCCTTTTGTTTTTTATATTTACCCTGTGAATACTGGTTATCATGTAGCCTTCTAATTCCAGGAGCCATTTCTCCACTTGTCCTCTTGCTTTGTTTACGGAGATGATATCAGTCAGTTCGATGACCTCACCCTCGCTACTTTCCATGTGGGTAATGTCTAAATTTTCCCGAAATTTGAGTTTGGCAATACCTTCAAAACACTTTTTCAAGTGAGGTTGAACCCTACCATTATGAAGAAATTATTATTAACAACAGTTATCAGCCTAAGACAACCCTTCGAGACAAAAGTTTGGCAATTTTTGAAAAAACAGACAGAGTGATAGAAAAAAAAAAGAGTTATTTAAACAACTATACACTGTACAAAAAGAATATATTTTT